>OY986438.1:36654121-37144121 GCA_963920525.1 Dichetophora obliterata | reverse complement strand
AGCTCAGTGAAGCGATGCCAAGACAAATGAAAAAAAAAACAAGCGAGGCGCTTTGTGAGGGAAATCCCCAATTTTATATCTGTATGTTTACACACATTTTGTCAGTTACTTTTCTCGCTCGTGTCCGCATGAGAGAGGTTCGCGTCCGTTCAACAGACGTAAGTTTCCGCTTGAGAAAGGTTCGCGTCCGTCCAACAGAGGTTCGCGGCCGTTCAACAGACGTTTGTGTCCGCTTGAGGGAGGTTCGCGTCCGCCTAACAGAGGTTTTTCGCCCAATTAGACGAAAATATACTGTCCGCGTCCGCTCAAGAGAGGGTCCGCTTAAGAGAGGTTAATTTGTTCAAAAAAGAGGACGAAAAACTTGGTCATGGAAAAACTGTCCGTCAAGAGAAGTGTCCGCTTAAGAGAGGTTTCACTGTAATATGATCAGAACACGACATAGAAGAATTTATATAAAAGCCCAGATTTAGAACTTTTGACACTAATATCAGCTTGTTTGTCCCAATAAACAAGTCAGGGATATCAACAACACACGTTAAATTTTTACATATAGGTAGAACATATGATTTAGCAGCATTCAATTGAATACCATTTCGTTGGGCCCACTCATTGATGTTATTTAGATCTTCATTCATTCGGAAACAAAGATCATCAAGTAGTCCAATACGGCGGGAAAGATGCAACTGAACATCATCAGCATATGCATGAACGGATGAGTTTTTGTAGACAGAAAAAATGTCATTAATAAATATGGAAAACAATAGTGCGCCAAGAATAGAACCTTGTGGAACACCACTTTGTTCCGATTTATACTGCGAGAACTTATTCCCAACTTTAACTCTTCGCAACTGATTTGACAGAAAACTAGACAATAAGTTAACAGCACTCTCACCGAAACCAAATAAAAGCTTGCATTTTTTACACACTCATTTATGGTTTACTTTATCAAAAGCTTTAGAGAAATCAAGCAAGCCTAGCAATGTCATGTTACCAGCATCATATTCCGACCTTATGTCGTCCAACACCTTTACTACAGCTGACGAACACCCATGCCCTGCCTGAAAACCCGACTGAAATGGGGATAAGAGTCTTTTATCGTGAATGTAGCTTTTATTTATTTAAAGGTGAGAGAATGCTTATAGGCCTGAAATCAGTAGGCCTTGAAGGATTGGGTTTTTTTGCCACAGGTAACACAATAGCCAATAGAGATGATATTCCGGAAACCCCAATTTTGGATGACAGCTTTGAGGTTCCGCTGCCCGACTATGATGAAGTTCTGACAGCTATAGTTCGGCTTAAAAATAACACAGCTACGGGAGCTGATGGCTTACCTGCTGAGCTGTTTAAGAACGGAGGCGAAGCTCTACTTAAATGCATTCACGAGCTTCTATGCAGAATATGGTCGGAAGAATGCATTCCGAATGATTGGAATCTCAGTGTGCTCTTCCCAATCCACAAGAAAGGCGATCCCACTATCTGTGCCAATTACCGTGGGATAAGCCTTCTTAATATCGCATATAAGGTCCTGTCGAGCGTTTTATGTGAAAGATTGAAGCCCATTGTAAACGAGCTGATCGGACCTTATCAGTGTGGCTTCAGACCTGGAAAGTACACCATCGACCAGATTTTCACGCTACAACAAATCTTGAAGAAGACTTAAGAAAAAAAAGTCGACACCCACCATCTTTTTGTCGACTACAAAGCCGCCTTCGACAGCCCAATAAGGAAGCACCTGTACTCCACCATGTCTGAATTTGGTATTCCTGCAAAACTAATACGACTTTGCAGGATGACACTGAGCAACACCAGCAGTGCAGTTAAAATCGGGAAGGACCTCTCCCCACCATTTATTACCAAACGAGGTTTCAGACAAGGTGATTCCTTATCGTGTGACTTTTTCAACCTAATGATGGAAAAGATCATCCGAGCTGCTGATCTGAGACGTAGTGGCACAATATTCTACAAGAGTGTTATGCTGCTTGCGTATGCTGATGACATAGATATCATTGGCCATAATACGCGTAAAGTCAGTGCAGCATTTTCCAGATAAGAAAGAGAGTCAAGTCGAATGGGTCTGGCAGTGAATGCAGATAAGACGAAATACTTAGTGTCAACAAACAAACAGTCCCAGCGTCTTGGAGCCCACGTTACCGTTGACAATACCTCATTCGAGGTTGTGAAGAACTTCGTTTATCTGGGATTCAGCATTAACTCAACCAGCGACATCAGCATTGAGATCAAGCGAAGAATAACAATTGCCAACAGGTGTTACTTTGGGCTCAGTAGGCAATTGAGAAGCAGAGCCCTCTCTCGACGAACGAAAAGCACGCTCTATAAATCGCTCATCATGCCCGTCCTACTTTACGCATCACAAACCTGGACGCTGAGCAGTAAAGATGAAAAGACTTTAGGAGCATTCGAAAGAAAGATTCTTCGTAAGATCTACGGACCAATCTGCGTCAATGGCGAGTACCGAATACGGTGGAATGATGAACTGTATGAGCTGTACGCTGACATCGACATAGTCAAGCGCATTAAAATCGAGCGGCTTCGCTGGCTTGGTCATGTTCAGCGCATGAAACACGATGCTCCAGTGAAGAAAACATTCGATTCGGTACCCAGCGGCGGTCAACGCAGAAGAGGACGACCGCATCTTCGTTGGAAAGACCAAGTAGAGGACAACCTGACGAAGCTTGGAATTTCCAACTGGCGCCAGCAAGCGAAAGACAGAAATGGCTAGCGCAAACTAGATGAGGCCAAGACCGACATACGGTTGTAACGCCAGCTAAGTAAGGAAGAAAGTAGTATATGTTTTGAAGTAGTGTGTAAGAGTTGATCTCTGTGTTAGATGAAATGAAATGAATAAATAAATAAATAAATATAAGCAGTTTTCTTGATGTCTTACTTATAGTGCCTACCAGACCCACCTTGACCGGATACGTAAGCAAAATACTTTGACCCGATGAGGGTTTATTTAAAAATACCAAATTTTTTAAGTTCTCAAAATAGGTCCTTTACAAACCGGATACTGATCTTAATTTTCTCACTTTTAAAACTATTGAAACAATCGGTATCATAGTTGCTGGGACAGTCTCAAAGTTTTTATTTCTTTTAACTTCTTTTGTGTTTTTAGCCAAAATCAGTGCTCCAAATTATGGCTTACTCTCTCACCTCTCATTTCACTCACCCCTCCATTCATTAATCCCTTGCCACACATCCTACCCAAAAGACAAAAAAAAAATTAAACGAGCAAGTTTAACCATTATTAAAAATTCAAAAGCTCAAGCATATAATTTTGTTTGACGCGTCCAAAATGATAAATGCAATCATTATCTAGAGATTTCTTAAGAGCCCTCTCCATAAGGTTTATTCTCTGTTGTGCTGTGCTCCTTCGATATTGTGCTGTACGAGTACTGTCCCAGCAACTCTGATCGTGCAACTTGCCAAATCTTAATGCTGCGCTAATAATTTGTACCAACAACAACGGTTGCGTGAACTGTTGCGGGACGCTGCTGACATGTCTCAAAGTCTTTCCAGTAGCTGCAGCTCCAGTTTAGAACCTTTTTGTGTTGATTTTTTTTCTTGTGAACAACTTTTTATGGAGGATCAACAAAGCAACAGGAGGGAACAAAAAAAGATATACAACATTTACGGGTTTCATATTTTTAATTTTTTTTTTCTTACTCTTGGTTGTTCTTTTATTGTGCCTGTTTCTCATGTTTTTTTTTTGCGTTCTAATCCGTAACACTTGCGTTTTATGAGGTTCTTTAAACAGCGTTCGTGGCTTGAGTGGATTTCTTTGAGGTCTTTAGTGGGCTCTGCTTGCTTTCTTCAGATTTAAACGATTCTTTTTTTGTTTCATTGTTGTTGTTGTTGTGCTCTATTTTTTCCAAAGTTTGAGCTTCAAGTTGGGTTGAAGTAGATGAAGCAGGCAGGGTCCGTCCCGCGAGCAAAAGACAGACAGAAACAGTCAAAGACTCGTTGAATTTGTTGTTGATTTTCCTTTTTTTTTTATGTTGCTTATCGTCATGTAGAAACGCGTGTATGGCAAACATGCATGTATCTTTTACTATAGCCTTAACATAATAACAAAAAAAATTTTTTTTGTAACTTTTTTTCTTAAATCATAACAACAACCAACCAGCCTAGCAATAAGAAAACCAGCTACCTGTCTTACACCAAATGAGTTTTTAAGTTTTTGTGCTCTTTTTACTTTTTATTTGTGAGTATTTTATGAGTCGTTCTTTTATTCCTCTTGCTTTGTTTAAATTGTATTTTTGTTGTATTTATTAAGGTTACGCGTTTGTTGCATTTTTTTTTTGGTTCTATGTTTTAAATGCACGCTCAGGAAAAAACCCTTAAGGCTACATTTAACATGACAGCCTGATGTTATTGTTGTTGTTGTTGTTATTTTTATTACTGTCTCTGATTATGTATATGTTCAGATACAATATATTGTGTGTTGGAGACTATATAAAATGCTGTCTCGATCGAAAGACGTGCTACTCAAGCTTATACAGAGTATTATCTTCATCATCATCATCATTATCATTATTATTATTATTATTGGTGGTGTTGTGCTGTTCTTTTGTTTTTGTTGTTGTTTTGAAAGTAGTAGTTTTTGTTATTGTTCTTACCCTTTATCATATGATATTTTGGCAGCCCGAAGTTATAATCAACGTTTCACCGATTTTAAACTTGCTACTTTGCTGTTAAGAACCAATCTTCGACGGGTGTATCGTTTTCTCCCAATTTTAAAATGTAACCCGTCGATTTTTTTTTTATTTTATTTAGTTTAACTATATTTTGATTATCTTGCAAATGCGTTGCTGTCGATGAAGAATGAGAACAAAGGAACAACCATCAGAAGATTAATTGTGCCTACTTTTCTGACATAATTTTAAGCGATAGTTAGTCTATTGATGTCGATGGATTTGAAAACGCAGACTTGAATGTGGAAGACGAACACGCGCTCAGAAAGAAGTGCAGTCATCAACTGATTTTGTATATTTTTTAAGTGAATTCTTACAAGATTTCTACTTATGTTATGTTTTTAATCCAAAATTGATGTTTTTTCGGTACATTTCAAGAATAGCGACAACTCTCATTTTGAATTTTTTTTTTTGCAGGATATATGGATTTTGGTCTCCTAAATTCACATCTGAAAAAATTGCAAGCCGCTCCCAATTGGTTTACAATTTATAGACCTCCAAAGTTGGAAAAAATGGCCTACAAATCTTGCTATTTTTTAAAATTTTTCAACAAAACTACACTTTACGGGTATCATAAGAAAGGTAATTGAATTACCTATTCAACAAGGTTTCAAAAATTAATCCATGCATAACTTTTAAAGATACAAGGTGGCGCAAAAGTAACCTTGCGATGTTTTTTGGCTGTAATTAAAAAAAAAAATGAAAAACGTTGATTCTTCTTGTGGATTATTTTTATTTGGTCTTTTAATTTTTTTTACATCAAGTCGAGAATATGATGTCATGTAAATGGCCGCCGCCACAGTTGATTGTCATTTGAGCCCTTTTTATGGCATTTTTCATCACTTCGGCCAAAATTTCCGGCGATAGGTCCTTACATTCTTGACGGATATTGTCTTTAAGAGCTGCAAGAGTCTGAGGCTTGTTGACATAAACCCGCGACTTCAAAAAGCCCTACAAAAAGAAGTCTGAAGCGGTCAAATCAGGCGATCTTGCTGGCCAGTGCAAATCGCCAAAACGGGAGATTAGACGTTCGGGAAATGCATCCTTCAGCATATCGGTTGTGGCACGTGCAGTGTGTGCCGTTGCACCGTCCTGTTGGAACCACATGTTTTCCAATCCCAATTCATCAAGTTGCGGCAAAAAGAACTCGTTGATCATTGCTCTGTAGCGCTCACCATTCACAGTAACCGTTTGGCCCGCGACGTCTTCGAAGAAAAAAGGTCCGATGACTCCTCCAGCGAAAACAGCACACCATACAGTGACTTTGAGCGGGTATAATGGCTCTTCGTGGGTTACACGCGGATTTTCAGTGCCCCAGAAGCGTAAATTAACGTAAATTACGACGGTTAGCGTGGCACGTCGTATGGTCGATGTCGACGGCGCTTCCATGACATCCTCGGCTACAGCAGCAATATTCTCTGCAGAACGGCTACTCCGGGGTCTGCCACGCCTGGCAGCATCTCGTGTTGTGCCAGTCTCTTCGAGGCGAGCTGCTAAACGTCGCAGTGTTTCACCAGTAGGCGTTGGACGGCCAGGAAATCTGCGACGAAATTCACGTGTTGCCAAAGTCAACGACCGATTATTGGTCAAATAAATAGTCACCAATATTCCGCGTTCTGGAGGAGAGTAGCGTAACATTGTTTATTAACGTGTATTTCGCATGCGTTTACTACACAAATGTCAAAACAGAACTGACATTAGGGGCCAATCGCAAAATTTATAGCATTTTCTGATAGGAGGATTACTTTTGCGCCACCTTGTATAAACATTTTTAGTGTAGTGCTTTCGTAAAAGGGAAACCACTAGTTTTTTAGACAAATTGTATATATATATGAATAGGTATATCTTCAAAAGTTATGAATGTATTTTCATGTTTGATATCTCGCTGAATAGGTACTCGCATTACCTTTCTTTTCATACCGATAAAACGGAACACTAAAATAAAAAAGCAAGAATTGTAGGCTATTTTTGCATCTTTGGAAGCTTATAACTTCTAAGCCAATTGCGAGCGGCCTGAAATTTTTCCAAATTTAAATTTAGGAGGTTAAAAGCCGTATAATCCAACAAACATATATTAAAAAGAGAGTAATATATGAGATTACAAGAAAATGTTATTATTTTCCATGTTTGAATCGAAATATCGGAAGGTATGCACATTTTAGAGAGAAATTTTTAAATTTTAAATTATATAAAAAAAATCAAGTTCAAACTGTTGAGTGTTCAATTTACTGGTTAGCTTTTTTAGAATATTATATTTAAATTGGTCACATAATTAAAATCTCATACACTGAAAAATTTTTATGTGTAAATATTACTAATAACTGCGTCCATTCTACGAATTTTATTCTTTGTTTTCGGCCATGAATAGGATTCGTAGAATCGACGTATATTAGTACATATTACGAATATATTATTCGTATTCTAAAAAAAAAAATTCTGTCTGAGCTAGGGTTTGAACCTCTGCTCTTTAGTTTACGGGCCACGCACTCTACCAGTAAGCTACAGTCACTTTACAATCATACAGTACCTTCTGTTCTGTAGATGCTCGACAAACAAGGCTGAACGATTTCGGTTTTCAATTTTTTAGATTCTAACAATAATTCGTACATTCTGTTAATAATTCGTACGGTCAGCCTACAAATGAATTGTTTCTACTAATACTATTTTGTATTCGTAAATGGTACGAAAGCATTAGTAAATACTACGAATGCGATGAAAGAAACTACGAAGTTATTCGTACGAGAAATTTCGATTGTTATTATATATATGTACACATTCATTCGTACAATGCACGAAATAATTTATTTTTGTTTACGAATATCATTAGTATGTAAAACAAATATATTCGTAGGCACAACATCAGGTATAAGAAAAATTTTAGTAATGAATTCGTAAAGTTATCACAATAAAAATACTTTGTATATTGTACGAATATTTGTAGAATGTTCGGGTATTTTGTTTACTAATATCATTCGTAGAAATTTTACTAATAAATTTTTTGAGTGTACAAAACAGACTATTAATATAAATTTAAAACAATTTTTGTTAATTGGAAGTAACAAAAACCAAAAAAAAAATTGAAAAAATATAGTAAAAAAAATATAGTAAAATAAATATTTTAACATGATAAAAGTCTATTTTGTGAATTTATGTGTAAAATATGTAATTAAAATGTCAGAAGAATAAGCTTACGGGTTCCGGAGAAATCGTAATCGGCGTCCGTGAAAACGTAGTTTTGAAAAAAACGCTTTTAAAGTCAGTGAGCGCTCGGGTAAATGCGCGTAGGTAGTAAGCTTTGTGTTGAAAAAAAAATACTAATACTGCTCGGGTCTTCATAAAAGTTTAATGCAATCTTCTTGTAAAACAAAAATAAATTGAATTTTCGAAAGTAATCAACTAGACTACACCCTTAAATTTATTGCAATCAAATATGGCAAGTATGGATTTTTTAGATAATTTTTTTCTAATGTTTTTGCAACTGAATAAAACAGCCTCATTATAACGTTCTTCTATCTAACTAAGGTAATTTTTGATATATCTATCAATTTTTCCGACTAGTATAAGAACACTGATGTTTTCTCTGTCAATAAATAAATCTCTTATTTCGACATATTGAGAATTATCTTTATATTCACATAATTGCGTGTGACATATTTCTGATTATATCCCAGAACATTTGTAGTAAAAATATTTATTTAAGATATTAAGCTCGCTCAACACAAAACTAACAAGCATCAGCAAAAGAAAAGCAAACATTATAATTTTATGCATTTAAAATATATTTGTCTTGCAACGGCACGTTTATCTCATTAATATAGGTAAAATAAATAAATAACGAACGACAAAAAAAAAAGAAGAATAATAAATGTACTGCCACTGCAGCATGCTCTTAAGGAATGCGGGACCGAGCAGCAGTAGTTAACAGTCGGACAGTCAATTAAAAAAAGAAGCAATCCAGCGGATAGAAAATCGAGTATTATGTGAAAATGCTGTTTATTCATTTCAAGAAACTTAAAAAAAATATATATATATAAAAAACAGCGACATATGAAAATAAGCATATTGTCGTTGCGCGTGCAATACCGTATTGTGTTGTGTGACAGACGAGGATATTGTGTTGTGTGACAGTGCAGAAGACGTCATTAGTGTTGAAATCAGTGTTCCAATATCACTGCTTTTGGGACTAGATTTAGTGCTTTTCGATGTGTAAAACGCTTTTTTAAGAAAGGCACCATTAGAGTGAATGTCCAATGTCCTGGAATCATTGATTTTTGAATTGATGGACTACTTGCATAAATCAATAAATTACCAACATCTAATAAAAAGTTTTTGGCTATTCCCTATCAAATTTTGGACCTATTTGCAAAATTCAGTTCCATTTTTTCATACAGAATTATATTTTAAAAAAATTTAAGTCGACTTGAAATATATACAGCGTGATTCAAAATAACTGTCGCACTTGTTTTATGCCATAAATCAAAAGCACTGTGTAAACTTTATTGAACAAAAATTTCTATTTTTTATTTTAAGCCTTTTTTATAACTCTTCATCATTAAATTCGAATCTTTTACCGTTAATTTTTTTAAAAATTTAAAACAATTTGTGAAAGACGAGCATGCGGCACGCATCTGGTTTTCAGGTGTATCATCTGATATTTTCATTGATCATCGCTTAAGTTTATTTACCGTCATGTGTTTATGTTCGTGAATTTCGAGATGTTCGAGAAAAGTCCAGGGAGCTTAGGTCAGGGGATGACGGAGGGCATTCCTTCAACGGAAATAAAACATGGCAAATTTACTCTGCACCACCTTTGAAGGATTTTTGCCTTTTGTGCTGGAAAAGAATCTTGCTGAAAACAAAAGTGACGCTCTCTGTAAATTTGCTAGGCATGCCGCATGAGAGTTCTTTAAAACATGTTCTCAGTAATATTCCGAATTATTTTAACGCCTTTTTCGGTTAAAGCGTCCCAAACCATGATTGACGAAACATTTTGAAATCTTTCAATGGTTTTTTTTTTCTTTAGATATTTCTGCCATGCAATCTGCGTACACTCTACCATTTTGCGAGTTGTGGCTTGCTTGGAAAAACAACAGTTTTTCGTCGAAAAATATGATGCTGCAACCTGCGTGCTGGCGAAGGATCTGTGCACTTATTTCCTTTCGCAATATTATTATTATTATTATTGACAAATCTTTTGAAACGATTCATGCAATAAGTGTACAGTTAGTGCCAGAGTCGTAAAAACATAACATATGTTTTCCAGTATTGCTTCTTCTTGTGTAATTGGTATTAATATAGGTGTAACAGTTACTTTGATTCACGCTGTAAATATTTTTTAATTATTTTAAAGGTGACATATCATGTCACTTAAATTCTAAAATAAAAATCTCGTCCCTTCTAATTTTTCTAATTTTGATTTAATTTCATACAAAATTGCACGGTGACGTAAAAAATTTGATTTTATATAAAGTGTGATTATTTTAAATCTTTTCAAATTAAAGTCATACGTCATGTTGCACTTTTATATTATATTAAATTTTTTAAGTACTCACAGAAAAATTTTGCATAGTAAAATCATAGTGATGCATAGTTGATTTTATTTTACATGTTTTTATATTTCATGATGGCAGCAACATAAAAATCATTATGATTTCATGAAAAATCATTATTACTTCATGTAGAATTATTATGAAATCCAGTAAAACCATTATTGCATCATGTAAAATGTTAATCAACACGATTTCGTATAGAATCATTATGATTTCTTGTAGCATCATTATGATATAATGTTGAATCATTATGAAATCTAGTAAAATTATTATTGCATCATCAAAAAAAAAAAATTTTGGCGTGCTGAAGAAGTTCCGTTGTTTCTAGCATACTAGAAGTTTTTTCGCGAGAAGTAGCTTCGTTAAAAATTAAAATAGTTTGTAATAGCTGAAAAAGTAAAACAAGTGGAATGAAAAGTTAATACATGTGAAAGTAGTCGAATCCATAAACTTCGACGCAGATGAACAAGGTAATGTGATATGTGACTTATGTTGCTATAACAAAATACTATCAAAATGCTGTATTACTTTTCGTTAGAAACAGAAGCTTCAGTTGACTAGGAAAGTTTAAGGTACTGATCTAAGGAAGATAAACAGAAAGCTAAACCACCCATAGGTCTTCGTGCACGTTATCAAGAAAAATTATTTAGTTGGTGAAAAAATGATGTATGTTTTGTTATTATAAGTCGTATATTTTATATTTTTCAATAAAAAAAAACTAAATAAAAACAACTTGAAGTTCTTTTTACAATATCTCAAACTGAGGTTAGGATTCAGCTGCATTTCATAATGATTCAACATGACCATCATAATGATTTTATATGATTTCATAATGATTCAACATGAAAATTTGTTGCGATTTACATGAAAATCACAATGATTTTACTATAAATCTCTATGAAGCAAAATCATAGGGGAAACATGTAAAATCATTATGTTTCTATCTGATTTTACAATGATTTTTTTTCTGTGTGCAGGTACTTATGAAACTCAAACAAAAAATTAAATAATTTTTTTTATAATTTTTCTCTGCTTATGAAGTCTAGAATATGTTTCAAAGTGGTTTGGCCAATAATGATTGCATAAAAAATATCGTATACGAAAGGAACCCATATTTTCAAAAACGCACTCGAAAAAATTGTTAACCAAATCTTAAAATTCGTTTTCTGAAAAATCATTATTTTAATATGGTATTCACGATATCTCAAGATCTATTCTATGGATGACTTGAATTTTTTTAATTTAAAGAAGATTCAGTTTATTAGATCCTAAACCTAAATTCTGATAATTTCAGTTGGTTATTTTTTTAGAGCTGTAAAACGCGAAAAATGTGAAAAAACACTTCTCAAAATGCAAATGTCCGTCATTTTTGTAATTATCAACTATTTATTTATATTATAGGTCCAATAATAAATGATCCTATAAATACAATATAGTTTAGAAAAGTTTTTGATTTTTTATATCAGATGACATGACGATTTGTACCGTTTGGATACCCTTTTTTTCAAAGTTGTAAGGAACACAATTTTTACAAATTCTATTCCCACATGCCTTACTAAGATTTCTTTATTTTTAGTTTACAACTGGGTCATGATATCCCACGAAATACGGGACAAAAGGCCCTGTTGAAACGTCCACTTCAGCCGCGCCATATCGAGACGGGTACCCATAAGGGACCTCGACGGCCGCGCGTCTAGTATTGCAGTCGAGGCAGCGAGGTGATAATATCACGAATAACGCATTCATGATAATACCAAATACGCTAGCTATAAGAAGATTTAATATTGAAATGAAGTAACTTTTAATTTCAACAATAGAATAATGTGAGGTAATACTAATCTGAATAAATAGTAACTACACTCACGATAAACGCGATAAGATGGATTTAGTCCAAAGAATATTGTTAATGTTTAAAGATAAGTTAGATATAAGAAATGAAATAAACATGAATTTATAAACTAAAACACTTCAGAGTTGTTAATTCAAACAAACCCGCTTGGCGCCGCGGGTAAGGGTAGTTACCACGGCCTGGCCGGGGTCACTGTCAGGATTAGTATAGGATGAAACACGCATCTCTTTCTTTAGGTAGTTCTCTAGGCCCCGCCTCAAATGTATTGCCAACTGGGAGAAGTAAAATAGTTACATACATATATTCTTTTCTTTGCATGAACTCATGGACAAACATACACACTCTGAGAAAAGGCCAGCCGGTACCCGCTACCAACGGGACAAACAGGCGATTTTGCGGAGAAAACAAACACGAGCACTAAGAAGAAGAAGCATGGCGTGGCATACAGGCGAGGTTATAAAAAGGCAAACAACGAACAATCTTGAGTTTTTTGTGAACCTCGAGTGATAGCGACCAGACGTCTGGCGCAGTGAACGTAAAGTAATTTCGACTGAGAGCGTCGACAGCGGGACAACGTAAGCGGCGACAGTAACGCCGACAGCAGTGATCAGAACGGCGACAGCGACACCGGCCGCGCAGTAACCGCGACGGCAGTAGTGAGCGTCGACAGCGACGCGACGACAACAGCAGCAGAGACGTCGACCGCACAGCGGCAGCGACGATAGCAGAGAGCAGCGACAGCGCGCAGCGGCGGCGATATCCGAGAACGGAAAAGTGAAGCATAAAGATCCTGACGTGGGCGACAGCCAGCGGAACAACATTGTAGTAACTATAGTGTATCTTATTTCCCCTTACGGGAATCTTTAATAAAACTTAAATTTTCCTAGTCTTAAAATTATTCTTTTCCACCTTAGAAGCGTAAGAGTATATTAAACACCAACTAATACTAAGTAAATAGAGAAGGATAGGTCTTGCACTCTTATCTACGTAATCAGGAGTCAGTAGATGACGATGCCTATCCACTAAAAAGATGAACGTTGGGTTCCGTGGACCCGTGATGCGGAGGACAGTCAACAACAGGTTCCAAACCACAGTCTAGCCAGGTTCAAAGTATGAGGCGACCCAGAACAAGTGGACGGTTGTCTGATGAACTCGAGACCAGGGGTGGCCAGTCTCGTTGTTCATCTGACCTCTGGGCTACACGCTCGGAATTCACGGACGCTAGGTCGAACGAATACAGTGGACGACGGACGGAACACACAGTGATAGGAAGACAGGAGTAGGGTAGGGACGACTGGGGAAACGGAGGCCAGGGGTGGCCAGCCTCTGTCAACCCAGGGCGTCGAGAAAACCGGACACGACAGACACAATGACGAGCAGGGATAGAAGAGCACAGGTTAGTACGTGAGGCAAACGCAAGTAGTATAGGATACAGGAGGATACAGGTGGTGAGCTTGGAGGCCAGGGAAGGCCAGCCCCTTGCTCGACCAAAGTGAACCTCACGTCACACACTGCTTCGTTTCGGTCTCAGTGGCGGGTGAGTGGAGGCCAGGGGTGGCCAGCCCCATTCAGTACCGACCTAAGACCTGCTAGGCCATGTGTCGCCGTGAGTTTCGTCCACCGAAGGGAGGGGTTCAGTGAAGCCTAGGGCCAGGGGTGGCCAGCTCTTTGCTTCGCCGAATTCCTCGATTTAAAACCCGAAAATGTAACTATCCGAAAACATCAAACCACAATCCAGCCCGACCAGAGGGTTCGTACTAGAAGGCGTACACCCTAATCACGACCACGGGACCCAACCGACTCAAATAGCGATAGGTGGGCATCATAGCTGAAAATAAGAACTTAATAAAAATAAGAGTGTAAGTCGAATAGGATAAGATAAAACACAGCCATACGAAACGTATGTTTTCATAGAATAATATACGGCGGACCACCAAAATAAAGTAAGGTCGACAGTAGAGTTAAGTTAGGCATTAGAGTAGGATAAATAATCATTGTTAGTTTAAGGTATTGTTTAAGATCACACGAAAAAAATAAATAAAAGTACTATTGAAATCGGAGACAAATGGTTTTTGGTTCGGTGTTCGACATACAATAAATAATTGTGCGGACCCTGGATCCGGCGAGCGCATCCTCGGCCGGATAAATAGGTCCTTACAATGGCGCCCGAACAGGGACACCGAATCAACACCATGCGGTAACCAAATTAAAGACTTGGTCAGTTGATGCAATAGTATTGTGAATTTCGTGTGCTCTTATTTTCGTTAACCGAAAACTAAGGAGTAGATTCGGTGAGGTTTGCCCTGCTAAAGCAGGCAGGTTTAAAATATTGATAAGGTTCTTAATATTAGTTGACATTTAATTTTAGTAAGTGCATTTACGCCAAGCTTTAGCTCGCCTCCATTTTTTTTGTGCCACTGTAGCAAAAGAGCCTACTGGTACAACGGGAGGTCAAAGTCAACGGTGTGTTTGGTGCATTAATTAAAACAGCGTAATATTTTAGTAATAACGCTCTAATATATTACAACGACGTTAGGATTTAGTTGCCATTTTTTTTGAAAATAAAATTTCTTTTTATTTTTTTTTAATCTTTCTAGATTTTGAACTGGAACCAAAGAGGGTTCGAAAAGTTCTGTTTTGCCAGAAGTAGGTAATTAGAAAGTCAGAAAAGGAAAATATATATAGCAATAAAAATAACTCAAACTTAGATGATAAAATTTACATGAATTTCAATTGGGCGCATGAGTCTGTTTGCTCGATTTATATTTAGGAATATTTTGTTTAAATTGATTTGTTTTGAAAATTTTGAAGGACCGCGTAGCTATCCTTATGCGTGACGCCTGGTTTGTTTAAAAAAAAAAAAAAAAAAAAAAAAGAACGCAGTACAAATCGTTGCGTATATAACAGCAAGATGCTGTATTAAAGCAAGTAAATAATGAACGATTGGGCTAAAGATAGGCAGTAACTATCTCAGCAAGGGCAGACTACCAGTCAAGCACGCCGATTATGATCCAAGGTGGGCCAAAAGAACCACGATCACATAATTCCGCGTCACTGGCATCTGCACCCAAGCCATAAGCTCGTTTAGTCGTCTATTGAAGGTGGACGCTATTTCTCAAACGCGTTCTTTAAGTGAGCAAGACTGATACACTCAGGGAAATTCAGCAGGGCTGGTAAACTTAACTAGCCAACTGATACAAAGCACACAGAAAGGCGCAGATTTAGTGTCATTCTAAAAATCGAAATATTATCATAATTAATTTTTTTTACACCAAAAAGGTGAACGCTGGTTCGCTAAGAGAACCAGCCATACAAAGTTATTAAAGGCTGAATCCTAAGGGAGGTCTTACCCACTTGCATTTTTTTGGCGTAAACTAAGAAAACGCCGGCTACAATTGGTTAGCCATATTCGGGAGAAAATCCATATTATTGCTTAGTATCATTTAGAAAAAAAAAACACAATAACGGCTCACTAGACGCGAGCCAACAACTAACTTTAACTTATATTTAAATCTTAATAGGACCTGTGCAAGGTGTGGAATTTGTAAAATCAGCTGCCCTTACATTTTCCTCCGAATATAGAGGAAGTGAGCAGTCCACAACCAGCTACAACGTATACACATCCAAAATAAAAGAAAAAAAAAAATATACAACCACAACAGAAAAAAAAAACCCAACAACGGAAAAAAAAAATAATAAAGAAGAAAATATTTGAAATCAACACGTCACCACCATGGTTAAGACATCATGGATCTACTCCTTACGTAAGGACGACCTGCTCGTATATGCCGATGAATTTGGTTTTAATCCAGAAGGAACTGTCGACGAGCTGCGGAAAAGATTTGCAGCTGTTACCACAGACATGGAAGAGGATCCCAATCTACATCAACGACTGGCTGAATTAGAAATAAAACATTTCGAGAAGCGGTCCCCGTCACCACGGCCATCGGCTATTCCGATCGGTGACACACCCGCGGCATCAGAGAAAATTCAACTGGTCCAGCCCGATTCTAAACGTGAGACGTCACTCAGACCGACGGGAGCAGTGAGCAAAGACGTTACAGCTGTAGACAACACCACCACTCAGAAGTTGATACATGTACCAAATTTTACCAAGGATCGTTACCGAGATACCGCATATGGGGGTGTCATCGACCAGGTCCGACGATGGTCAGTCAGATTCGACGGCAGGCAAGATCCGTTAGGCTTTATTGAACGGATCGAAGAGTTGACCGAGGCATATGGTCTCAACGCTAAACACCTACCACGAACTATGCCGGAGTTGTTAACCGACAGCGCGCTTATCTGGTGGCGAAATAATAAAACCACACTCGACTCTTGGAATGAATTCAAGGAAAAGTTTTTGCAGTATTTTCTACCAACGCGATTCTTTGAACGCCTCGAAGACCAGATTCGTGGCCGGATCCAGAGACGAAATGAACGGTTTAAGGACTATAGTCTGGACTTGCTGAACCTGATGCGACACGCCAATTACCCACCGCTACAAAAATTAGAGCGAGTTTTCCGTAACTGCCGCCATGAATACCAACTATATATCAGACGGCGAGATTTTACCACTTTTGATGACTTGTTGGCCATGGCAGAGGATTATGAGACCATCCGTGGTGAAGGAAGCCCGGCCAGGGCGTCACCAGCAATAAGAGATGGCCCCGCCCTACCAGCCATCCAAGAAGCACAACAACGAGGTATGCTGACCCTACCCTCGGAAGGAACCCACGAGAGGTCGGTCCGAACTTATCGAGAACGTACAGAAGCCCAACATTTAAGAACAACTTGTACCATATGTGGTCAAGGGGGTCACCTTTCCAAACACTGTTGGAACAAACAAGTGATTTTCAGCAGCGACCGCGAACAGCAGGAGAGGCTGTCTACAGGATGCGACCGATGTGGTAATCCGGGAAACGCCAACGGGCCCGCTCCAGCAGGAGGCGAGAGCGTGGCCAACCCACTGCATCCTCCACAAAACTAAACCTTGACCTACAGTCCGATGGACGGCACATCCACGCGCGCGTCAAGATCGGACCTTATCTACAAAATGCAACCATCGACACCGGAGCCACCCGAAGCTTCGTGAGCCAGATGCTTGGAGCTAAGCTACAAACGCCGATGAACCGGCGGTCGATTGCATCAAACGTGCGGTTAGCTGACGGATCGGTGAGGGCTGTGTCTGAGAGCCTGACTGTTCAAATCACCCTGGGCATAAAGACCTGCGAAATGGCACTGTGGATCCTACCAGGTGTCGCAGACGATTTACTCCTGGGAATGGATTTCCTCACACAAATGGGTGCTGAACTGAGCTGTGGCGGACAAACCCTCACGCTACGACCACCTGTGCCACACACGCTGGCAGAGCACGCTTGCACCAATATAAGCGACGAACCTACACAATCAACCACAACAGTGGATGAGTTCCTCCATGAAGAACTTAAACAATTTGAAAACCTGCAGGGTACGGCTAGAGTGACGCCCCACAAAATCGTCATGTTAGACGAAAGACCGTTGAAACAACGATACTTTCCACGGAACCCCGCAATGCAGGAGATCATAAATAAGGAAGTGGATGAACTACTGGCGAAAGGCTGCATAGAGCCTTCAAACAGCCCGCATAGCGCACCAATCGTGTTGGTTCGGAAGAAGACGGGCACGTGGCAGCTCTGTGTAGACTATAGACAGCTGAACGCCAAGTCTGTACCTGACGCTTACCCGCTGCCCCGGATACATCACATTCTCGATCGGCTGCGAAATGCCCGATTTATAAGTAGCCTCGACCTTAAAAATGGCTACTGGCAGATACCGATGGACCCCAGCAGCAAACCACTCACAGCTTTTACCGTGCCCGGACGTGGGCTTTTCCAGTGGCGCGTGATGCCGTTTGGCCTGCACTCTGCACCAGCCACTTTTCAGCGCGCACTAGACGGAGTTATCGGGCCAGAGATGGAACCATACGCGTTCGCCTACCTCGATGACATTATTGTCACAGGAAGCACCAAAGAAGAACATTTACGCAACCTAAAGGAAGTTTTCCGCAGACTACGAGCAGCTAATCTCAAGCTCAATGTAGAAAAGTGCGAATTCTTCAAGGCCGAGACAAAATATCTAGGACACGTCGTGAGCGGCGAGGGTATTCACACAGACCCCGACAAGGTAGCGGCCATCAAGATGCTCAACCCACCGACTAGCCTGAAAGAACTCAGAAGTTATTTAGGAGTTGCATCCTGGTATCGGCGTTTTGTACCGGATTTCGCCACGATCACCCACCCTATGACACTGCTGCTAAAAAAGGGCAAGCACTGGCGTTGGGGTCCTGATCAACAAGCAGCGTTCGAGGCCCTAAAGACGAAACTCACAGAAGCCCCAGTTTTAGCGTGCCCGGACTTCAGCAAAACTTTCGTCCTGCAGACCGACGCCAGCGACTACGGACTAGGAGCGGTCCTGACACAAACATTTGATGGCGTGGAGCGCGTAATAGCCTATGCGAGCCGACATCTGGTGCAAGCCGAGAAAAACTACAGCCCCACAGAAAAGGAGTGTCTCGCGATTGTTTGGGGCATTCGAAAAATGCGGTGCTACCTCGAAGGCTATAAATTCATAGTCATTACGGACCACTTATCGTTAAAATGGTTGAACTCCATTCAGAGTCCGTCAGGCCGCATCGCACGATGGGCATTAGAGCTCCAACAGTACAACTTCGAGGTGCAGTACCGAAAAGGGAAGTTAAATGTGGTGGCCGACGCACTATCACGCCGCCCACTCGAAGATGTACTACGAACTACTAATACCACCGAGGAACCACCACGCTGTACATGGCTAGAGAGACGAAAGGCCGAGGTACGCGAAAATCCTGAAAAGTTTGCAGATTATATGGAAGAGGATGGGCAACTCTACCGACACATCCCAAACCAGATTGGCGACGAAGACGCCGCCCCGTGGAAGCTGTGTGTCCCATCCTACCTGCGACAGCGTGTTCTAAACGAGAATCACGACCAGCCTAGCGCCGGACATCTGGGCGTAAGAAAAACCATCGCACGCGTCACCAAACGGTACTACTGGCCTGGCCTCTTTCGAGATGTTAGCCGATACGTGCGGCAATGCGAAAACTGTCAGCGTTATAAAACAAGCCAGCAGGCGCCAGCAGGTAAGATGTTGTCAAAAATTGCTGAAGAGCCCTGGTCCGTCGTCTGCGCAGATTTCATCGGTCCACTACCACGCTCGAAACATGGAAACACCACCATTTTAGTGTTCCACGACAAGTTCAGTAAGTGGACCGAAGTCGTACCGTTGCGCAGAGCCACCAGCGACACACTGAAAAAGGGTTTTCGAGAGCGCATACTAGCTCGTTTCGGCGCACCGAAGGTTTTCATATCGGACAACGGCACGCAGTTCACCAGCCGCTCTTTCAAAAGGTTTATGCTTGAGATGGGCGTTAAGCAGCAATTCACGGCTCCATATACTCCACAGGAGAACCCTACGGAAAGAGCCAACAAAACGCTTAAAACCATGATAGCGCAATTTTGTCAAGAGCAGCACAAAACCTGGGATGAACAGCTACCCGAACTAACGCTGGCCATCAATACCAGCAAATCCGATGTCACGGGATACAGCCCTGCGTTTCTGGTCCAAGGCCGCGAACCCAGACTACCCGGCACCCTGTATGATGAACTGACGACCGGCACTGGCAGAGAAGCTACAACACCGTCAACACGAGCCACTCAACTACAAGAAATTTTCACTCTCGTCCGTCACAAGTTAAGTCAAGCCACGCGCGACCAGGCGCGTCACTATAATTTACGACGTCGTGATTGGAAACCTAACGTAGGCGATAACGTTTTGGTTCGACAACACCAATTGTCCAGTGCGGTAAACAGCTTCGCAGCGAAATTGGCCCCGAAGTTCGAAGGACCCTATATCGTCGTGGGCTACACATCACCAGTCATCATACAAGTTCGCAAGAAGGGAGAAACTCGCATACGCACTGCCCACGTAAGTGAATTAAAACGCTTTTATTCTGAGGCCGACCCAACTACTTAATATTTACAAATCTCATTTTTTTAGACCATTGTGGCAGCAACCACGGTAAAATACTGCGTATTGTGGCAGCAACCACGGTAAAATACTGCGCAATGTGGCAGCAACCACGGTAAAATACTGCCATCGTGGCAGCAACCACGTTAAAAAGACTGCGAAGGGCGGCAGCATCCGCGAAAATTAGAACTGCGAGAAGCGGCAGCATCCGCATTAATTCGAACTGCGAGAGAGATTGGTAATAGTAGGAAACACTGCAAGCCCGCGGCGGCAACCGCGTGAACAACAGCAGGCGGCAGCATCCGCCATATCAACTGAAAACCCGCGGCGGCAACCGCGTGAACAACAGCAGGCGGCAGCATCCGCCATATCAACTGAAAATTCGCGGCGGCAACCGCGTGAACAACAGCAGGCGGCAGCATCCGCCAAACCAACTGAAATAAAATACGTCAGGAGTGGAAACCATCGGGCACACGAAGAATTACCGCCGAGAGAGGAGTACTC
This sequence comes from Dichetophora obliterata, assembly GCA_963920525.1. Classification (NCBI taxonomy): domain Eukaryota; kingdom Metazoa; phylum Arthropoda; class Insecta; order Diptera; family Sciomyzidae; genus Dichetophora; species Dichetophora obliterata. The sequence goes on along the minus strand of OY986438.1, from coordinate 37,123,464 downwards.
CAAGACAAACATAATCAACTGGCAGCTGTAAAACTTACAAGCCATACGCCAGCCCATCCAGCGTGAGTACCACGCCATAGCGAGAATTCGCTTACTACGCAATCACCACGCCAACAATCGACAAATCCAATCAACAGTGGACAAGAAGGTACCTTTTACCCTTAGTTAAAGCTAAAATGTAAAACATAAATTGAATAAAAATATATTCAAACATCGGGAGTAGAATTGGTTTCATTCATACTCGTTGTAGTGAGACGTGTCAACATCATATGTAGCCCAGAGTATCGTAGCCTTCTCGAATAAAATACTTTGAAATAAATCTCATCTACCATCTTTTCACAGCGAAATACACCGCGAACGTCATCCCAGGCTTTAACGATTGTCAAACACGACAGTTCAACATACACGTGAGAGGTTAGTGTGAACAGGGCCATCATACAAATGTATGCAAATTTTGTACGGATATGGCAACTTCTCATTTTAAATAACATCGTTAAACTTTAAGCGAACTGAACAACAACGTGTTTTCGACAGTGAAAAATAAAGTGACGATTCCAGCGATTCAAGAAGTATTTGAGAGACAACGACCAGGAAGATGCAGAGAAACGACGAATCCACAGGCAACAGCGAAGAAGTCCGCCGCGTCGAGGACCAGTTCCCAACCACCTCCGCAGCGATACTACGACGTCAAAGTGTCTACGGACAAGGAGCCCAGCCGGCAGCGGCGAACATCAATCGAGCAACGAAAACAGCGCAGGAGCAACACATCGCTCTAACCTCGCCGAATTTGGTCGTAGCCACTTATCCAGATGGCCCTGGCGGTATCACCATTCGCATATGTGATTTTATGTGTTTGGAAATGGGAATATTTTTAAATGATATCGTCATCGATTTCTATTTGAAATGGCTCTACGACCAACAGACGACCCAGGTACGCGAGAGTGTACACATATTTAGTACGCATTTTTATAGCCTGTTGGCCCGACCACTGGAGCACACCAGCGTACAAGAGCGGCGACAGCGCATTCGACGGTGGACGCGGAGGATACGGTTGGTCCACAAGACGTACATCATTGTACCCATCAATGAAAATTATCATTGGTACGTCGCCATTGTGTGCTTGAAGCATAAGCCCAGCCAGTCGAGACAGCGTGGCCATATTTGGCTACTAGATTCGTACGCTCACACTTCTCGAGCGCACGTCAGCCCTATTCTGCGAGATCGTCGGTGATAAAGTCCTGCGGCCGGCCCCATAAGGCCCAAACGACACCACGCCGATTACGACGCGACGATGAGTCTGACAGTGACAGCAGTTCGTCCAACAGCACCTCCAGCGGCAGCACTTCCAGCAGCAGTTCATCGAGCGGCAGCTCATCGGGTAGCACTAGCAGCACCAGCGCCACGTCGACAACCAACAAGACCACACAGCCAGCTCCGGAACCGGATACTACGGCTATCACACAACAGCGAGAAAGCGTCATTAAACAAGGTCAACCATTGACAGCAACCGATACGGTTACACCACTGGTGCAGCGACAGGATGACAGCCTGCAACAGTCGTCGGACAGCAGGGTCGAGCCTCAAGAGCCACCCGTCCACACCGCAGCAACAGGCGTTCCACCAGACGATTTCGGCACGCCATCAGCACTAAGCGCCGAACAAATAGAGGCGTTAATTCAAGAGCGTCGACGTAACCAAGTACGAGGTGGACACCTGAGGTTCTTGGCTGATATAGGCAATGCGAGATACCGCATCGTCGTCAATCGTCAAGGCACCGGACACGCCACTCTACACCCCCGAAAGTGAGGAGGAGATGTAAGGAACACAATTTTTACAAATTCTATTCCCACATGCCTTACTAAGATTTCTTTATTTTTAGTTTACAACTGGGTCATGATATCCCACGAAATACGGGACAAAAGGCCCTGTTGAAACGTCCACTTCAGCCGCGCCATATCGAGACGGGTACCCATAAGGGACCTCGACGGCCGCGCGTCTAGTATTGCAGTCGAGGCAGCGAGGTGATAATATCACGAATAACGCATTCATGATAATACCAAATACGCTAGCTATAAGAAGATTTAATATTGAAATGAAGTAACTTTTAATTTCAACAATAGAATAATGTGAGGTAATACTAATCTGAATAAATAGTAACTACACTCACGATAAACGCGATAAGATGGATTTAGTCCAAAGAATATTGTTAATGTTTAAAGATAAGTTAGATATAAGAAATGAAATAAACATGAATTTATAAACTAAAACACTTCAGAGTTGTTAATTCAAACAAACCCGCTTGGCGCCGCGGGTAAGGGTAGTTACCACGGCCTGGCCGGGGTCACTGTCAGGATTAGTATAGGATGAAACACGCATCTCTTTCTTTAGGTAGTTCTCTAGGCCCCGCCTCAAATGTATTGCCAACTGGGAGAAGTAAAATAGTTACATACATATATTCTTTTCTTTGCATGAACTCATGGACAAACATACACACTCTGAGAAAAGGCCAGCCGGTACCCGCTACCAACGGGACAAACAGGCGATTTTGCGGAGAAAACAAACACGAGCACTAAGAAGAAGAAGCATGGCGTGGCATACAGGCGAGGTTATAAAAAGGCAAACAACGAACAATCTTGAGTTTTTTGTGAACCTCGAGTGATAGCGACCAGACGTCTGGCGCAGTGAACGTAAAGTAATTTCGACTGAGAGCGTCGACAGCGGGACAACGTAAGCGGCGACAGTAACGCCGACAGCAGTGATCAGAACGGCGACAGCGACACCGGCCGCGCAGTAACCGCGACGGCAGTAGTGAGCGTCGACAGCGACGCGACGACAACAGCAGCAGAGACGTCGACCGCACAGCGGCAGCGACGATAGCAGAGAGCAGCGACAGCGCGCAGCGGCGGCGATATCCGAGAACGGAAAAGTGAAGCATAAAGATCCTGACGTGGGCGACAGCCAGCGGAACAACATTGTAGTAACTATAGTGTATCTTATTTCCCCTTACGGGAATCTTTAATAAAACTTAAATTTTCCTAGTCTTAAAATTATTCTTTTCCACCTTAGAAGCGTAAGAGTATATTAAACACCAACTAATACTAAGTAAATAGAGAAGGATAGGTCTTGCACTCTTATCTACGTAATCAGGAGTCAGTAGATGACGATGCCTATCCACTAAAAAGATGAACGTTGGGTTCCGTGGACCCGTGATGCGGAGGACAGTCAACAACAGGTTCCAAACCACAGTCTAGCCAGGTTCAAAGTATGAGGCGACCCAGAACAAGTGGACGGTTGTCTGATGAACTCGAGACCAGGGGTGGCCAGTCTCGTTGTTCATCTGACCTCTGGGCTACACGCTCGGAATTCACGGACGCTAGGTCGAACGAATACAGTGGACGACGGACGGAACACACAGTGATAGGAAGACAGGAGTAGGGTAGGGACGACTGGGGAAACGGAGGCCAGGGGTGGCCAGCCTCTGTCAACCCAGGGCGTCGAGAAAACCGGACACGACAGACACAATGACGAGCAGGGATAGAAGAGCACAGGTTAGTACGTGAGGCAAACGCAAGTAGTATAGGATACAGGAGGATACAGGTGGTGAGCTTGGAGGCCAGGGAAGGCCAGCCCCTTGCTCGACCAAAGTGAACCTCACGTCACACACTGCTTCGTTTCGGTCTCAGTGGCGGGTGAGTGGAGGCCAGGGGTGGCCAGCCCCATTCAGTACCGACCTAAGACCTGCTAGGCCATGTGTCGCCGTGAGTTTCGTCCACCGAAGGGAGGGGTTCAGTGAAGCCTAGGGCCAGGGGTGGCCAGCTCTTTGCTTCGCCGAATTCCTCGATTTAAAACCCGAAAATGTAACTATCCGAAAACATCAAACCACAATCCAGCCCGACCAGAGGGTTCGTACTAGAAGGCGTACACCCTAATCACGACCACGGGACCCAACCGACTCAAATAGCGATAGGTGGGCATCATAGCTGAAAATAAGAACTTAATAAAAATAAGAGTGTAAGTCGAATAGGATAAGATAAAACACAGCCATACGAAACGTATGTTTTCATAGAATAATATACGGCGGACCACCAAAATAAAGTAAGGTCGACAGTAGAGTTAAGTTAGGCATTAGAGTAGGATAAATAATCATTGTTAGTTTAAGGTATTGTTTAAGATCACACGAAAAAAATAAATAAAAGTACTATTGAAATCGGAGACAAATGGTTTTTGGTTCGGTGTTCGACATACAATAAATAATTGTGCGGACCCTGGATCCGGCGAGCGCATCCTCGGCCGGATAAATAGGTCCTTACAAAGTGATGTTTGACGGCGCATTGACACTGCACATTACATATTTATGCACCCAAAAAATATTTTTCTACTTTTTAAGAATCAATAAATAACTACCAAGAAACTCAAGGTGTTCATTTACTTCCTTCTATGAAAAAAAATCAAGAAAAACACCACGTTTTTGGATCTCTACACAGTAAAAAATATGAGGATAAATTTTATACTATTTGGTGTACATATAAATCCAAACCAAAAATGTTTTAAAAGTTATACCATCAAATCTTATAAATTTTTCCAGACCATTTTACTCGTCAGACCTATTTTTTCTCTCGAAACCACTATATTTTTAAATTTCCCAATTTCGGTGAATTTTTTACTTTCGAACCAGAATATATTTTGATTTACACATGATATCCATAGAAAATTTTTAAATTATATATGTTTTATTATTTGTATAATATTGAGTGGCCACACAAATGTTATAAAAAAGATAAAATTTACCCTCAAATTTTTTACTGTGTACACGGTTAGAAATCTTGGGCTAAATTTTAGTCCCACTAAAATATTACTGGTTTTTGTTTTAGGCTCGCGGCTTAAAATTTAAACTTTTCAAATACGAATCCATATTTAAAACTCTTCTGTACTTAAATTTTAACCAAAAGAAATATTACAGCATCCACTTTAGCTTTCTGGTTTAAATTTTAGCTTTTTGATTTAACTTTACTCCGTTTTGGTTTAAATTTAAGTACAGTTCTGTATTACTTTTTGTTTTTAATAAAATTTATACTAAATTCTAGTACATTTGAATACTAAATTTGGATTTAGACCCGCAAAAAGTAAGCCTGGCAATGCTGCGCCTCAATATTAGACAAATCGGTTCATATGTTTGTTTTTTGCGCTTCTTATGTGTAGGCCAATAGCCCGGTGGTTAGAGTAGTGAGCTTACAAACTGATTGTCGTGCGTTCAAATCTCGCGGTGGTTGTTATTTTTTGTTATTTGTATTTTTATATTTTAATCCAAGGCTGTTCTAAATATGAAACAAAGCTGTATTAAAACCATATTTTAGTATTTTGCAAATGCTAGATATGAAACCAAAGCTTTTGTAGACTTATGTGTAGTACAGAAAAGTTTCAATTTTAGTACAATATTTCTAACCGTGTAGATGAGAACCTACCATTGGTGTAGCAAGCGGGGGAAAGGGGGCAGCTGCCCCCCACTTATTTAGCTAGATAAACAATTTAAAAAGAAAACTTCAAAAGCTATTTAAAAAATCAGTTTTTTTACAACGATAATATTTTTGTAAATATTATATATTTTGCTCTTCTTTCTCTCTTCTTCATAAGCATGCTTTTGGATAACCATTTTCTTTCTCAGAGTTTGCAAAAAGATAGAACAAAATGTAGAGTTTCTACTGCAATTTCAATTTGAAAAAAATTCGGATACACTGAAAAAACTATGGAATGAAGTTGAAAAACTTGTTGCCTTGGTTTTGACTGTGCCTGCATCAGCAGCTTCATCTGAGCATCCTTTTAGTGCACTAAGACGACTTAAAACATATCTTTGAACAACTTTGACACAGAAACGACACACTCATGCGGCTTTAATACACATTCACAACAATAAAACCGAAGAATTGAATTCGATGAAGGTGGTGAAAGAGTTTGTTTCCCGCAAGGACAGAAAGAAACATTTAAGAAGAATTTAAATTAATATAACTTTTTGTACCTTATTGCATTTAAACCTTGTAAAGATATACCTAGTGTTGCTTTATAAAAGCAACAATTATTTCTTATATTTTCATATTACCATATGAAAGATCCTTTAAAGATGATCTCTAATATCGAAATTGCAAAAACTTTTAAAAATAATAAAATTTTAATATTTTATTAAAGTTTTTTCTAAATGACCTTGTTATTTATTATGTTGATTTTATATGATTTAAATACATATTCTAAATGTTTGATAGTTTAAATCATACTTGATTTTAAATACAAATTCTAGTTGTTTGATAGTTTAAAATCGTTTATTGAGCTTTAAGCCAAAGTTAGAATAATTAATTGTTCTAATACAACAAAAGCAAAATTCTAAGCAAAAATACAACAGCAAATGTGAGAATATGAAATGGGAGAGAAACTGAGACATTGACACTTAAAATCTCATTGCCTCTGTGGTGCAATGCGTTAGTGCGTGCTTGCACGGGTATCACAAAGATTTCTAATGAAGCCTCTAACAGGGCCAAAATTGCGATAAAATTAGCTAGTGATTTTTTCCTTTTCATATTGAAAAAACGTTGTTGTTGCTTCTTTGAAAAGATTCGTCAGAACAATTAATTGTTCTAACTTTGACCTAAAGCTCAATAAACGATTTTAAGCTATCAAAAACAACTAGAATTTCTATTTAAATCATATAAAATCAACATAATTTGAATATTTTTTTATTTAGTTTTATATTTTTTTTGAAACTAAAATAAAAAATTTGTTTATTCATATTCATGTATCTTTTAAGAAATTTTGGTGATTTTTTTTTGCTCCCCCATTTGTACTGCCCCCCAGATGAAATTAGCTTCCGACGCGCTTGGAACCTGCAACTAAAAAATTTGGGGGAGAGCAAACTTACCGTACAAATATGCTTTTTGACAAGCTTTTTTCTTCAAATTTTATGTAGATTTAAAAAAATAAATGATTCCTGTATTAAAAAGTTTCGGAATTTCGTTTATGGAATTTTTTTTTGCAATTGGTAATTTGTACCATTTCTGAAAAAGTAAAATAAAAATTTGTACAGCATTTTACTTTAAATAAAAATATCTATTTTAAAACCTGAAAAGTTAGTTTTTATTCAATAAACTTAACATAAATTCATAGTAAAGGTTATCCGATCAACCACAATGCAAATTTTCGTATTTTCGTCAAACTGAAAACCATTACTTCTTGCAACATGCAGGTCAATAACATGGAAAATAAACCAAGCTCAACTTTGCCTAAGAACATTTAGTTATGCATTTCATATAACTACTTTGTTAGAAAAGAGTTTCGGGCCTTTTTTATTATTAGTATATTTAAGTTTTCAAAAAAATGTTATTTAATACGAGGGTCGTTTTTAATCTCGTAAGAAATGAAACAAGGAATGATTTTTACGGCAAAAAAAGTTTTATTTCCCAATATAGTCTCCTTTTATGTCGATACACTTCGTCCAACTTTCCTCCAATTTTTTGACCCCATCCTAAAAATTTGTTTTCCGAAGGTCCTCAAAATAGACCTCTGTTTCGGTGATGAGCTCCACTCTGGTGATGGATCTCTCTCCGCCAAGCCATTTCTTCAGGTTTGGAAGCAGAAAATAATCGGAGGGGGCCCATTCTGGGGCCCAATGTGCGGGATGAGGAAGCAATTCGTACTTTAATTCATGGAATTTTGCCATGAGAGCTGGGCATGTGTGAACACACGCATTGTCTTGATGAAAGAGCACTTTTTTCTTCGTCAAATGGGGACGTTTCTCTTTCAAAGCGTAGTTGAAACGGTCCAATTCGGTTGCATAGTATTTGCCATTGATCGTTCTTTTCGGTTAAGGTAATCGATGTTGATTATACTGCGTTTATCCTAAAATGCTGTCGCCATAACCTTTGCGGCCGATAGCACCCTTTTCGCCTTCTTCGGAGCACGTTCGGTCGGTGATGTCCACTGTTTCGACTCTTCCTTTGTCTCTGGTGTGTAGTGATGGATCCATGTTTCGTGTACGGTTACTAAACGACGGAAAAAACCTTCTTTCTTTGTTCAACATTGCCAAACACGCCTTTGAATCAGTCACACGGTCACTTTAACTCTGCGATTGGCCAACACGATCAGTGACCATTTCTGTTGTGATGGCCTCATTTGGGCGTCCAGAACGTTCGGCGTCACTTGTGACTGTACAACCGCATTGGAATTCAGTAAACCACTTGTGACTCATTCCAATCGATAGTGCAGAGTCCCCATTGTATTTATCAAGCCTTTCCTTGGTTTGGCTGATGGTTTTTTTGCGCAAAAATTAATGCTTGATGAGCACACGAAATTCACTTTTTTCCATTTTTGCCAAAATTTACATGATCGTCTGCTGTCAATGGCTGCCAAGCACAAACAAAGCGTAGCAGCGATCTGAAATTTTGCCATTAGTCTACTAACAGGTGGTAGTTGACAGGATCAGTGTTGCATTTGAAGTTACTACGTGGGAAATTAAACAATTCACTAACTTCTCAAATTGCCCTCGAATATAAAAAAGCAAAAACCAATAAAGTATAATAATTTCCATGTTAAAAAGCAAAGGTAGAAATTTAAAGAAAAAAAAAATTCTAGTGCAAGAATGACTTTTTAAACATAAATTTTAAAAATTTTAAAATGTTAAGTACTTTATTTTATAGTGCTTTTTCGATTCTTTTAATGCGCAACACTGATAGTAATACAGTTTTTGTTTTATGATAATAGAAAACTTTTGTTTGGTCTTTCCATTTACTAAATCTTATGGGGGCAAAACCAGTTGGGACGTACAAGAAATGGTCTTGTTTCGGATTTTTTTTTGGCCACATATTAAAATATTTAGAAACAATTTTTATTTCTATTTATTTTTATTTTTATTTTTTTTATTACAAATTCTTTTATTAATTAGTGGGATACAGCAAATTTGATAGTGGTTAAAAACAAATAGTGTTTTGTTTTTATCACTGCTGCTCGTCACTAGATAATCTGATATTAAAAAACAGGGATTATTAGTTAATGAAACAATGCTTCGGATGAACGAAGGGATTTGAAAAATTTTGATTTTCCGAAAAATGGTGGATGTTGAAATTAAAAATTGCTTATTTTGCCAAAACTCGGTAAATTGTCGGCCTTTGTAGTCCAGGGGAGAGTGCACTAGACTATCAACCCAGAGGTCCCTGGTTCGAATCCGGGCTCGGGCATGGTTCTTTTCACTTTCTTTGTTCTTTTCTACATTTAAGAATTATGGAAACTAAAAATCCACAAATAAACTGTGGAAAATGTGGAATTAAATGGGCAGGAATACAAGTAAGGTCTGGAAATGCTTGCCGAGGTTAAGGCATAACACTAGCCTCGGTTAAAATCAATTCAAATTGTCTTTCACGGTTGCTTCGCCTAATTAATAATTCACGTATGGTTCCAATCGATTCTTCTAAATAGTTCTCTCCCTTTCCTTTCAGGTCAAAGACCAAACCTTGTTTGTATAAGGCGCATGCCTTGGTTCTTTGATCTTAAAAAAAAAAATTCGGTTAATAGGTAAAGTCGTTCTAAAGTTACAGTGTTCACCGACTTCGAAAATATGGTTTTGAGAAATATGGTTTTGGTGCATGCAGATAAAAAACTCCTATTAAAAGTTTTTTTCTCCATAAATAATAATCCGAATAGTCCGAAATTTTTATTAAATACTTTTGAAATATTGTACTCTTAGAAAATGGTACAAAATTCCAACTGGTTGTGGCCCCTTAATAAAATCAATATAAATCTAAAATCCTTACATGTTTAACAAATGCCAATTTAACTCTTTATTATTGTTGCTATTGATAAGTATTTTGTCTTTTTTTTCTCCCAGAATCAAATAAATCAAATCAAGTTAATTTATTTATCGAAGCAAAACCTATCTATTGATTATATTTATAATGTCTTAAATAACGAATTTTTCAAGTAACGCCACTGTGCTTCATGATTTTATGCTACTGTTTTGCATTGACAAGATTCGGTTTGGAATGAAAACATTTTGCAAATCATGCAAGCAAAAAATTAAAAAAAAAACAACTATATAAATGCGATGCAATGATATAAAATAACTAAATAAATAAATAAACAGACATTAATTGAGACGAAGAAGTCATGAATTTTTGCATTTATCGCTTGAGATGCGAGGGGGCTGATAAGCTGGTATGGGTCGTGGGGCGGGTATAACATATGTATGTGCAAGTGTGTATGCATCAATACAACTGTCAGTATTGATGTATGTTCTTCCAGTGCCAGTTGTAGTTTATTTATAAACTTGCACAAAATAGCAAACAATTGCGCATTAAGAAAATTGTAGTAAATATAACGCCGTTGCAGCAGACACGTAGGAGACCCTACAAAACAGGGTGCAGCTGCATATTGATATCTGCCTTATAAAGCTTAAGCAAAAAAAATTTTAAGTGCCAATGTTCTTCTATAATTTCATTAATATGCTGTGTGAAAAAAGCTGGTTTGCCATTTTTGTTCAAAAATGTTGCCCTTTAACGGTTCGTCCAAAAAAGGAAGTATTTAGAAGACAACGCAAACATTAGAATAAGGCTTAAATGGCGGCTTGCGGCATGTGTGTGGCATTTTAAACAAGGCAACCCTAAATGCGTTCAACTAGCTGTAGTTTTTTTGTTATTTTTATTGTTGCTACATCGTCCCACTGCCATTTAAGGCGCTAATTTGTACGCGATTTACGCGCCTTTTCCGCTTTAATGAAAACCAAAAATAAAAAACTAGTCATTAAGAATGACAAGCGAAGAAATGACGGCAAAAAACGTAGAAGAAGATTTAAAAGATAAGAAACAACAAAAAAGTAAATGAAACAAAGGCACAAATATGAGCAATTGTCAGCACAGGTCTTGCATCAAATGTCGCGTTACGCGCGCTGTCAAAAGTGCCGTTGTGCCGTTGTGCCGCCAGAGCTGTCATACTTGACATGTGCGATACAACCATTTTTTTGTTGTTGTTGTTGTTGATGATTTTCTTTTAGTATTCATTTACAAAAACAAATTTTATATGCTTTGAATTGTAATATTTTAGTAAGATAATAATAATGCATGAAAAACTTCCATAATGCGATTTTAATAGCAAATGTTTTTATTTTATAATGTCTAATTAAGCTTACTTCAGCTTAACCACGGAAAATTTTCATTTCGTATTTTCTTGTATCGCTAAATTATTTGCCCTGATTCAAGCATTTTATCTTAATGTAGCATTCTGAACTCTTAATTAAAACAGAATCTTACTATCAGTATTTATTTGCACAATAAACTGTTATTTACGATTTCTTGAATACATAATAAATTGTTTGGTTAAAGTAGCTAGCTGAAACAAAACATAAAATAAGGCAATTAAGGCTTTATATTTCAATAATTCTTAAACTAAAATATTGTATAAAAAATATTTGTTTGAATTATAATTGAGTTTATAGCCAAAGAAGTTAATGATGTAACTGGTTGCAACAACAAGTTATTTACAGAAAAGAGTCACCAAACAGACTTGACACCTGTTTCGTTGTAGTGTTGGCTAACTCAGACATAAGTAGGGCTTGCAATTGTGGGTTGTTTTGACGATCCTGGGATTTTCGGGATTGAAATATTCAATCCCGGGATCAGTCCCGGGACTAAAACTGTATTGAAAAAATTGCAAATAATTTTTATAATTGAAAGAAAAACAATCTTGTTTTTTGCAATAAAATATACGAAAAAAAATTGAGAAATCGATTTTAAACTAAATGCTATTGAAGCAACCGGACATAATAATTTTTTGGAAATTGAAAACAGTGTTCTATGCTATAATATTTTTTTTTAAATTGTCATTTTGCATAAAAAGCACTTCAAATAATAAATTTAAAAATACTATAAAAACGAAAAGTAAAAAGAAAAGTGAAAGGAATAGTGAAATGCTAATTGTTTAATGTTTTATTGTTAAATTTTATTTTGTATTAAAAATCAACAGACACATCAGAATTTAATATAAAATTTAAATTTGCAAGTTTTTCTGTCTTATAGTTTTGTTTATCTAAAAAATCTATTGTATTTATTGTTTTTATATTCTTACCACAATATCACTTTTTGTATTCGTTTTATGATAAGTATAATTCCCTTAAGAAGCTAAAAAATTACTAGCGAAAACGTCGGAGGAAAAAAATTGAATACATTTTTTATTTGTAAAAAAAACACAGGCCGTTTAGCCTGAGCACTAGAGCAAGGAATTATATAATTTCAAAAAGTTGGTCAAATACACTTATTCAAAAAGGAACAAGTCAAGATTAAGTCTTTAAAATAACACAACAAAAAACAGATTGTCTTCTGACAATTTTTAAAAAAAAATTTTAATAAAATTTAATTATAAAAAAGGCACTGTTTCATTATATTATTTAAGAAAAAGTTGCAAACAACTTTATTGTGTGATGGCTAAAAAACTTAAAATTAAGCTTTGCGGCAACACGATCCCACATGTTGTTAAGCCTTATTAAGATTAAGAATTTCGAATGAACAGCATGTTTAGCGTTTTGGCAGCAGTGGTGATAATAAATGAATTACTAGAAGGTGAAGATAATTTTTAAAATTAACTGTTCCTTAACTATATTTTTAAAAATTTTTATTTTAAAATTTTTGTAATTATATTTAAATATATTTTTTTATAAACTTATGTTGAAAATTTAACCAAATACCTCGATGCCGAAAATCCCGGGATTTTTAATTTTAAATCCTGAGACTCTCAGGATCGGAAAAACTCCAGGATCCTGGGATTGCATACCCTATACATAAGGTACCTCAAATGCCCCATATATAAATATTTATTGTACCATCACTCAGTGCGTTGTTCCCATACAAACATTGGACAATAATAGAAAGAGTGCTCCTATGATAATGCAATTTTGTACGCTTAATAAGTTTAAGCCAATGAAGAAAAATATCAAAAATGGTCGAAATCGGATAGACCCTAAGGGTACCTCCCTTGGACCTTTAGGGGGCGTCCATTAATTACATGAGGTGATTTTTGCGAGTTTTTGATCCCCCTTCTAATCAAACGTGAGATTGCGTGTTTTCAGTGTAAATATGTTAATCTATGCTTCATTGTATTGCAATTATTAATATAAATATTAAATATGTATATCTTATATATTAATAGGTAAACATCAAATGTTGTCGTACACTTTTTCAATATTAATTTTAGAATAAGGGTAATGAAACTTATATCATTCGAAACTTATTATATCAATCGTTTTAGATTTTAAATTTATGACCTCTGACCCGAAATTTTATCGTTGAAAGTTTGTAATATTTTTAGTAAGGAATCTCAGGGCTAGGAAGAGGTAGAATGGTGAATGAGAAATCAAATGAAAGATCTGGCTGCACAGTATGATTACATTTTAGATTGGTGACCTTCGAAATGAAATATGAGCATAAAAAGAACATTTATTAAATAAAAGCTAAACTGTAACAGATGCAAGAATATAATGTAAGAGAGAGTTTTAGACATTGATAAGGTGTGCAAAAAATACTTCCGACATTTTGCGCCATCTCTTACGGATACCCTACATTAAGCATTTTTTTATGTTAAAAGTGTGATATATTGTGATGGTGAAACTTCTTACAAATAACAAATAATGAAAAATTTCCGTTATTTTGACATAAAAATTATTATGATAGCTCGAAAACTATAGACGTTTTCAGTACAACGTATTTTTGTATGAAACGACGTTGGTTCAGAAACATAACGGTATTCGAAAGATTTTTGGTAATATTTTTCGCGGATAGTATGTTAAAAAATGCCTGTTATATTGACATCAGAACTATTGAGATATCGCAAAAAATGTAGATTTTCTCAGTACAACGTATTTCCTTGAAGCAGGGTCATCGCCTCAGAATGAGAAAAACACGATTGAAATTTCAAGTTTTGATTTTGCAAGCAAATATCTTGGCCATTTTTCAATTGATTTTCAAAAAATTTTCTTTGGCTGAAAGATCAATTAATTGACTTAAGCGAAATAAGAAAAGATTTGCCGTTATCTCACCAATTCACTGTTTTATATGCTTTAAAAATACCTCTAAAATATTCAGTTTTTGCTCAAAAAATGGGCAAAACGTTTTTGTTTTTGTAATTTTTTTTTTCTTAAAAAATTTTATTTTTTTACACTCCTTCATACGACATATCACTTGTTAGCAAAAACTGCTTCATTTTGACACATAATGCAAAAAACAGTTTCATCATCGAAAACCATGAGCTACCCCCCCCCCCCTATGATTTTTTTGATGAAAATTAAATTTTTCAAAATGTTATTTTTATATTTTCTAAAAAGTTCTACAGCTAAAAAATATTTTCTGTGAAAAAAATTTTCAAATATTTCAAATCACTCCAAAGTTATATACACAAATCTATGTTTTAATCTATGTTTTAAGCCATTTCGTTATATATAAAAAAAAGGTAGGAGAAACAGTTCTTCCGTTTTTCTGAACCGATTTTGATAATTTTTTAAATAAATTAGAGTAGAGACAATCAGTTCATCGAATAGTTATGTGACCTTTGACCTGAGATATTAGCATTGAAAGTATATTTCTGAAGTAAGACCTAAACTATAAGAAATGGAAGAACATGGCGTAGGAGGAAATTTTAGGTATTAATACGATGTAGGAAAAACATTTTTCACTATCTCTTAGGATACCTTACAATAAGCATTTTTTATTTTACAAATAGTAAATTCTGAAAAATTTTGACATAAAAGTTATGACGATATCTCGAAAACTGTTGCTTTCTCACGAAACTTAAGATTTTTATAGTACAAAACATTTTCTTAAGGCAAGGCCAATGCCTCAGAATGAGAAAAGCGATTGAAATTTCAGAAAGTTGGTCGAAATTCGACCTCAGGCTCTACTAGTAAATATTATTGCGTAAAATTAATCATATTTTAGTAGAGAAACACGTTTTACTCAATTTAACCAGTTAACTCGTAGTTCTACACTGTTTCTTGCGGATAAAAAGTTACGTCATCTTGACGAGAACCCTCCTCTCCCCCACGTGTGAGTAAGTGAGATTCGGCTTAACCTCCATACCCCCTAAACACCTCACGTAATTAATGGACGCCCCCTTATTAATTTTTTACTTGATTTTGTATGGGAGGTACATACAAAGGTTGGCCGGTCTTAACAACAATATGTCAGAGGGGTAGCCAAATAGAGTAATAGATATGTACTGCGAATAGTCGAAACCGCTTAGATCCTAGGGGAACCTTCCTTGGACCTATATTATTTTTTACTTGATTTCGCATAAGAAGAACATACAAAGGTTATCCGACCTTTACAAAAATTCGTCAGAGGGGTAGCCAAATAGAGTAATAGATATGTACTGAAAATAGTCGAAACTGGTTAGAACCTAGGGGAACCTTTCCTGGACTTATATTAATTTTTCCTTGATTTTTTAAATACAAATGTTAACCGACTTTTACAAAAATTCGTCAGATGGGTAGCAATATAGAGTAATAGATATGTTCTGAAAATAGTCGAAACCGGTTAGACCCTAAGGGAACCTCCCTTGGACCTACAATATATTTTTTTACTTGATTTTGTATTAGAAGAACATACAAAGGTTAACCGACCTTTACAAAAATGCATGAAAGGGGTAGCCAAATAGAGTAATAGATATGTACTGAAAATAGTCGAAACCGGTTAGAACCTAAGGGAACCTCCTTTGGACCTATATTATTTTTTCTTGAGTTTGTATTAGAAGTCATACAAAGGTTAACCGACCTTTACAAAAATTCGTAAGAGGGGAAGCAGTATAGAGTAATAGATGTGTTCTGAAAATAGTCGAAACCGGTTAGACCCTAGGGGAACCTTCCTTGGACTTATATTAATTTTTCCTTGATTTTGTATTAGAAGAACCTTCAAAGGTTGACCGACCTTTACAAAAATTCGTCAGAGGGATAGCCAAATAGAGTAATAGATGCATTCTGAAAATAGTCGAAACCAGTTAGACCCCAGAAAACCTCCCTTGAACCTTTATTAATTTTTACTTGATTTTGTATGTACATTTTTCGTCTTAAGAACTTAAAAAAATATATTTATTTGTCTTAAGAACTTAAAAAAAGTATATTTATTTGTAGGACGAAGTAGGAAAAGTTATTTGCAGTTCCTAGTTATAAAAAAATCTGTACTTCCATCATAAGAAAGAGTGCGGCATCTAGTGAAAAAAAAATCAAAATCAGTTTTATTGTTTTTTCTTAATCATCTTTCTCCATCTTTAAAAAAATAAAAAAAAATTTCGAATATTTTGCTCAATTGCTTAATATTTTAACATGAAATGTCATATCTACACAAATTAAAGCAATCGTTCAAAAAAAAAAAACGCAGTATCTACATAAAAAAAGATAAAAAAGCATTATCTTCAAACAGATACTGCGTTTTCCCTTTGTATTTGAAATTAAGGATTTGCAAAGTGCTTTTCACTTCTGTATTGTTGTTACAAAAAAAATCTTTTAAATAGTGGTTTTTTAAACATATCATATTGATTTCTTATTAAATATCCTTGTGCAAGAAATGATGGTTTTAAGAATATATCTTTTAAATATCATATATGGGTCATTCTTTAACAAAACGAACACCATTCTGACCGCACCTTTTTTGATTTGCATGAAATTTTTTTTACGGGTTCTTTATCGAAAAAAAAGAGACACGTGTTCAAGTATTTTTGTTTTTGGAAATAGACGGCGTTAAAGTTTGAGATTTTTGTCTAATTACTAAAATACTAATTTTCATTTACGTATTTTAAAATGTTAAATAAATTGTAACCAATCTTACCCACCACTTAGCGTGTTTTAAACATAACAATCGTATTCTACGTCAAATTTTAGATAAAAAACGATTTTCTTATCGATGGAGAAATGATTATTACTATTGCAAAAAAATTTAATAAACTCGCTCGGTACCTGACGTCGGCGCGCCAAATGCAAAATACACCTCAAATTCTCGTTATTCCGAAATTGCTTTTGAGTCCCGAAATTGGAAGCCCTATACACCACATAATTTATATTATATTATAATACAGAGAATAACGATATGAGGGGAGAATATGAGGTGTACTTTGCAACTGGCGCGCTGACGTCAGGTACCGCGCGAGCTTATTTAATTTTTTAAATTTTGCAATAGTAATTATCATTTCTCCATCGATAAGAAAATCGTTTTATATCTAAAATTTGACGCAGAATACGATGGTTATATTTTAAACACGCTAAGTGGTGGGTAAGATTGGTTAAAATTTATTTAACATTTTAATATGCGTATAACAATAAGAAATTATTCATAAATTGTTTTAAAACTAAAACTTTATTAAAATAAATTTTTTTATCTTCAAAACGAAACAAAAAAGTTGTCTCTAGCTTAAATAGAACCGAAGTTATGAATTTTTGGAAATTAATCTCAAAGGCAAAAATCACGAAAATCTCAAACTTTAACGCCCTCTATCCAGGGTTGCCAACACATACCTTTTCGCCCGGAGACTTCGGGCCTGAGGGCCGATCTCCGGGCTTCGGGCCTGGCACATTTTCTCCGGCTTTCGCTCTAATCTATATTTAAATCTAGTTTTTCTTACAAAAAAATTTGTTTAACTTATTTATTAGTGTTGATTAACCCTTTTTTTAGTGAATGTTTGAACCATTTGTCTTAATAAACGCTAACTTAACTTGGACGTTCTTTCTATTTCTTGAACTTCGTTTTTGAAGGAACGTCGTAACCAGTCGTAACTTTTCTTTTGATAACTTGACGAACTCGTTTCTGTTTTTCTTTTTCTTTCGAGTTCTGCGGCCAAGGCTCATTTATAAGGTTCTGGCACTTGAGAGCGAACTCGGTCGAACTGTTAGAATGGATGAAAAGAAATGAAGAAAATGAATGCTTAGAACAAAGAAAAGCGCAATGACAGTTCTAGCAAAGGCGGGAAAAAGAGTGAATTTCTCTCAAGTGCCACAACCTTATAAATGAAGCTTGTCTGCGGCTGAATTTTTAATTAATGTTTGCAGTTCAATTTATGTAAGTTCGGTCAATAATTTGTGTTTTGTGTATTAACTGATACAAAACTATTTTAGAGAACAGCATAATGGAATCTAGTTGCAAGAGGAAACATTACTTAACATCTTTTTACAACGATTGGCTCTCGATACCAAGCTACAAAGTAGAGTTGGGTCGTTCCGGACCTGCATAGTTCATGGAACTATGTTCACTCTCGGACATAGTTACAATCATTCCATCTGTTCGATTTAAGCATGTCCAAACAGTTCCGATTGCAATAACATTTTTTTAATTGAGCTACATCTCATTCGCACTTACATAATTTAATCGAATTGTTTGAGCGACGACATAAGCTGACATCTCATTCGCACTTACATAACTTAATCGAATTGTTTGAGCGACGACAAGTAAGCCAATTATGCATGTAAAAGAGAGTGAAAGAAATAATAGATAAAATAAAAAATGATATATCGTCATTCCAGTTGTGTGCATTGTTCAGCATTGCTGTTTATTTTTGCTTTTAACCTATGAAACAAAACAATCACGAAATGACATTGAACATGCTTTTGTTACTTTCTATATTATAAATAGAACTGCTGGAACTATATAGTTCCACGAACATGCTTAAAGCTGATGAACTATATAGTTCCGCGAATATGCTTAAAGCTGATGAACTATAAGATGCAAATGAGTTTCGAGCTCATGAGGAACTATTTGCAAATTATTTTTGCTCGCTTTTCAGCAACTTTATAAATTTACTTCGTGAACTTTATTTACTAAATGAAATTATTTACTAAATGATAGAAGTTCCTTTTTTTTATATAAACTAAAGAAATGTTTTTCTTTAAGTTAAAAATATTGAAATAAAAAGCAAAAAATTCTGTTCAATTGATTTAAGACTAATCAGAGTGATGTGTTGAAAATCTACATGGACCTTTACACATTTTCTCAGCAGTTCAACAAGCACTTCATTTAAATGCTTCAAATAGTTCTGCAGTTCAAATAAACAAAGGAACTAGATAGTTCCGCGGACATGCTTCAAATTCCCTTTGTAGTTCAACAAGCAGACAGTCCAAATAGTCTATACAGTTCAAATAAGCAAAGGAACTAGATAGTTCTGCGGACATGTTTCCGTGAACTAGTTCCTTTCTTCAAAAGAATCGTTCCATGTCCGTTCCGTCTCTGGAAAGCACAAGCACAAGCCTACTACAAAGATTGGTTGCTGATAAAAAAAAAAAACGAGTTCACGGAAAAATGCAAGTTGTGTTGTGTCACATTTGTTGTAAACATGATTGTTAAACATGACTATGTATGAAAAAACCAAAGAAAAATTAATTTTTTAATTAACAGCAAGCAGACCAAAAAAAAATTAAATAAAAAAGCTCCGGGCCTGGGCTTTTCCAAAGTTGGCAACCCTGCCTCTATCTTAAAAAAAAACAATAAAAGAAATCCTCGAACACGTGTCTCTTTTTTTATATATATAGATATAGATATAGATATAGATATAGATATAGATATAGATATAGATATAGATATAGATATAGATATAGATATAGATATAGATATAGATATAGATATAGATATAGATATAGATATAGATATAGATATAGATATAGATATAGATATAGATATAGATATAGATATAGATATAGATATAGATATAGATATAGATATAGATATAGATATAGATATAGATATAGATATAGATATAGATATAGATATAGATATAGATATAGATATAGATATAGATATAGATATAGATATAGATATAGATATAGATATAGATATAGATATAGATATAGATATAGATATAGATATAGATATAGATATAGATATAGATATAGATATAGATATAGATATAGATATAGATATAGATATAGATATAGATATAGATATAGATATAGATATAGATATAGATATAGATATAGATATAGATATAGATATAGATATAGATATAGATATAGATATAGATATAGATATAGATATAGATAAAGATATAGATATAGATATAGATATAGATATAGATATAGATATAGATATAGATATAGATATAGATATAGATATAGATATAGATATAGATATAGATATAGATATAGATATAGATATAGATATAGATATAGATATAGATATAGATATAGATATAGATATAGATATAGATATACACATATATAGATATAGAACACGTAAAAAAAATTTCATGCAAATCAAAAACGTGTCGGTAATTTTTTGTTCAAATCTGTGCGGGTTGTAAAAGAATGACCCATGACAAAAAAGCTTTTTACTATATAAAACGTACATTTGATGTAGATAAGGCTTTTTAAATTTATTTAAATTTATAGAACAAACAATAAAAAAAATCAGTAACTACAGTGTTGTTCCACAGTTTTGGCATTTTTAATAAATTCGAAAAAAATTTGATTAATGCTGAAAGTAAACTGGATTTCACTATCCTTGGTAAATAACTGTGAGTCGCTTATCTCATAACATTGAAACATGTAAATGCCGCACTCTTCCTTATGACGGCTGTATACTAGTAGAATTAAAAAAATTCCACTTAATTTTACAAGGTTTGTGTTCTTTTTCATAGAAATTTTTCAATTTCTAAAATTTTTCATTTGATAATAACAAATTTTAAAATCACTCAAATATATATAAAATTTTTCATTATCTAAGATTTCTTAATTCTGTTTATTTACTCAAATATTTTACTATAAAAAAATTTACTTCACTCAGTTTAATTAAAATACAAATTTGTGACAATTATTCGTTTAAGAGGACCCAAAACGATTTGAACAAACATGATTTTTTTTTAAATATCTCAACTTTGTGAGAAAGTGTCACTGCGTAGCTAAAGATTGACTCTTCCCCTAAATATTTTGTTTTTGTCTTATCTCTGCAATTATCTGACGATTGATACCAATATTGTTAGGTTTCGCATCATATAAAATTTTGATTTTTGTCAATGGGGCAACGTAGTGTCCATCACCTCAAAAACATATATTGTACCGCTTCAAATTTTCACACAGCTAAAATTTGACGTAGGTATAAAATGACTACCATATGAGTTTTTCAATAAAACTAAAGGTTTGTAACTAATTTTCTCCGTTACATAATTTGATCATCTCAACCTACTTCGCAAACCGATTTGAATACAATACCAATTTCCTCTTTTTTAAGTCTTTGTTGCTCCTTATGGAATATGAGGCCTCGATTAGAGACAGATATTTTAAACGTTAAACAATGAGGGCTGATTTTGTTGATTTGAGTCGTTAAAAAGAGGTTATTTCACAAAGTTACACTTAAAAATTTATTAGTAAAATTTCTACGAATGATATTAGTAAATAAAATATTCGTACATTGCACAAATTTTCGTACAATATACAAAGTATTTTTATTGTGATATCTTTACGAATTCATTCGTAAAATTTTTCTAATACCAAGGTAGTATCTAAGAATATATTTGTTTTATTTACTAATGAATGAATGTAAACAAAAACAAATTAATTCGTAGTAGTGCATTGTACGAATGATTGTGTACATATAAATAATAATCTTTGTAAATTTCTCGTACGAATAACTTCGTAATTTCTTTCATTACATTCGTAGTATTTACTAATGCTTTCGTATTTTTCGTATGAAAAATAGTATAAGTAGAAACAATTCATTCGTAGGCTGACCGTACGAATTATTAGTAGAATGTACGAATTATTAGTAGAGTTGAAAAAATTAAAAACCGAAATTCTACAAAAATCCAAAAACCGAAAATTTACAGAACATAAGAAACTGTAAGATTGTAAAGTGAATGTAGCCTACTGGTAGAGTGCGTGGCCTGTGAGCTAAGGAGCCGAGGTTCAAACCCCAGCTCAAACAGGATATTTGTTTTTTTAATACATTTGTTTTTTTTTTTGGAATACGAATAAAATATTCGTAGTATGTACTAATATACGTCGATTCTACTAATCCTATTCGTGGCTGAAAACTACGAATAAAATTCGTAGAATGGACGCAGCTAATGGTAATATTTACACACAAATATTTTTGAGTGTATATTCCCAAGACCCAAGATCACCAAGACATGTACCACATAATTTCATAAATTGAGTAAATCACTTAAACTCACCTCAAATCTGTTTTGTGCCCATCACTATTTCGCTGAACGCTACAGCAACTCTACAGTAGTTTTCTTTGGCCTCTTTTACTTACTTTGATAAGCCAATAGGCAGAACTTCATCTTAATCAAAGCAGAATTATTTGTGGTTTTTCGAATTATAAAATACAGAATAATAATGATTTTAAATGCAATCATAATTGGTCAAATATAACATCAAATTGCAGAATAGTAATTAAAAAATGCCATAATTAAATTATAAAGTAAAGTTAAAAAACTTCTACAACTTTGAAGAAAGATAACCTTAAGAATTTTTTTGTTTAAGGTAGTAGTCCAGTATGACGGATTTCAAAAGTCAATGTTTTTTTCTTACTTTTTTCACAATAAAAATATCTTCAAAATACTCTTTAAAAATTTCAAATCGAAATTTGAAATATTTTTAAAGCTACAGCCAAAAGAAAAGAGCGCGCCGCAAAGTGTTTTATTATCTCCATAAATAGGAAAAAATTAATTTCCAAAAAAGCCCAAAAAAGTTTTGTTTTCTAATAGAACGCACTTCAACTAAGAAGAAGCCCAAAGAGTTTTTAAATTTTTTTTTTTCGTTTGGTTACACGGAGCTCTGAAATTCAGTTGTTAGAAAAACTGATAGTTTAGCAAATAAAACCGAAATGTTGTAAACTTTCGGATTCTCTAATTGCGATACTTTAAATGAAACCAAAATTTATGGAGCATATTTATAAAATTTGTAATCAATTGCAACAAAGAAAATTATTCGGGCTTTGTTTTGATTACAACTTTCGTTTAGGGGATATTTTTAAAGTCGTAGTGATTGTTCAAGTGCAAGAAAGTGCTTTAAAAAGTTTGAAAGAGAATAAAAAAAGTATACCGAGCATTGGCGTTGGAAGCGGGGGGGAAAGGTGGGCAGTTGCCCCCCCACTTTTTTAGCTAGATAAACAATTTAAAAGGAAAAGTTATTCAAAATATCAGTTTTTTTACAACGATAATATTTTTGTATTATATATTTTCCTCTTCTTTCTCTCTTCTTCATGTTTCATGTGAAGAAATTTTGGTGACCTTTTTTTGCACCACCATTTGTACTGCCCCCCAGATGAAATTCGCTTCCGACGCGCTTGATACCGAGGTATATTCTAAATTTTTTTGCTTAAGTTTGCTAAAAGTATGATTTATCGAATAAAATACGTACCAGCTGGAAGTGCCTGCAAATAATGACGAAATTTTATTTTTTATGAGACATGTTCTATGAAAATCGGTGATATCTTCTCTGCATGGCTCGAAATAAAAGATAAACCTGACTGCATTAAAAATATGTTAAGCATTGTAAAAGCAAAAACTTACGCAAAGATAAATCATGACCACTTTGAAACTCAGTCAAAATATGTAATAGCATTATTTCAAAATAAGTGGCGCGCTCCTCGTCGCTCCAAATTTTTATTTCAGCAGATACTTAAAATATGGTTCCAAAATTTTTTGTCTATGATATAGTAAGCAAATACGTTATTCGCAAATGAAATTTTTTGTTAAAAAAATATACATAAATAAAACAAACATTCAAATAAATAATACTAAAATTTACCTTACAAAAGCAAAAATAAAAAAATAAAATTAAAATCAGTGCAAGTAGCAATAATGACAAAGCGATAACACATGTTTTAAACGATGTTTTTTGTTTTTTCTTTTTGCTTTGCTATTCTATTTTTGAAGTGGAACTTCTTAGGCGGCAATTTGATGCTGAGTGTAAAATTTTTAGAGTCTCGTCACGAAAAATGTTCGTCATCCAAAATATTTCGAGTCTCGTCACGTTTTGTTCACATGAGCAAAGACATTTTCTATTTTGTGTGTTTTTTGTATGGGGACCTCCAGAAAAGTAGCAGATAGAGTATAGGAGTGCTCCGAAGAAATGTTGAGGGAGAAAAATTTATATTGTAGGACTAGCTCATTTATTTGAATTATAATAGGAATTTTTTTTTCTATATTTTGTGTTTTTTGTATATAGATAGTTAGATCTCCACAAAAGATCTCCCTACAATATATGCTTTTTTTGTCGAAAATAGTAAATCTAGGACATAAATCGCATATTTTAGTAATCAAAAACCATTAAATCAGTACTACCATTTAAAGCACCAACCTGTGACAGAGTAAATATCAAATAAACAGAATATTAATAATATGGTTTTTTTTTAAATATTGTTATGCAAATTTTGTATTGTATTTCTTAAAAGAAATTGAAGTAGAAAAGAGAGACTGTCTACTTCACAAAAATCGCTCATATCCTTAATTTTAAAAAGTTTCACTTCTGTATATACAGCGTGTATACACGTATTTTTTATTACTTTTTCTTGTTTTTGTTAAACTAGAAATACTAGATAGAATATTGTTGTTGTAATTTTCTTTGAGCTCGCTTGAAAAAAACTAAGCCTTTCTAGCTTTTTCCTTAGAATTATTCCAAATCTGTGGATGCTTGCCTGTTTTCCAGTTTTGGATTGTATAGGAAGAGGTATAGAAGAGGTGGTTAGTGGGTGGGTTGGGGATGGTGGTCACTTGAGTCTCAATGTACATCATGTTCGAAAATTGTATAAATAAGCCAAAAATACATCATAGTACGAAATTTCATTGAAATTTGTTAATGTTTGAATGTTTTTCAGTTTCGGACTGTACGGGAAGCGATGGGGAGAGGGTGTTAGTGAATCGATGTGTACTATGTTTAAAAGCTGTGTTAGTTAGTCCAGAAGACGACATCGTATTAAATTTAATTGAAATATATCGACATTTCCGGTATCCCAGTTTGGGTTGGTACGGGAGGGAGGGGGTTGTATTAGTTTGATATGCACCATTTCTGATAAATTTTCTTAATAGGATTTAAAACGACTCTCTACCAAATTTTATCAAAATCCGTCAATGTTTACTATTTTTGGCACAAGAATGTATGAAATCAAAACACTGTGCGCCGTAGTGTGTATGAAAGTGCTGTCAAAACTTAACTACATTTTCGAAACTTCGGGGAAGCACTGACTAAAAACTATTAAACCTATTTAACTTAAAATTTCATTCCTTATTAAAGACACACATAGCTAAAGCCGGAACATTTAACAAATTTTGTAATAATAAGTTAATTTGTTTAAACAATTACAAACAAAGTTGTAAAAATTTTTCTTTCACAAGTCCACCATTTCTTATTTTTATTTTAAATATTCATATTTCTGTGTTTACAGGGAATAACAGCGAAAGTGTAATTTCAAAGTTTTGAGAAATTTTGATTTAAAGTTTTCGATCTCCATGTAAGTTCTATGAAAGACAGTTTGCCTTTTGTGTGATAATTTTTGCTGGAATCACGCTATAATCTCCCGATTTTGTATCTGTACGGAACTGTGTGCGTGGAACACATAGCACAGCAATTAAGCTTACAGAAAGATATTATCTTTGAATTTTTTAATTCAGATGACAACGTAAGGATGGGTGATTCCAAACAACAACTTACCTTTTTTTCGAGGACTCTTCTTTGATATACATAATTATGAACAACTTAATGTAAAACTAAGTCAAAAATTTTTTTATTATACACTTCAAGATACCAATTTCAAAACTATCACATTTAATTTTTTTTATTTAAAAAAATTTAAAAAAACCTCAAAATTTCGGTCGTTACACTTGGCTACTGCTTACTTTAATGGAAAATAAATCACTTTGTCATTCCCTAAAATAATATCTTTTTTTTTGACAATATTTTTGAGAATTTCAATTGATCTTTCCAGAATTTCTGTTCTGTATAATCTGTTCTGAATTTAAAATGTTTTTTCTAATTTTTAATTGATATTTTCTCAAAATTCATTGATCTTTTCTGAATTTAAACTTATCTACTCTTAAGTTTTAATGTAAACTCTGATTTTTTAATGATCTTTTCTAAAAATCAATTGATATATTCTGATTTTCAATTAAACTCTTTTTAATTTTAAATTAAATTTCTGAATTTCTATTGATCTATTCTGTATTTTAGTTGAACTATTCTGAACTTTTATTTGTCTTTTTAGAACTTCAATTGGTATTTTCTTATTTACAAATGGAAGTGGTGTAGAACACTTTTGTTTTATTTTTATTAAACTACAAATGTTATCAGAACCTTTTCGTCATATTTCTTCGTCTTGATTGTTTGCACAATTTTCTTTCCGCGTCAGGAACTCACAATTGGTTTTTCATATCCGCCTACTTTTCAGCATAACTCAATTTCGTTGGCGAATTAAAACGACTGCTGCTGTTGACCTAATTTCGATGACTTGAATTGACCGCCTGTTGAGATTTATACAAACGTTATGATATAAGAAAAAAATGCAGTTAACTGACTCATCTGCTGCTAACTGTAGCAACAAAATTAAATGTTTATAATTTTGAAAAAAACAGGGTTGGATACTTAACAAGTTCGTCATCGGACACGACAATAAGAAAAACAACAAATATTAATGTAGATAGCAAAAAATATTAATGCAGACATCAGTGTTTCAAAGTTAGTGAAAGATTATTTTGAGCTTATGCACCGCATCGCATGCCCACAACTTTTAATGTAGCCACAAAAAGCAGTGGCTTCTGGAGAAGGAGTTTGTTAGACCCCAAGTAAGGGTCTTAGCTTTGGCTACCATTTCATTAATAATGTACACAGTGACAAAAATTTTACCACTACGTCACTGTCAACAGTCATGTCGACTATTTATTAGTCATCGTTAAGAGACGTTTACTTGCTGGAACTGGCAAAAAAACTAAGTCTCTCATGTCGGTAAATTGGATATTAATGTAAAAACACTTCATGCGTAACGGATTATGGTTTATGTAGATAGCAGTTAATTACATATTCTGAAAAAGAGGCTTTTAACGCCACCTCACAGTATTTTCCTTTGTGTGTATTTACCCATGTTATGACAGTTAAATGAGTGACAAGGATATGTCAAAATTGTAAGCTCCAAAGCAGAGGCATTGAATGGAACATTTTAAATGGGAGTTAATGTTCTGGTTAAAATTCCAGCTAATCAGCCAAAATCTTTGGTATTTTGTAAAACTTTTGTTCTAAAATGGCTCAAACAAAAGCATGATTTAACAACAAAACTCAAAGCATTGAAGATTCTTGTTAAACAGCTACGCTGACCCACCCGGAAGTATAGCTACTCACATTCAGCAGCAACTCGTTCATCATAAAGCCAATCGTGCATCGACAAAGATCGATGCATTGATACAGAATACAAAACCATATTAATAAAAACTATCTAAACAAGACACACTCGTACTCGCAGCGACGACTGCTACAAGATAAAAACATGTAGTACAGCCTCAGATCAGATACATGCTCGAGATACGATAGTGTATTGGCCATAACGTTAGAACGCATTAGTTACGCATAACGTTGAATACAACGGCTTCTTCGCATACTCCACAATTATTTTGCATAACTAATTGCATGCAACCTTAGTGGTAGTTATAAGCGACACGCCTACTTTTTGTTAAAGTAGCCATTAAACGCTGCAACACTGAGCTTGTTCTTATTTATTGTTGCTGAAGTAATTGTTATCGGTTTAATGCAATAAAATCGCGTTCGTTTAATTTGTAGCTGTCAAAAGCGAGTCATCTGTCAATGTAAGGTTCTTATGTGACCACAATTTGACTCGTCATCATCGTCATCATCATCAGCAGCAAGCATCAGCATCAGCATTGACGGCATGCCATGACATTTCTTGTCGCTGGATATTAATTTAATTTCACGTTTTTTCTGCTCTTGATTTTGAGTCTTAGTCTTTCGTGTTTCTCACTTTTAATCGGCATCAAAATCTTGTTTAAGTTCTCAATCATCATTGTCTGCGGTCTGGCTGCAGCTTAAAATGCAGTCATTCTTTGCTCATTAGCTACTTTTTTAAGGGTTTTTATTTTGGATTTATTTAGCTTTAAACTTTTGATTGCTGGTTACTGTGCGCTGTAACTGTAAAACTTTCTGATTTGTCATGTTGCATTATTTTTTGTTTAGATTGTGTTTTTCATCACTTTATAGACGACGACGAATGTTTTTTGAAAATTCAGAGAAAGAAATAACTGTCATGGTATTACTTTTTTTTGAATAATGATTCTTAAAAGTTTTCGATAAAACCTAAATAAGACTTGTGAGGATCTATTTGTATTTCAAACGATATTTGAACAATGTTTCAGTACAAAAACTTTGATTCCATTTAACTTCTTGCTGTCTTTATAAATATTTGACCCTGTTTAGCCTTCGGCTTGTTTTTTTGCTATTTTCGGATCCAGGTTTTTATCCAATATTGTATCCAGGCATTTTTTTTTATTAATGTACAATAAACTATTTATAAATATAGTTTCGGCCTACTTTCTGCATACGTCGTTTAAGTTTTATATCCCAAAAAAAAAAAAACTTGATAACATGAGTCTCGGATTTTATTTGGAGGCTATAGATCTCCAAAGAGGTTGTGGGTAAAAGTCAAGTTGTTATTAAAAATATCATAGAAAATATTGCAAACTAAATTTAAAGAATCCATACATATCATAAAAAGGAACTGTAGTTTCAATACAAATATATTTTTTTTTAATAATGGAAAAAACAAATGCAAAGTTTTTCTTCGCTCATGGCAAGAATCGATACCATAATATCTAGGTTTATAAACTAACCAACTAAAATAGTCGAGGTCATTTTTGTATTCCTCCAAACAGTCATGAACTCTTGCAAACATTATTTTATTGAATGTCCACGTTTTAACCTTCATTCGACTATTCTCCTTTTCCACTGTTTGTTTTTTTTTTACTTTGTCTCAGGATTAATTTTATTTGTCTTCAAAATATTTTTTTTTTATTAAAAGTGTTTTATTGTGTATTTATATCATTAATTTCAAAACTGCAATTTCATGGAGCTGAATATTTCATGGGACACTTATCATTATTTTTACAAGTTCTTAATGAATCATTGACAATATATGGTATAAGCTCATTATTCTTACTTGACAAAAAGTCACTCCAAATTTATTTAACAAACATCGAAAATAAATATATCACAAAGAACATAACGTTAAATAATAATAGAGCTTATTAGCATTAAAGAAGGGACAATTCCACATTTCTTCGTTTCCAATAATTAAGGCGTATTCGAATCGATTACAAAAACAATATTGACAGCTTAAACAGCAAATTTCATAACGTGGTGTGACTTTAGTTCTCACAAAAGTTCTTTTCAAATGCGCATTAGGTAAACAAAATAAACAGCAGCAACAGAAACGACAGCAACCATAACAACAATATTATAACAATCAAAACAACAGCAACATAAAAACGCATCCCGCATAATGATTATTAGTATACCAAGAAAAATAAATACAAAACAATACTATATGTATGTATGTCAAACCTGCGTAAAGAAATTCTTAAACTTAGCTTTTGAAATCGAAACCAAGCTATTGAGTAAGAAACAACAGCAACTAATGACAGCACTTAAATAAAAATGACGTTAGTGTTATGACAGCTTAAAGGCATTTGTATACATTTTGAAGCAACAATCAAGTAGAAGAAGTAGCATGTCCCTTACATGACTTAACTTGCAATGGATTTTCAATGGATTTCTAACTGTTATAAATAAACTTCCACCCCGCTCAAAAAAATTTATGTTATCTCAACCAAAGCAATACCTTGTCTTTATCTCATACATTTCTAGAGCAAGTCTTCTTAAGTGTGGGAACTTACGCAAAACTAGGTCACTTTCAGTTTACGATATCCCTAGCTTCTAAGACACTCAAAGAAAAATTGGGAATTGCATAAGTTTACCTACCAAAATCTTACAAAAATTATGAATATCTATCATTGCAGCACTTATTTTTTCGATATTATAATTTTACTTTTAAAATTATATTTTTAATTTATATTAAAAAAGTTATTCCGATATTATTTTTTTTAAGATTATAGTTTTATCTTTCCACTTTATCCATACAAATTTTTTATATATCTGTTTCCTTGTGCACTTTATGCTAAATTCAACCATTTTTTAATATAAACTCTACACTTATTCTTCGTATTTTTTGTGGTTATTTTTACAGTCGAAATTTTCTTGAGTGTTTTAGAAAAGTTTTATTAGAGGGTCGCTTTAACCTAATGTCGGTAAATAAATTGAAATCTTTTAGATTCTCCGTCAATTTTCTTAGATTTTTTGACATGCGAAACAAGTTGCTGGCTTTTCGTTTCACTTGATATTTATTCACTTTTCGAGTATAAATAAAATGTACACCGGCAGATAAGGCCACGAGAGATGACCAAAGTTAGGGGTTGCCACCAGGCTCAATGGCAGCTATAAATGAGCTCTTTGTTTGGTAAAGTTTGACTTTGCTTTGTTTGCTTAAAAGCTAAAATAGTCAAGTGGGGGACCTTTTTTGACATACTAGAGCTTAACTAATAAATATAATGATCGTAGCCATTGAGTCTAGTTAAAAAATTGCTTAAGAAATATAACTATAAGAGTATGAAATAGTCTTTTGACTAATGAATTTATCCAAGTAATGTTATCGGGGGTTATAGGAAAAATTTTTAGTTTAATTTTTGTGTTTCAAATGAAGACTTTACAAAACTGTTCATTTTGAGTTAATTGTTGAGAAATTTTTTTAATAAATTTAAATAATAATGATAAATTAAAGTTTTTTCATGGATTTTCATCAACAATATTTTCATTGATTTGAAAATTATCTATCCATAAAGTCAAGCTGCTAAAATAGGCATTGTTTGTCAATTTAAATTTTTAACCCATTTCTTGCTATGGTTGCAACACTAATTTTAATTTAAAATTCTAATGTGTTATAGTATAGGAACCATTTTACTGTTGTGCTAGGACCTAAGGCTGTTACATTGCTCATTGGTAAATGGAAACAAATATAAAAATTCGTCCATGCGAGAAAATATCCAAAAAAGGATGTTTTTAAGAAAATTTATTAAAAATATTTACTTAAATTATAATATTGACATTTCAAACATTGACAAACACACTCCATAATGGCCACAAATCAATGGCTTACCTTTCTCGATGGCCACTTTCGTGATGGCGTTTGTGACGTTGACCGTTGAGTGACAAGTTTTTTTTCCAAATCTGCAATTTATTTGTTTTGTGTCTCATGATACAATTATGAATACTCAGAAAAGCTTTGATAATGGCAAAAATATTGACAGTCTTTAAATAAAGTAGTTAGAGTAGCGAGGAGGGACACGAAGACAATGCATTTGGGTCCGGTGTTCCCGACATTGTATATGTTCTACCTGGAGCTGTTGATGCCTTTAGCGATGAAGAGCAAGGATTCGACGCAGCCGAAATGGTCCTTGACATCGATCCAAAAATGGAAATCGCAGGTGAGGTGGAAATCCATTTTGAGAACGAGAATGGAAATTTTTTCGGGCCTTCACAAGGACCAAATAAATCGATTGGAGAGCCAACTTATAAGAACGTACAGTACACTGGCGTCCCAAAGTGAAAGCGCACCAAGCGAGGAGAGTTTGGTCTAAATGGTGCAGCAGAAGCAGAAATGGATGGAACTCGAAGAGAGATTGCCAAAAAAATTATCTAATAAGACTCCACATGAATTGTTCCGCTGCTTTTTCGATGATAATGCTATAGAGCTGTTGGTATACCAAACCAATTTGTATGCAGCTCAAAACAATTTTCAGTGGTCTGTTTTGAATTTCGAAATACTCTGATTCATCGGTATACTGAAGTTCACTGGGTTTCATACAGTTTCAAGATGGGATCTGTATTGGTCTGTGGGTGGCGTAAATGCCAAATTGAAAGGTGAACAAAATTTAAAAAAACATGGGTTTGATTACATGTTCGATGAGATAAATATCATAAATATATGGGCGGAGTCCATATATTAACCTCCACGATAATTAAATTGTTAACTACAGATTTGGGGTTCGTGGGAAGAAAAGGTGATTGCCACTTTGGACGAATATTATCAACAGCAGGGTTGTGAACCCCTGAAAAATACACGTCATGGTGTGCAAAATAGAAAATAAGAAACATTTACCACAATGGGATTTTAAAGCGGAAATGGCTCGCCATCTTTTATGTTCACTCAGCAGCCCGAAAATAACGATGACTCCGATGAAGACGCCGGCCTCACCAACACTACTCCATCTATCCACCCTCCAACTAACTATCACCCATCTTTCGAATCAACACAATGGTTATGCATTAATAGGGGACATCACCTGAGCGCTGGTTCAGTCTAAAAAAAAAAACAAAAACTAAAACTTAAAAATTAAAACTCCCTTTTCCGATTCCGCGTGCAAAATTATTCATGGTAGTTCTGAAAATCTTATTAATTTTGCCGGAGGCTCGAATAGGTTTTTTTTCAACACGAAATTCTTTAATAAAAATTTGGTTTGCCAACCGTTTCGTTTTTCATATTTGATATTGTAAATAATGGAAAAGTAAGTTTATTAAAAGTATTCATAGAAAAAAATCATCAACAAATTTTATGATGGTGCAAATAGTGGTAGATTTTAAGCCTTCGGTGGTAAAAGTGGTAGATATTAAAATTTTTAAAAATGTAGTAGATCTACCGAAAGAAGTAAAATATAAGGAAGTGGTGTAATAGCAGAAAAGTGTGGTATTTTCTATACTGGTGTTGGTTCACACAAATACAGAAACAATCACAAAGGGCCGTATTCGGTTGTATCGTAAAAGAAGGCCCAAATTGTTAAAGTTTGTTCTAATGCATTAAAATTTTAGAAACATTTCAAGAATAGCAACAACTCTAATTATTTAAAAAATTTTTGATCG
The DNA here is from genome assembly GCA_963920525.1 of Dichetophora obliterata. NCBI lineage: Eukaryota > Metazoa > Arthropoda > Insecta > Diptera > Sciomyzidae > Dichetophora > Dichetophora obliterata. The sequence goes on along the minus strand of OY986438.1, from coordinate 37,090,508 downwards.
CTCGCAATTGGCTTAGAAGTTATAGGCATCCAACGTTGGAAAAAGTGGACTAAAAATTTAGCTGATTTTTTAAGTTTTCCAACAAAAGTAAATTTTATGGGTATCAAAAGAGAGATAATACAAGTATCTATTCAACAAGATACATAAAAATACATGCATTTAAGATACAACCCTTCTTTTACTTAAAATCGCGAGGTTTTTCCAAATTTAATAAAAAAAAAAAATAAATGTATCAAAAGGAGGCCTTCGGATGCTGCTTAGGGCTTACAAACCTCAGTAAGTACCACACAGGCTTCTCTGTCTACAGCACTTCTGAATGAAGTTATCTTTTTAATAATTCTCTTTTTAATGTATTGCTTTCGTAAAAGAGAAACCACTAGTATTTCAGACAAATTCTAATTATAAAAAAATTATATCTTAATGAATTTTTATGGAATTCTAAATTTGACACCTCGTTGAATAGATCCGCACATTACCTTTGTTTTAATACCCATAAAGCTTAATTTTGTTGAAAAACTAGAAAAACTGCAAGATTTTTAGGTAATTTTTCTATATTTGAAGGCCTATAAATTCTAAACTTCAACTTTAATTACAAATTAAATTAGGTTAATATTTTAAAATCCTTATTTTTTTGAGTGTTTCTGCCTAGTTGTTGTGTAAAAATCAGAAAAATTAAACAAACAGGTACTAAATCTGATTCACTATGCTGAAAACAAGAGCGCCCCAAACATGTATTCAACTGCGAAAAATGACTGCGCCCCTGAAGCAGTGTTTGTGTTTTGACAGATGTGGTTTGATCAAACTGGCGGAAAATAAACGGGGTCTAAATTGCATTTTTAAACCATTTTTAATAATATATATATACATTTCTAACACAAATAAGTTAAAAAAATATCGTTAGAAACTAAATAAAGCACTTTTTTTAAAAGAATTTAAACCGTATGGACATATTTACCTGTGGAACGAATGCGCATTGTTTTTAAGTTTTCGGGAACTACTACAATTCTTAACCGCACAACTCATATTGCATTTGTTTTAGTGGTTTTTTTTCTTTAATTTTGTTGCTTTTTAAGCAGTGAAAAATGCTTAAAATTAAATTATAGTTATTCAACTATTTTGCTGAGGAGTCTTCCAATCTGATGCCAGGGTTCTCAAAAATATCAAAAAACACACTCTTTCTCGCTCGCACAATTTACGAATGGTGCGACAGTTCACGTACAGTGTATGTGTAAGCAAAACCATTTCCTTATATTTTACTTCTTTGGATCTACCACAATAGTGATAAAGTCCGTGCCCTGACAGAGACACACTCACACAGATAGAAAGAGAGAGGAAGAAAGAGTTGCGCACTCACCTACTCGTTTGCTAGTATGCTCGGATCTCAATACTCGCACGCATACACACAGCGCACTCGCCTGCTACCCAGTCGGCAATGGCAGGAGTTCGAAGCACTACTAGAAGGCCTTCATATGGATTTCGAAGTGCTTCCACACTCATATCCAAGTATACTTTCTTTTTTCTATAAGAATTTTTTTTTCCCTTTTTGAGAATGCACGTTAGAAAGAAAAGCAATATAAATATTAACTTGAAATAAAAAACGACGAACATTTTCCAGATTTGACCGGTACGACATCTCATGTGACGGTACGACATCTTATCCACTCGTCCGCTGCAGTTGTTAGCAAACTTCAGCTTATTTTACATCATTACAAATTCGGGAGCGCGGGTTCGAGACCCAGCTCAGAACATACAATTTTTTTGTTTAAATCTAAATTTTTCTAAAATATTTTTTGTTCTTTTAAAAAAATTTTTGGAATTTTTTTGTAAAATTTCTTCATACATAAATAATAGAAAAGACTAATTTTTCCATGTAAAAGTTTACATTTAATATGATATGTAATGTGTTAGATTTCGGAGACCTGGGTTCAAGACCCAACTCGGTCTTTTGTCTTTTTTTAAATTGTTTTGATCATGTGTAGTTTTTTCTAAATTTTTTTATAAATTTTTTCATATAAGATAATATGAAAAGACTCAGAACTTTCAAAAGGTAGGCTTTACAGAAGCACTCATCAATGCAGTGATCATGGAAGGTGTATTGACTCTAATAATAGCAGTGCTTGCATGCCTTATTTTGCGGAACACTCGCTTAATTGTCTGCTGGGTAGTTTGTAGTCTGCTCGATACTCGTACGCATATACACACAGAAATCCTACTGTTACGTGATGGTTTCTACTTATTCACACCACCTGCAAGCCGCGTAAAGGAACTTCGCTCCAAGAAATTTTTTGATATTTCCATTCAAGTTTCTCTGATTATTAGCCATTACATTATAAATGATATGCAACAACTAAATAGGACGATCCGTTTTTGAGTTGTAATTAAAAATGTAGAAGAATCTTTTTAAAAACCGACTTTAAAAAACATTTTGTGTATGGGCAGATCCAGCTTGTGGGACGTTTTCCAATCAACCATTGTGTAATAGTGTTTGGAGTAAGCTTACCTACAATGGAATAATGAAAGCCTTTTCCAAACATGCTTTGAAAACACTTGTCTACGTAATAAATTTACTAGTTGTGTTGTAAAATTGTATCGAAACGGGAAAACAGTAAGCTTTTTATAACAGTGCTTGTAGTTAACTTACTTGTAGTTTAATTAACAAGCGTTTTTAAAGCATGATTGGAAAATGCTTTCAGATGTAATAGTTTCACAACTTTCACATTTTAAGGGAATTCCCAATCATTGAAAATTGCAATTGCAATAAAAACGAAGTCCCATCACTAACAATTTTGATGTTAGTGGCTTGAGTTCAGTGATAATTAGAACTCGTGTAATAATGATTGTCAGTCTTTTATAATATTTTTATGGTTAAATAAATACTTTTTATTTTGTTAGTTACATCAGTTAAAAAAATATATATTTAATGGTCCAAATAGTTTATATTTGTATTAAATTTCTTTTGAGTGGCAATGTTTTTACCGATTGTGTACTATAGATACAGTTTTTATAGATTCGGATGTGAGGTCTTTCATATGGATTCATTTTACAAAGAAGATTAATTTTAGCTGCTATTATAACGGCGAGCAAATTAGATTACTTAAATTTCTGAAAAACCTGTGTTAAAAGCTTGCAAAAATACTTACTTCCCATTATTTAATAAATGTTTTAATAATATTTTTATAACATTTTTTTCTAATTTTTTATAAACAGTTGTAAATAACTTACAATAACACTTACTTCCAATTATTTAATAATTATTTTCAATAATACTTTTACAACACTTTTTCCAATTGCAAAGTTTCCAATTCCTAAGAAGCAGAAGAATGATGCTTAATGTCATGTTTCTGTATAAATTACTTCGTGGCGAGATTAATTCGGAATATCTCATCTCAGCTCTAAATTTTAACATCCCAAGGAGAGGAACTAGACATTTTCTGTTTTTCAAGTTGAGTCAGTGCAGTTCTAATTACGCTCTTCATGAACCTTTACGATGTATGTGCAGTGATTTCAATGATAACTTCATGAAATGATTAATTTTTCTGATTCGGTAGATGTCTTAAAACGGAAAATTATATTACATTTAAATATTAAATCAATTTAACTTCATCCCATTATACCTAACGCAATTTTATAACAATGTAATATTGGCAATTGAGATTGTTCTGTTTCTCTTTTTTGTCTCGATATTATGTTTATAAAGTAAGCACCATCAAATATGAATCATTTTTAAAACTTACTTAAGTTTATGCCTGCGTTGGCCCAAATGCATATCCAACTAATTGGGATTTTGATTTGGCGGATATGAGACTTATCTCATTTCCACGTAGGTCCTTGGGTTGGACAATGGCCGCAAACCAGTTAAAATGAGTTTAGTGTTTTTGATTGTTTTTCGGGTACCTTAAATTGATAATTACTATTATTTAATTCGATGTTGCTTATTTATATAGAATCAAGTATACTTAAATACGAGTTTATATATATTCAATTTTTAAATTCCGCTGAAAGGCCAATTAATGTGCTTAGTGGAAAATCCTAAGTGCCAATAGGGGGTATGTTTTAGTACGTAGATGCATTCTGTCTGTCCCGGCTGATTCGGGCAGATTTTAGAATGTGAATCGTGCATGCGTATAGGTCGGGTATACGTATCTTGGGAAGATTTCATACCTCCGGGCGAATCCAAAAAAAAAAAAAAAAAAAAAAAAGTATTGTAGAAAGCTTATTAACAACACTTATATCCAATTGAATAGTAAACGCTTGGAATAATATTACAGTAAGGAATATTTTTCCAAGGGTTCCTTTTTGCTTATTCTACAATTACTTGAAAGCATTTCACAACAGTTTTTACAATCTTTTTCCAGGCGCGATGCTTACGCTTGTAAGCTTACTACAAGCTTATTCCAAGCTTGTTTGGCTTATAAGGTTCATTCAGACGCTTCTTTTAAACATTTTTAATACGATCAAGAGATATATTTGGGAAAGGTGTATATTATCAAAATGCTATCTATTGATATAATAAGAAACATATGTATATTAAAATTTTTATTCAACTTAAATTTGGAGCAAAAATTATATTTTAAATATGCGTTCGGACGTTTCACAAAAAATGAAAAAACGAAAAATTTTCGGACAAAGTTCATACTATGCCTAGATCTGCGAATTTATTAGCCATACAAAAATGTCGGAAAACAATATTTTTTATTAGTTTAACAAGCTTTCAGAAAAGTCATACGTCGTCTTTATTAAGCGCATAGTGTGGTCACAGTAAATATTTGTTCGGACGTTTCGTGTCGGACGTTTCAAATTTTTCCATTGTAGTCCAATTGGGTAATTAGGTAATAAGGTAGTTAAGTAATTATGTAATTTTATAATTAAAGAACAAATTTAATATATTTTTCATACCTTGCCTGAACCATTTCTTCATTATCTTTAGCCAATGCCTTCCATTTTTACTAAAACAAAAAGTTTACGAAACGTTTAATAAACATTTACGAAAAACTGCATTTGTGAAAAAGTGGAAACGATTTGATCATCGTGGTAAATAAATGTATGTGTAAATTGCTTAAATACATTAAATTAAAATGTTTCTCTTAGATAATATCATCAAATAATAAAGTTTTTAATAATTTTTAATTTTTTGGTCACGGTAGCCTTTTTTATGGAAATGCCCAAATGCCCATGTCAGCATTCCATTTTAAGCGTACCAGAAAAATAAAAATTACGGAATGACCGAATGATCATCTCCGATTTGGGTAAAATTTAGACATTGAGCATCACTGACGGAAAAAAAAACTTTGTTTGGAGGAAAAAAGTTTTACGTGATTTTTGGCGAAGTAACAGGGTGGACAAAAATCCATATCTCAAACATTTCTTAACCGAACGTTAAGATTGAACCAAGGTTAGAAAGGCAACTAATTAAATTTTATTTTAAAAGTAATTTTGTGAAAATTTGGTGGTTGGGGATTTTTTCATCCCTTGTGGTGAAGTATTTAATTTCGAATAATTATATCAAAGGTTTTTATTTCTCAAGGCTTCAACAATACAAATTTTATGGTTCGGAACCAATGGGTTTAAATTTTTTATAAATAATTTATAATTTATAATTTTAAATGCGAAATATTTGTTTTTTTTTTGTCTCAATTTTCTAATCAAATTTATTTCTTTGAAATAATATAATGGTTATTTCAATAAAAATGTGATGATCAGTGACTTTTGGGTCTGCTGAGTTGATTTTCTACATCCTGCATTTATGATTAGAATCATTTTTAATCCCTAATTCATTACCAAAAGTGTGTCAAAAGTGCTTCTAAGAATAACAAAAATTATCTTAGTGCGACAATCATATAAAAATTTGTCAAATGAATGACAATTATCGATAGAATGACATTCAGATTTTTTACTAGTTATGCCACGAGTGACTTGGAAACCTTAAGAAAGAAATATACTCGTATGTGTGTTTTGATCAGTTAATCGGTTTAAGCAATAAAAGTTTATATCGAAATTCTAAACCTTAAATAAAATAATATACTAAAACTATTACAAATTAATGATGATATTTTTTAATAACTATTTTATTTTCTTATAAGATTATACAAATATATTATTTTCTTAAACAATTTATTTTCTTTTTCTTAAAAAAAATGTTATTTTTATTAAAACAATATTTATTTTTGCCAAATTAGTTCATAAAGCAACAGATTGCAACAGCAACAAGTTCTTACAGAACAAACCACCAAGCAGACTAGACAGATGTTTCGTTGTTCGCTACATTAACTATTCTGTAGTTTTCTGTTGTTTATACAGTCTACACACTTTGGCAAGCTAAAAGGCATAATTTCTGCTAAACCGAACTGGAATCATGTGTGCCTTTTGTCATTCATAGCTGTTTTTTTTGATGCACAAGGCAAAATTTCGAAAAAACTGCTTTTGCATAAAAATTTTTGTTTTTATTATAAATTCACTTCCTTTTTATCTAATAACTTCTTTACTTTGATTGCGTAGTTGCCAAATTATAAGAGATCTAACTAACTAACTTGCTTGAAGGCCAAAAAATCATTTAATTTATTTTGACTGATTGTTAATTGAGCAAACTCTTGCACATCTGCATAATTTTTAATCAAACCAGTTTATGCCCAAAGAGTTACTGAAGCATCAAAAGGATCTCATGGAAGTACAGATACTTTACCAGACCCCTTAATGGTTAGCAAAACGTGACAAAGTGCTTAATGTTTAAATTTTTGGTATTATTGTATGCAATTCTTTATTTTTTGTCGCGTCATCTACTGCGTTTTTTCTTAAGTGTTGCTTCTCTCAAAAAGTATACCCCAAAGTTAGGGTTATCTGCTCGTTAAGCACCCCTAAAAAATTGCTGTTCCGCCAACAATATGAATAAATTATGCAGAGAAAGATACAATTTCATATAAATGATCGCACAATGATTGCAAAAAAAAAACGCCAGTTTAATGCATGCATAACGATGCATCATTAAAAAAAGAAGAAAATAAAAATACTAACGTCACGTGAAACGCACAAAATCACGTGTGCAGCATTTGTTAAAAAAAATAACGCGTTATTCTTGCCTACAAAGTAAGAGTCATGATTTTGCAAATAATGCGTGCTCGATCGATGATGATCGAGCCCTCTTTTATGTTGACACTATTTAGTATGCTAGCCTTCAATGTTGTTGTTGTTGCTGTTATTGTTGTTGTAGCCGTTTTAGAAAAGGCCCACTGACAGTTTTAGTTTTGATCTTGCAAAGATAAACTAGCTTATATGATGAGCAGCGCATTAAAAGCGCATTAAACGGCATGACGTTTAAGTTCTTTAAGTTTTTTCTTCCCAGCGGTTCTTTATTACAAAAATATGAGCAAAAAAAAAAATAACAGACATGCAAATTACTTTTCAATACCATGGCGAAGAAGTCTGCTGAAAAGGTGTGCTGCGTGTCTTTTTCTCACTGTAGATTTTTTTAAGCTATACTTTTTCTATGGGTCTCAAGCATTACCACGAGTCATCAGAGATTTATGAGCGGTTTTTTTTTCTTACTTGTTCTATAAGTTAAGTAAAAAGTTCGATATTTCAGGCACTAATGTAGCATACATCATTAAACAAGCGTTTTTCCAAGTGCCCCTTAAACGTTGGCTATAAAAAGGGGCTTTGCATAATTAACAGACAGCTGGTTTGATGTCATTAAGATCGTTAAGGCTCGATAAGTCGTTTAAAATGGGTGCTAGAATTATGAATATTTTAAATATTTTATAAGCTGTAATGAGCTGATTAATGCTAATACTTTGAGCTTGATTCCTTGCTTGACAAAAAAGAAAAGAAGCCATTTATTAGAATGAAAATATTTTCGTTTATGAGTAATGACTATGAATTTGAGGGCCTAAGAGAAGACCGCGTTTTTAGACCCTTTTCCTCTTTAAGTGTGAACAATATTTATCTGATTTTTTTCGATCTACGTAAAAACACTAAAAACTAGTAGGACAGGCATAATCTTTGACTTGGGCGAAGATAAAATACCCCTACAGTTAAGTTTTAATATGATATAAATATTTTAAGTTTGAATATTTTGAATAAAAAACTAGGATTCTCAAAATTAAGAGTTGCTAGTTCAAAGTAAATAAAAGACTTAAGAAAGCGTTCAAGAAATAAAATATCGACATCATAAAAAGAACTCCGTATGAAAGAAGCTTATTTCAACTTTGAAAGAGCTATAGCCCTGCAGTAAAAAATCGTCCTAGTTATGCATTTAACTAGTTAACTCACTAGTTAAAATAAAACTAGTCAAAAAAATACTAGATATTATAGTAGAGGGGGTAATGTCGTGCACTCAACTTTAAAGTGCTCGTAAAGCCGTACATGACAAGCGAATACAACGAGTAAGCATCCGATCGAAAGATAATTTGGTTGGTAACATTTTTGTGTAACAATATTCGTGTAGCATGAAATCGTGTTAGTAGAAATTAAAAAAAAAAATGTGCATGACATTACCCCCCTCAAAATTTGTGGGGTAATGTCGTGCATTGTATTGTAAAGTATCAGAATGTGTGAAAAACGATAAATAGTGGTTCGATTCAAGAAGATATAGCATTATTGTTTATTTATTTATTATTGTTAATTATAAGGCAATATACACAAGTCCGAAATATGATCAAAAAATACAATTTTATGAAAAGAAAAGTGAAAATAGGCAATTTGCTATATGAAACACGGAAAGAAAAACAATATTTTTTCAAAAAGTGCTTGACATTGAGAAAAAATTTTGGAAAATTTTATTTTGATTGTAGCGTTTTGTTATGGCTTCACGACTCCCTTGGTACACTAGGGCGACGGCGTTTCCTTTTTTTTTCTTTTCTGTATAGTGCACGACATTGCCCCACATCAAATGCACGACATTGCCCCAAAGGTCGTTTTCAAGGTTGACTTCGACAAATCGGTAAAGAACAAAAATTTTTTCGATCACAATACATCTTTTTTTTCGGCGGAAAATTTGCTTTAAGAAAACACTTACCTGGTATATTTTCCTGCGAGACAAATAATTTTTCTGATCCGATAAAAAAACACTTTCGTCGTCCCGAGAACGTGCGATTTTTAAAAAACGTCGCACATATTGCCCTTACACATGGATATTGCTAGTATTGTATGCATGAGCTCTGTAGGTCAGTAGGCCCATACCCCTCAACGGCTGGTATATCATTCAAGTTTTTATGCTAAAAAAGCCAGTGCACGACATTACCCCCCGCACGATATTACCCCCTTCTACTCTAAACTAGTGAAATTTTACTAACCAAAAAGTTACTACATAAGTTACTATTTGTATTCCAGCTAGTTCAAAAATACAAGCTGTTTTACTAGTTATAAAAGAACTACAGGGTTGCCCATATTCGACGGACCCATCTGGCAACGCCATAACTTTTGACAGAGATGTCAGATCGCTTAATGACATACCGCGTTTGAAGCGTCAGTCCAAGCAGATTTTTACCATGGAACAATACACGCCACGCGAACGCTCTAAAATTGTTGAAATTTACATTCAACAAAACAAGTCAATAGTGAAAACTCAACGTGCTTTCAAAAAAATAAATAAAGTGAACGGAAACGGAAAGTGGAACGGTAAACAAACAAAATTGCCGTATTTACGCCACTGAAAATCCTCAGGAGATTCAAGAAGTGCCTTTTCATGACGAAAAAGTCACAGTTTGGTGCGGCGTTAGTGCGAAAACGGTCATTGGGCCGTTTTTCTTCCAAAATGAAAATGGCCATGCTGTTACCATCAACCAGGAGCGTTATCGCGACATGATGACCAATTTTGTGATGCCAATTATTCGTCGAAAGCGTATGAGGCAGTTCTGGTTTCAACAAGACGGCGCTCCACCGCACACAAGTCGCATAACAATCGATTTTCTGAAGAATTTGTTTCCGGGCCGTTTGATGTCGAAAAGTGGTGATTTGGACTGGTCACCGCGTTCGCCCGATTTGACGCCGCCTGACTTCTTCTTGTGGGGATATTTGAAGTCAAAGGTTTACGTTAACAAGCCAAGGACCGTAGAAGAGCTCAAGGACAACATTCGTGAAGAAATAGCCGCTATTTCGGCCGAAATGTTGGCGAAAACGATGGAAAATGCTGCAAAAAAGGCACAATACGCCATCAACGCCAGAGGCGGCCATTTGAGAGATATCATATTCAAAAATTGATGTAAACAAATCTACTTAGAACAAATTAAATGATTAAGATTGCCAACCGCCAAATTTTTATTTTTTTCTTTGATTTTTTTAAAAAAAACATGGGTCCGTCGAATATGGGCAACCCTGTAGTTGCTTAATTTAAAGTTACCTAATTAGTCTCATTTTGACTAGTTAAAAAATACCAACTGTTTTTTTAGCTCATAACTAAGTCGTCATAAATGTACTGGCTTCTTTGCTTGTTGCAAACTTGCTAGTTCTGAATAAATTTGTAAACATTAAATAAATTGAATTTTTAGTTGTAAAAACAGTAACAATAAGTTATGTGACGGATGTCATTTTGCGGATGCAGTCCTGTAAAGAGCCCTCCTTGAGGATGCGGATAGTTGAAATTCATATCCGCGGATGCGTATGTTTTCAATTAAAATATAGATTTATTTTTTATAATTGTTAATATTAATTTTTTTAAGTAAAAATCTGTTTAAGAGGCAGTCTGGTTCGATATGTTTCAAAAAATCAATTTTCTAAAAAACCTTGTTTTATATATATAAGATACCATTAGAAATAATATAAAACAGCTTATTTAAGCCGCCTAGATGGAGAAACATTTGTAAGATACTTTTTAAGATGGCTACCATGGCATCCATGGTTGTATTCCTTGAAACAACGCTTTTCGATCACCTTGACGTTATTATGAAAAACCTATTCAACCAATCGGACTAAAATTTTAAATATTGTATATATGTAGTGCAATTATATATATTCATTAATATTTAACCTTTTTTTAATGCGACCTAGCATAAAAATAAATGTTAAATAATATGGGAAACTCCGCCATTTTGTTGTGGTTTTTCCCAAATGTGGAATCATTGTTACAATATAACTTAAAAGTTGAATAAAAGTTCATCTTTTAACCTTTAAAAAAAAATCCCAAAAATGCCTCAAAATGTGATTTAAAAAATTCTAGCAAGCCGATCGAACTGAAATTTTAATACGTTATTATATACTCCAATTTCTCTCGCAGGTAGTAGAATTGTACATTTTAATTATTCTTTTTCCGAAAATGTTTTCCGATTTTCCACAAAAAAGACACGATTGTTTAAAATTCCTATTTAGATGCACGAAATTTTGTTATTTGTCAATGAAAATGTTTAAATAATCTACCTGCCGGAATGACAAGTATACAGAAAAATAGTCTGGTTAAATTGTTTGCTTTATATTACTTAAATTGCCGTTATCACCCGGGCCAGCAAAACAACTTCTTTTTATTTGTCCACTTTGTACGCACAAATTAAAAAAAAAAAATTGTAAAATACAAATTTTTTTTGTACAGTTTGAGATGTTTATAAAACCATATAAAAATATTTAAACGATTGTATTTTATTTTCTTATAAAAAAATTGTTTCGAAATAAACCTTGAAAATTAGGGCAGAGCACCCGACTACATGCTTAATTTAACACAATTAATCGAAGCAATTTTCAATTTAGCTTGACAAAATAAATGTGCAGCTTTTCAAAAATAACAACCTGCTTCAAAATAAAAATCTAAAGATAGTTTCAATAATACAATTATAAAGCCAGTTTACTTAGTACTAGCAAATAACTGGTTTCAAATAGACTAGTACAAAACTAATACTAGCATACAACTAGTATAAAAACTACTAGAATTGAACTGGCTAAAGTAATACTAGTATGAAACTGGTCAATATTAAACTCGTATTTAACTAGTTAAAAATATACTAACACAAAGGTGGCTCAAATCATACCAGTAAAAATCCTAGTTTTGATTATATTAGTATTTTACTGGTTTAAAAGTTACTACTATCAGAACTAGTTAAAATTATGCCAGTAAAAATACTACCTCAATTCATATCGAGAATAGAACAATTTTCTTTTCCTATACCGGAAAATAGCCAGATTGCGCAATATGAAAAGCATTTGAGCTGAACTAGAACTGGTATTTTTTGACCTAGTGCATTTACTAGATTTTTAACTAGTTAGCTACACTGCAGGGTATAGATTGACTTATGTGTATATCCCGAGAAACAATTCCATATTTTGTGTAAATAAAGTATCTGATATATGTCCGGTGCCCGTGTCGGTAAATGTCCGACCTCTGCACCGAAAGATGTGCTAATTCTGGAACACCTTGCGCAGGCACAATGCACGAACGAAGACCGATTCGGGCACTCGTCAGTTTATTGTGTCCGAATATAGTCGCTAGTTTTTGAACACTTTATTGACATAATACAGACTTACTACGGTACTATTTCAGGTACCTTTCAAGGTACTTTTTGGGTATGTTTCGGGTCCATTATAGTTAAGACTCAATACAGTTTCGATACATATCAGCTACATTATTGACACAATATATATAAATTTTTATCTCGGGTCCTGTTCGCTGAAACTCGTTTGCATTCGGCTTAATATCAATGTGCGACTAATTTTTTTTTTCATAAATTTCGCAGTTTTTCGTTATTACTCGTAGCTTTTAACCTTCCGTTACTAACGCAGGGTGGATTACACCCATAAGTTATGATATATGGAAAAAATTAATTAATAGGTTAATGGTGCTATCATTATATCAAACGTAATCTCTTTCTATATAGTTTGCTATATTTTAAAACGAAATTTAGTACATTTTTTTTAAACAAAATTATAAAAATTACTCATTTTAAAAAGTGTCTGGGTGTTTAACACCCTCGTTAGTAAGGGAGGAACAAGAATTTCGGGTGGTTTACTCCCACATTAGTAATCATGTTATATTATTTACTATATACGTGTGATCTACCTCTCAAGTAAAATAAAGAAGGTTTTAAATAAAAAACCTTTTGTGGGCAACACAGGAAATTCAAATTAAAGATTTAAACCTTTGCTCGACTTAAACAGCTTCGACGATTTCATATCCTTATGTAAATCAATATAAAAAATTTTAAGAATGTTTGTGCTTGCAAGATCTCATCTCATCTTTCTCAACACTGTGAATTTAGATTTAGCCCATTTAGCAAATGGTCGAATTTCTTGTAATTTTAACGGAACATTCAATAATGTTCTATTATATTTGACTAGCCATTTGACAAAATATTTGAACATGGGAATAGGGTTTTTGTCATAATATGCAATTATTGCATCATTTAATTACTTATGTAATGGTCCAATTAGCCATGGCTTAACAAGTGTAACAAAGAAATCTGTTTAATGGTATTTTCGTATATCTGATTAATAACATGCACAATATGGTAATGCATGGCAATCCTCCGATAAAAACAGAAATGCATCTCTGACTATATAGATAAACATAGAAGTTCTATTTAATTTTGATTTCAGCGTGTTCTTTTATGCATTTGATGATTTGGCAAAACAAATGTGAAGTTCTAAAAAGCTTTGACCAAGAATTCCCTTAATTGTTTTATTTTGACAATATGGTTAAGTTTTGCATAATCACCATTTATTCTACGTGCTAGCGGTTTATCTACGATGCTTACGCTGTTGTGCCATGAAAGGCTAAGAAAGTTTCATTGCAAACAAAAAATAATATAGATAATTTTTTGTCAGACATCTTTAAGCTTTTCAAATTGGCTCTCTCAAAGAACGTGGCAAATAATTTTAATTCAGAATGTGAAATTATCCAAACCATTATGATATTTGTTTTTTTTTTAACTCTCTAATTAACGTTATTTTGATATATTTTTATTAAAATGAAACATTCATTAAACTGGATGATTTTTATGTGTAATAGAATAATAAAATATACGAAAATACTTAAAGCAGAAACGTCTTACTGTTTTAACGTTATTTTTTAAAAATTCATGAATTAAAATATATGGGTGGATTACACCTAGGTTAGTAATGACGTTACTCCTAATAGCGTTAGTATTGGAGGGTTTCAAATAAAATTGAGTCCGATACTCTGGACTTTTGTGCCTGAGTAGTTTGGTATGGACACTAATTGTTTCTTGGGTATGTTAACGTCAAAAAATTTCAAGGTATTTCGCTGCATAAAAGCTAACAAAACATTTGCTTTAGGAATGATGTAGTCCAAGGAGCTTATAAATAAGAATTCTGCATCAAAAATTTGCCCAAGATCCTTAACCTTCTAAACTGAATTTAACATTCTAAACAGCATGTTATTATACTGCACTAAGAAGGTCATATGCAAAACGTAAACATTTTGAGTGCTACAACAATATTTGTGATTTCATTTATAAATATCATATATAACAACGTACCCAAAATTCTGCCTTGCGGTGCTCCAGATGAGGCTATGAGTGAAGTAAAACTTATATATTAAATTTTAACAAAAAATTTTGTTAGTAGAAAATTTTATAAGCTTTAATTTGATACATTATTTGTTAGAGTATTTTTGTTGGTTATGTAGATATATGCAATTTAGTCAAACCAACTTTTTTGTAAAAAAAACAGTTGGCAATATCTAGAAAAAGGTGTGACAAAAAAAAAGAAAGACATTTTTGGAATCAACGACCAATTTTTCATTAAAAATGGATAGTAGCATTCATTGTATAAACGATTTTTCGAAATTTGTAAACCACTGTAACCACCGCATTCTATGAAATTGTTGATTATACTTTTTGGTTATTGAGTTTAATACACACTCAGAAAAATATTTCTAAAAAATCTAGAAAAATAGCACCCAATCGTTAGAAAATCGGGCTTCATTTAGCGCCATGGCCGATTTTCTAAAAATGACGTATATATTTTTCGTTAAATTGACACCAGGAGTGGGAAATATTTTAGGAAAATTATTTAATCATTTACGAACTATTTCGCTAAATTGAAGATACTTATCGCAATTGTGTTGAAATCTTATTACATTTTAATAAGTTTTTCTACCGTTTATTTATCATCAGCTATAACTAAGAGAAACATTTTCTCTTCAAATAAGAAATTTTCTGCCGTTTATTAATCAGTGGCTATAACTACGAGAAAAATTTGCTTTGAAAATAAGAAATTTTCTACCTTTTATTAATCATCGGCTATAAGTAAGAGAAAAATTTTCTCTGAAATTAAGAAATTTTTCAACAAATTCCTGGAAAAATTTTTTAGTTTTTGCAAAAAAAAAACCCTTTTTAATGATTTTAAGCAGCTTACTGTGAGAATTATGAAACAAACAATTTTATTATTAACATTAAATTAATTTGAAAAATTACCACTATCCGGAGACTTGAACCTCGGCCGCGTGAGTGTAAGTGCATGGGCTTATCCATTCGACCATCGCTGTTGTTCAACAATCGTCGCTTAATTTGCTTCATTAAGACTCGTTCGCTTCGTAAGTAATTTTAAAGCATTTTTTCTAGAAATATAAGAAATGCATCTTTAAAATAAATCACTTGTGGTATACAAAAAAAGAAAAACTTACATGTATTTCTATAAAACATCCAAGTTTTGTAACTTATGTTTCTCCAAATTTAAGAAATCATGCTGTAGAATGTTGCGAGCAGACTTGATATCAATACAATGTCATTTCTTATATTTAAGTAAAAACTTGTCTTCAAATCTAAGAAGCTGTTTTTATAACATTGCAACGTAATCAAGACGTGAGGTCGTTAATTCATGTAAAAATTCTCTACATTAAGGAGAAACCTCTATAGAATATAGAAAAACCCATGCCTATGAATTAAAGCCACAGTTTCTTAATTTTAGGGAAGCAGATTTTTTTGAGTGCATTATAAAAGAAATAAATGATAGCTTATTATTTTAATTTAATGAAGTGCTTAAAGGAATAAGTGGACGAGTAACCCCTGTCCTTAGAATGCGGTTTTTCTACCGAAGCCATTATTATTTTATTGAAGTACATAAGATCTACCGAATTGCTGAATAAATGCAATTTCACAATATTGATAAGATTTTTAACAGAACGGAATCCTCGGTAAGATTATACATGTAGACTTTAAATTAAAAAACATTAGATTTAAGACCAAATACTTGGTACTTTTGCCAAAAACTTTTAAGTTTGAATGACATTTCTTATCACTGTTGGTGCAACTATCTTATATATTGAATCAAAAACTAAAGCTTTTAAAAAATCAAATACTCTGCCGTTTTTTTGCAAATGTGTTCCGTTGGAAACAAAAGGACCAATACCCAGCAAAATTTTTGTTTCAAATGTGACATGCATTTTTACGGACACTGCTTCCAGAAGACATTCTATGGATCCAATTTGCATCTTCTTAGCCTTATCAAAAAGTGCTTTCAAAAGGCATTCACATAAACTACTTCTAGAATACATTCAAATAGCATTTAAATTCAATTAAAGAAAAAAAAATGCATATAATTATAATATATGTTTGAGATATTTTCCGTAGGATTTTTTAAACTCCCAATAAAAACCAAACACTTCTCATTTCCAACACCAAAATCGCGAGAAAATCGGGATAAGGGGTACTTCCTTTGGGATTTTTTAAGCTCCTCTATCCTTGAAAACCATGAATTGCCTTCCTAAAGTTCTACTCATAAACTACTTCTGGAAGGTATTCAATTAGTATTTAAATTCAGTAAACTTAAAAAAAGGACATATAATTATAATATATATATTAGATATTTTCCGTGAAATTTTTTAAACAACAAAAAACCCAGCCACTTCCAACACCAAAATGCCGTAAAAATCGGAAAAAGGGAAAAGAAAACCCCCAACAAAACCCAAACACTTCTCATTTCCAATATCAAAAACGCGATAAAATCGGGAAAAAGATATATTTTTCGTAGGATTTTTTAAACCCCCCTAACCATTCCATGGTATGCCTTAAAGTTCTCCTGGAAAACACCTACTAGAATCCTTTCATTGAAGGGCTCAAAGAAATCTTCCATTGAAAAATTCTGGAAGCACTTCTAGAGAAGACTAAGGAAAGAATTCTTCCCAATGACATGCATCTGTTAAAAGAATTCCTTTTAGGCATGAAAGTGGTAGGGATGGAATTGAAGACTTTCCCTTCCACTTTACCTTCTATTAGAAGCACTTTTTTTGCTGGGTATAAGTTGTTTGTATTAAGCACAAATTCTTGCCATAATTGGGTTTTTGCAACGAAGTTCCTTTACGCAGCTTGCGGGGAGTGCGATTTGTTAGACAAAATCACGTAACCGTGTGATTCTGTGTGTATGCGTGCGAGTATCGAGCAGACTACAAACTACCCAGTAGGCAAAAGCAGGGCTTCGAAGCGCTTCTATCAGACCATCATTAGGATTTTTTTTATTCCTTCCGCATTCATATCCAAGCCCAATAACTTTTTTATATGTAACGAGATCATTTTCTAGGCCTTCTTCTCTCGCGACTCTAAAGAGGCCTGTTAGAAGCCCTTTTTGAGAATGCGCGTTAGAAAGAAAAGCAATATAAATATCAACTTGAAATTAAAAGCGACTGACAATTTCCAAATTTGAACCAACGTCCTCTCATGTGACGGTCCGACACCTCATCCACTAGTCTACCGCGGTTGCCAAGAAACTTTAGCTTATTTTGTAGGGATGGCCAAATACGGTCGGTGTTTAAGAGTGATCGGTTTTTTTTTTAAAAACCGGAGGTAGCACTTCAAGCTTGCGCCAACATCTACAAAACAGTCAATCGGTATAGATGCAAAAAAGTTTTCTTACAAACTGGTGTTTTTCTTCGGTTGTTAGTTTCGGTGGAAAATCGAAATTTACAAAACCGGTTATCCGAAAAGGAGTTTTTTTTTTTAAAAGAGGCCATCCCTATTATTTTACATCATTACAAATGAAAGTAAGCTTTTGGAAGCACAGGTTCGAGACCCAGCTCGGACAAAAAAAATTTTTTGTGTATTTTTTATTTCTATATTTTTTTACAAAAATTTCTGTTCATTCAAAAATTTTGTTAAAATTTTTTTGAAAAATTTCTTCATACAAAAATATAAGAAAAGTCTTATATAATATGACTTGATTTTTTTAAACAATAAACCTTAACGCCTAAAAAGCTGCACAATTTTTTCACACATGTGTTAATATTTGCCTAATTTTTATTTTGATTAATTTTTATGTGATTCGGTTAGTTCTGCTACTTACGACTTAGTGATGACATATGGCTTCATCGTTCTTATTGGGTTAAGACAATACATACATATAAAGACATGAGTGGATGAAGGTGATATGTCGCAAAATTCTAGTTTCGAAAAAAATTGAGTTCAAAGTTTCGCATTTGTACTGAAATCTGTACTAAATCAAACTTTGTGGAGAAGCTATTTTCTAAAAATAGCCACAAACATGGTTATTTAAAGGTTTTAAAATGTTTGTATGTGCATTGCATCTGCATCCATGCATAGAACACAGATAATTCGAAAATGCGACATATCACCTTCATCCACTCATGTTTTCATAACAAAGATATAAATAACCGTCTTTTTTTCTTTTGTTTTGTGTTAATTTGTTTCGGAGCAACGCTCTGGATTTATATGTATCCATGGCAGAACTAGAGAAGGTCGATTTCGGACTCCGTTCTCTTTCTCATATACAAAATCAGCTAAGTCAGCTTTTTGCGAATGAGAACAAAAGAAAATCAATGGCCGCATTCATCGGAGTCAACAGTTGGTAACTGACTGGTGTCGTAAATTCCTTGAAAAACCTTTGCAATTAAATTATTTACATAATTAAACAATTATAATAATTAAATTAAATAACTTTCAACTTTTTTGCGTTTAGAGTAACAACACATTCAGAGAAAAACATCACTAACTAAGGTATCGCCACGCCAATAGTTCACTCCACTGAATGCAGCCAATTTTCGCTTTCTTATCGTTTTCAGATTTTCTATAAGCTGTCAACTTCGTTTTGACAGTTTCGGCAGTCTGTCTCTCCGAAATGCATGTACCTTCTCTAATTCTGCAATGTTTGTATTTCACTTTTTGCCTTGCTTGAGGCTCATCAGCTCTTTTTCTTTTGTTTCGCTGTGCTAGCTGAGCACGAAGAGAAAAATTGAGTTTATTGAAATTCTCGCAACATAAACGCGTTAAAAGACAACGAATTAGCAATGCTTGGCAGCTGGGATGATTTCTTAAAAAACTTAATACCTTAATTAAATATACTTATTATTAAAATTTCGAAAAAATACCCCTAAATGAATCTGTAGCACAAATATGATTTTTTAAAATTTTTTTCATAAAAACCAGCCCAGTACTTGCAGTAAAATTGTAACTTTAAATTCTCAGTTAAATTTTATATAATAGTATAGATATGTAATGTGTTAGAATTCGGAGACCTGGGTTCGAGACCCAGCTCGAAATGTAATTTTTATTTTATTTATGTGAACATAGATTAGTATAGTTAGATAAAAAAAGATCTTTAATTAGTACTACGTATAAGAATATACAATCAACTAATTATTAAACGTTTTAATTATAAGCACGAAAAACAAATTTTATATATTTTTTAAAAATTCAGATTTCTTTAAATTGTTCAGGTCATTTATAGTTTATTCAAAATATTTAAAAAAAATTTAATCATATAAAATAATTTGAAAAGACTCAGAACCTTCAAAAGGTAGGACTTACAGAAGCACTCATCAATACAGCGATCATGGAAGGTATTTCTTTTGCAGACGAGTGCGCTATGTGTGTGCGTGCGAGTGTTGAAATTCGAGCAGACTTACAAACGAGTAGGCGAGTGAGCATATCTGTTTTCCTCGGAGGTACCCATTGAAAGACACTAGGGTACTGAAATTTAGTACAGGGGCAGGCACAAATATGAGAAATTACGATCAATAAAGTGGGTGTTATTTTACAAAGGGGCGTGGCAATATTAGAAAGCCCTGTATCTCGAATAATATTGACAATACGGTACTGAAATTAGCTACAGAGGTAGGCACAATTACGAAAAATTACGGTCAAGAAAGAAGGCGTTATTCGACAAAAGAGCGTGGCAATATTAGAAAACCACTGTATTTCAATTAATATTGACAATACGATACTAAAATTTAGTACAGGGGTAGGCACAATTATTAAAAATTACAATCAAGAAAGTGGATTTATTCGAGAAAGGGGAGTGGCAACATTATAAAACCACTGTATCTCGAATAATATTTACACAAGGGCACTGATATTTAGTACAGGGGTAGGCACAATTATTACAAAATACGGTCAAGTAAGTGGGCGTTATTGAACAAAAGGACATGGAAAAATTAGAAAATGCTAGAAATAATATTGACGCTAGGGTAATAGAATTCGTTACAAGAATGGATAGAATTATTATAAAACACGATGAAGAAATATTCTTGTTAACTCTATTAACTGGACTCCTGAATATAAAAAAAAATTAAATTAAATATTTTTAAAAACAGCGGAGATAGTTGCTTAGAAAGTCAAAAATTTTATTTTCAAGTCGCTTTATCTCATTCTTACGTTATGATGTTTTATAAAAAATTCATTGTACTAAAAATTTCTATTAAAAAATAAACTGGCCATTTCAGCCATTAGAAGAACTTTGATCTAGCTTCTATTGATCACTTGTGTTGTGCGTGTTATTAAATGTTTGATCACAAATGACCGAGAACTGGACCTACGTGCTTAATGCCGACTCCGAACGGTTTATGTTTTCAAGAAGCTTTACATGGCAGTTTTTACTCTCTGAGGCTTGCCATTGTCTGCAGAGAGGTGACGACCGAACAGAAAAATTAATTCAATTGGAAAAACTTTCTGTCTAAGCTGGAATTGAACCCTGGCTACCGCGGTTCTTTAGCTTAGGGGCCACGCACTCTACCCACTCTGCTACGGTCGCCAAAAATTTCTATAGTTTTCTAATTTTTCACTTCTACCGTGCGTGGCAGCCGCACACATACTTTTTTATAAATGTGTGTTTGTTTTAAACATTACTTGAGAATATTTATTGTAATTAAGTTTTAAGAAATGTCCAGTAGTTCCGTTCTTAAAGAAATCGTAATAGAATCATGAGTGAATTTTCCGATTCATTGACGAAACATGCTGATTCGGCCATACATTTCATTGACGAAAATCTCATATAAATGTTCCAAATTCGTGCAAGAACGCAATGCTGAACGTTGTGTAAGTTTCGTAAGTGAAAAGAGAGAGAAAATTGATGAAATTTCGTTAATGAAGAGAAGACCGAAATGTTTAAGAAATTTCGTTAACAAAGTGAAGACCGAAATGTTTAGAAAATTTCGTTCATGAAAATATAGTGAAAGTTAATGAAATTGCTTTTATGAAAACATTGAGAAAGTTGATGATTTTTCGTAAACGAAGTAAAGACAGAAATGTTTACGAAATTTAGTGTACGAAAATATTGAGAAATTTGATGAAATTTCGTTAATGAAGTGAAGACCGAAACATGTAGGAAATTTCGTTCACGAAAATATTGAGAAAATTGATCAAATTTCTTTGATGATGAAAGTGAAGACCTAAATGTTTAGGAAATTTGCTTCACGTTTCGTTATCGAATTTTATTCAGGAATTGCAGCTGTAATCAAAACGAAAAAGATTAAAGAAATTGGAATAGTTTTTACAAGAATCGCTTTTTAATCAAGAAGTTCAGATAAATAATATTAAATAAATAAGATAAAAAACATACAAAAACAATTGATTGTAATATTAATCTTATAATAGGAAATTTTGAATACATTCCAGAAGAAAGAAGTTGTTTAGTTTAAACAATAAGTTCAGTTTAAAATCATACAAAAGAATTCACTGTAATTAATTTAATAGTACATACAAATGCACATACATATCGTCGTTGCAAAAGTAAACTTACGAATCTGAAAAATTTAATTTTTAATTTTCTATAGAATTTTCACTTGAAATGAAAAATTTAGTTTTTCAGATTCGCTAGTTTACTTTTGTAAGGACGATATGTATACAAAATACAAAATAAATAATTCAATTGCACTGGTTTTGCTCTTGCAGTACCTTTTGCTTTGGTCGAAGACGAATTTCATTCATAAATTGCAGCTATAATCGGAACGAAAAATATTGTTAAAGAAATTGGAATACTTAATATAAGAATCGATTTTGTTCAACAAGTTGATGAGTTGAAGATTGAGCAGATAAGTTGAAGAATATTCAGCAAGTCTGTTTTTGACGAATACAAGACAGACACGTAAAAGAATATTCTGTAAGTCTTGATTATGCAGCAAGATTCTTAAAGAAATCATCAAAGAACAATTCTTCGACGATGCCCGAGACTACTGGGTGGATATTGCTGCAAATGTGTGAATCTGTGTACTTATCTGTGTACTGTGTAATCTGATGTTAGAATTTCAAAAAGTTTTTTAAACTAGGGTGGACCCTAAAAATGTGTTTTTGTTTTATACTTTTTGTAGATGTGATGGTCGCTGTTTTCGAATCTTTTGTAAGAAATTCAAAAAGTTTTTTCAAAAATATGTTTGTTTTTTTATACTCTGACGTAAGTCCAATTTTCAATCCAACTTTTCTGTCAATTCAAGCTCCATACAAGGGGCATGATGAATGCTCAATGCTCAACGCCTTGTTGCGTCATGAAACAAACATCGCCAGCAACGGCAACTGCCTATTTTCATCTCTCATGTTGATTTGACATCTTAGTTTTCAATAAATAAATATTTTTTCCTAAAATATTAAATTCAACTTTTTGATTTGATCGTCAACTTACATTATTTGATTTGAAAAATTCTTAATAGAGAAAATAGTATCCGAATATTAATTTGGATTTGAAGAAATAGCGTAAGGAACTTCATTCCTGATGGGGGTCCCCCGACCGCATTCTTTTTTTTAGTATAGGTTTAAATAAAAGCGGCACAATTAATTTTACCTGAATTTCAACGGCAATAAATAAATTTTTATTATTATCTGCCATTTATTAGTGGATTTTAGTTAATATTTCTTCGAAGCAAAAAAATTCCGATTTCTTATCGCTAAACTCAAGCTTTTGACATGTTCACTGAAATGTCGTAATTCTTGAAATGCATGCAATCTTATCTAAACTGAATTTGATCCTCAGAAAGTGAAGATCAAGCAGAGACCGGTGATAAGAACCACTCATACGAGCTTAGTCTTATTCTAAATTTAAGTCTTCCAAATGCTACTGATCAGTAGTCTTGTCTTAAGCTCTGAGTGCTTCACAACCTTTGCAGAGGATGCATTTTATAGCCAAAAGCTTTCTTCTTTTGGCATGCTTGCCTAGCGTTTGGGGTCGCAGCAATGTTATAGGCAAGTGTGAATTGTGTATCAGTAGCAACTTAAGCAAAACTGCATCTTCCACAGCCAATAAATATTTTCTGGAAAAGCAAAAGTTTCTCCTTGAAGTGCTGCTACGCCTGGAGGATCCTTTTCTGAAGCAGGAATGGGTGCGCACAGGCTCTGACATGGTGTTGGACAAAGCGGAATATGCGGTTAGTTTGGTTTTATTTCACCAAAAACAAAAAAGTTAAATACTTCTTCTTCTAGGACTTCAACGAGCACATGATTGATTTCTATAGACAGTACAAGTCGGGGTTTTTGCTGCCCCGAGGTGCACACTTTAGTGCGTTGCTGCCCAGACATGCCCACCAAGCCTGGGGTCTCTATAATATTCTCTACAATTCACGCGATTGGGAAACATTAGTCAGCAATATATGCTGGGCGCGTCAACATGTCAACGAGGGTGTATTTCTGCACACCTTGACTCAGCTGCTGTTTAAGCGCGGGGACTTGAAAGGGTTGATTTTGCCAAAAATCTCGGAGGCTTTGCCGCATCACTTCTTCAGCAGCAACTTTGTACATGCCGCAGAAAGCTTTGACTTTGCCAACTGGAGTCGCGCCAAGCAGCTTTTTGGAGCGCAATACAAATCGGCGCGGAAGAGTCGCTCATGTGACCACTGTTGGCCTTGGCAGTGGTGGCGCTTTAAGCGTCTTGAGAAAGCAGTTTACGAAGATGCTGATAAGCATCTATTGCCAATGAATTTATCGGGTCTGCGGAATAGCACGCAATGGTGGCGTGCTATGCAGAACGTTAAGCTTTTGTGGATGCCGGCGGACTATTCGCGAGAGATGCGGCCAAAAGATAAGGAGAGTAAGCTGAGCTACTTCATCGAAGATATCGGTTGGAACAGCTACTGGTACTACTTGAATATGGGTCTGAGTTGGAGTGGAGAGACGAGCTACAAGCCCACTTTGCGTTCGTTTTGGTTCTGGAATGTACACCAGCTGCTGGCGCGCTATAAAATCGAGCGGTTGTCTAGAGGATTGGGCGGAATTGAGTCCATAAGCTATGAGCCGCACCTGATGAGCTGGACGGGTGCTAAATTTAAGGCTTTGGAAGTTGAGGTTGATGCTGTGCTGCTTAGTTTGGACAAAATTTTGCAGCGCACTCATGAGGCATTGAATGAGGACAGCTACACACTGAGCAATGGGCAGAATGTAGCATTTGATAGTGTTGCACATCTTAATCTCATCATGGACGATATTTTTGACAAGCTTTTCGAAGACTTTGCGAAACATTTGGGGAAAATGTCGCAGCCAACGTTGCTACATAACTTCGAGACCATGTTGCGTGAGCCCGTTTTTTATCGCTATGCCGACAAATTGCTAGAAATCTATTGGCTACTGCGCTCAACGATGCTCTCGTACAGCACTCAAGAGCTCACGCTACCGGGCGTCAAGCTCGAGCAGGTGCACGTGAGTCCGCTCGTCAGTTACTTCGAGTTGGTCGACGCTGATGTATCAAATTTGTTGAGCAACAAAATGTTCTACTACGAAGGTCAGTTGATGCGTGAGAAGGCACTCATGGCGCGACAACAGCGCCTGACGCACAAACCATTTCGACTGCTATTCAACATAACCGCTGAACGCCCACAAAATGTGATTCTGCGCACATTTCTGGGTCCCCGAGCTCAACAGCCTGCAGTTCTGGACTGGCGAAACTTTTATCAGCTGGATACATTTATAACGATGATACCGGCCGGTAACAACCTTATACAACGTCGGTCAGTGGACTTTTTTGGCACGATCAAGGATCATCCCAGCCATACGGAACTCTATCGTCTGGTGCAGCTGGCGCTGGATGGTGAATACGATTTTTCTTTAAACATTACCACCACAGACTGTGGCTATCCACAGCGTCTGTTGCTGCCTCAAGGCTGGTCATCGGGGCTACCGCTCCAAATGTTCTTCATTGCTACGCCCTACAACTACATTGCAAACGAGGCGCACAACTTGGACTGCGACTTTTCAAACGGCATCGAGAGCTTTGATGATCTGCCCTATGGCTTTCCCTTCGATCGTCCCTTAGAGCTGGCTGATCTACTGGTGCCCAATGCTTACATGACAACCGTGAAAATCTTTCATGAAGGTAAACGCCTCAAGCGATTTAAATAAACCCAATAAAAGTTTTTTGTTAATTGACTCAACATAAGACTTAACTTTTTTCATTTTGAGCTCTGTGGAGTTTTTCTAACTAGTTCATTATCAATCATATAAGATAGAAGGAAAAGAAGAAAAAAGTTAATCAATGGTCCTTAAAAAATGGCCTGACTGAGGTTTAGATGCGAAACCCTCATAAATTTCGCTTCATTGTTATTCTACTCGACCATCTCATATAATTTACAGATTTGACTGATTATATTTTTATTTTATACCTTTTTACTGCTCTACAGATAGACGACGACGATGACAGAACGACGAACGCATGGACAGTCATGTGTGTGCCGTTTATCAAGTGTACCCTTGACTAGATACCCTTGAATCCCTGCCAATTTTATTTTATTTTTTGTGAAACATAAATTAAACCATGTCTAGATCGAGTCAAGCCGTAATTTCGTTCGATTCATTTTCATTACTTTTTTTTTTAATTTCGATCCTTGATTTGCGCCTTCGTAACATTTTCCATGCTGTTTGCTACTCCTCCGCATTGTATGGACCTTACTTTATGTGTTATCTTACTGTTGCTCGACTCGGCTTTCTCTCTCTCTCTCTCTCTCTGTTCTACCTGCTTTAGGGTTTTTTCTACGACTTTTTTCGATTTTTGTCTGGCTGCCTGACTTCATTTTATTCCTCAATGCAAAGTTTTAAATTTCTTGGAAATAAAAGCCTGGGTTATGCTAAGCATGGCTTTTGTAGAGAAACAAAAAAACGAAAACAATTACGAAAAGGTTCTATACAGAGCTACCTACTCTACGCTTGTGATAATGATGATGATGTCTATGCTGATGATGATATTGTTGCTGATGTTGTTCTTGTTGTAGTTGGTGTTGATATTGGTGCTAATAGTAATAGTAGAAGTAGTAGTTGTAGTAGTAGTATTGAAACCACTTAAAACCTAAAACAACATCAGGAAAATTTTTATACAACTTTTGTTTTTTTTATGGCTCTTATTATTCTTATTGTTGCCGTTGTTCTTTCTGATATTGATTTTGATTTTCTTTTGCATTTTTATACGATATTTGAAAATGCTTTTTCTTTTTCTTACTTACTCCTTCTCTATTTTAATTTTATGTTCTCTGTGTGTCTGACGTTTTGAATTTTTATCAACGTTTTTCTCTTCGATTCAGTATTTTTTATTTATTTTTTTATTTATTTTGTAGGTGCTTCAATCTTTCTTAGCCTTATATTATTTTTTTTCCTCCATGCTAGATTGCAGTGGTGTCTTTTGCGTCGTTTTTGTTGTGATTCGAAACCATGCAGGTGTCCAATTTTGTCCGTCCTGCACGTTGTCGTTACGTTTTCTGAAGAGTAGAAAACTAGTTCCAGGCACTTGGCAAACGACTACGAACGACAGCGATGACGACGATTCAGTGCTTTTTGGATAACAAGTATTTTAGCTACAATGCTGAGACATTGAAGCGTTTTACTATATTCATTTTATAGATAAGGCGCAAAACACATAGATATCTAGATATGTAGCGATGTTGTGTGCTCGGACTTTGTTGTGCAACCGAGCATAATTATTAAATTGAGCTACAATGTGCCTGCGTTTAGTGATTGGCTGAATTCAATTCGCAGATAAGCCTTGATAGTAAAAGTGGATTAAAATTTCATCGCTTTGGAAAGATTAAAGGCTGTAAAGCTAAAACGGACATTAAGATAGAATTTTGATAGTATTTCCAGAAGAAAATTGAATAAACATTTGTGTTATGGGCAAGTTTTTGTCGATATCTGGCAGAGCTGGAAGCCAAGAGGGGGTTTTCGGGGTTCAAACCCCCACCCAGAGGATCGCAATTTTAATAAAAATTTGTGCATTTAAATAAGTATTACATTGAATATGTAAATTAAATATGTTAAAAAAAGCTTAAAAAATCATTAGGTGTTTATTTTATAACTAATATTTTAGCTTGAATATGCATAAATTTTGAATTTTTGTAAAAAATGTTGTCATGAATGCAAGCACTCAAAACCTTTCCAA
Source organism: Dichetophora obliterata (assembly GCA_963920525.1). Lineage (NCBI taxonomy): Eukaryota > Metazoa > Arthropoda > Insecta > Diptera > Sciomyzidae > Dichetophora > Dichetophora obliterata. The sequence goes on along the minus strand of OY986438.1, from coordinate 37,063,010 downwards.
CGATATCTGGAAAGTAAGGATCGCATGAGAAATAATGAAGTTATTTAAATTTTAGTGAAAATAAATTTAATGTTCAATTCAATTCAACAAATGAGCTGTTCAGAGCACAAGTGGCGTAAGTCCAAGTGTAAAGAACTCAGTTTTGCTTATAAGCTAGGTTAAGAGCATAAATGGAGCTATCCATGTCGTACAAAATAAACTAAATAGTACATAAAAATGGTGCAGAATATTGCATATTAGTAATTTGCAATAAACATAAACATGTGGAATTGCGCCACTGAAAATTTTTTAAAATTTCTCGTTTGCGCTGTAGAAATCTAATATGAGATATTTTTCAAGAAATGGCAGCATTTTTACCTAGAAGTTAGGCAAAACCATCCCTTAGCGATTATTTGCATTATTAAGGGAGATATAAAATGAATGGACTTTCGCCACTTGCCCTCTGAAAATTTTTAAAAATTTCTTTTTTCCGCTGTAAAAATGTAATGGAAAATATTTTTAAGAATTTTTTGATGAGGAATGACAGCATTTTTTCATAGAAGTTGGACAAAACTACCCATTAGCGATTATCTCCATTATTAAGGGAGATATAAAATTAATGGGCTTACGCCACTTGTCCTCTGAAAATTTTTTAAAATTCCTCCTTTCCGCTGTAAAAATGTAATGGAAAATATTTTTAAGAATTTTTTGATGAGGAATGACAGCATTTTTACATGGAAGTTAGACAAAACTACTCATTAGCGATTATCTCCATTATTAAGGGAGATATAAAATGAATGAACTTATGCCACTTGTCCTCTGAAAATTTATTAAAATTCCTCCTTTCCGCTGTAAAAATGTAATGGAAAATATTTTTAAGAATTTTTTGATGAGGAATGACAGCATTTTTACATAGAAGTTGGACAAAACAACCCATAAGCGATTATATTTATTATTAAGGGAGATATAAAATGAATGGACTTACGCCACTTGTCCTCTGAAAATATTTTAAAATTACCCTTTTCCACTGTAAGAATGTAATGGACTATATTTTTAAGGATGGCTGCCATTCTTCATCAAAAAGTTTTTGAAAAATATCTCCTATTAGATTTCTACAGCGGAAACGAGAAATTTAAAATAATCTTCAGTGGCGCAATCCCAAATGTTTTTACTAATATGCAATGTTCTGCATCGTTTTTGTGTATTATTTAGTTTATTTTTTATGATATGGATAGCTCCAATGATGCTCTTGACCAAGCTTATAAGCAAAACTGAGTTCTTCATACTTAGAATTCATTTAAGAATTTTTCTAAACGTTCAATTTTCTCAAAACTAACAAAAAATGCAGTAACAAGTAGCAGTAACAAAGTATTGCATTTTGTTCAGAGATTACGTAAGCTAGGAGTTTCTAGCCTGTACTCATAAATAGGTTACATTTTCCTCTTCACTTCTACGTACTTAACTCAATTTCCCTAAAAAATGGACTAACGCCACTTGTGCTCTGAACAGCTCAAAAAAAAAAAAAAAAAAATTGAAAAAAGTGTAATTTGCAATGAATTGAAAAAAATATACGTATAATAATTTTTCTAAATTTTTTTTAACTTTGCCGCAGGCACTCCCTTATGGAGTGTCGGGTATGACGATCCCGCGGATCCTGAGTCATTGCTCTTATTTCTAATTCTATTTATGTACCTTCATATCGGTCCGAATCATCCCAAGTTTGTAAAAATTTTGTGAAAATGTAATCATTATGATTTTGTAATAATAATAAATAATACTAAATTCATTATTAGAATTAAGTAACAATCTTATAATGTCATCATCGTTAATTCTAAATATAATATGATTTTTTTTTACGCCAATATTTTTTTTCGAAAAACATGATTTTTTGAGATTTTTCCAAAATGTTTTAGCTCACTAGCGACTATCGTTACAGCCATAATATTTTGGGAATCATTATAAAAAAAAATAAAATTAATTTTTAGAGTGGTACGTTTTCCATTTTAATAAAAGAAATGTTCATCAAACCCCCCATGGGTAAATCCTGGCTACGGCCCTGATCTCTGGTATTGTCTGTCGAAAATTTGAATTTGTTCCTCGTATGGAGCTTGAATTGATTGAAAAGTTGGATTAAAAATTGGACGTTCTTAAGAGTAAAAAACAATTTATACTTAAGAGTATAAAACAAACAAAAATTTTTTTGATATTCTTACATCAGATTCGAAATCAGCGACCAGCGCATCTAAAAAGAGTATAAAAAAAGAGTATAAAACATTTTTAGGATCCACCTGTGTGGAATTTTTTAAACTCTAACATGTGAAATCAGCGACCCCAAATACTACAAGCATAAACACAAAGAGTATAATTTGACCTTAGATTCGAAATCGGCGACCCCTTAACACTGATAAATGATGTTTAAAACTTTTAAAAATACATATTATTAGGTGGCAATACTATGGTAAAAATTTAGGTGGCAATCCTAACCTCCATCTTAAATTTTAAAACTGTGACAATATAATCGAAATCAAATCCGTTGTCAGAATTTCAAAATTACAAGAATTCGCAAAAATAAAAAAAAAATCTAGTTGGCAACTCTATCCGCCATCTTAAATTTTAAAGTTTGACAGCATCTTCGAAATCATTTACCCTAAAACTTCACACCACGGAGTCCACAGAATCCTTAAAAGTCCTATTACGCTTAAGCTCTTTCTAAAGAAGCTCATTGAATTTTTTGGATACTTGCTTTAATTCAATATTTTGGATACTTGCGAGCTTACAAGCTTTTGCCGAAGGCAACAAGCTTTCCTTTACTTGAAACTTCGTGCCGTTCGCTTGTAAGCTAGAATACGTGCAAGCTGTGCGTGAGCTTATTTATATTCAATTACAAGCTATACTTGATTCAAAATTATCAAGCTCAAGCTAGCTTGAAATTGTATTTTAAGCAAGCGCTTGAAATAAACTTCAAGCAGGCTTGTGCAGTTCTCTGATCCGAGCACCCGTGTGATCTAGCAGAGCTTTTAAGCTGGCATTGGCTAGCTCTCAGTTACGTCCACATCTGTTGGGTAGCAATTCTTCTCTGCATTGCGACCTTAAGATACGGTGGAAATATAACGAAGCCAATTTTTTTTTGCTGATGCCTTAAGGATTTCGTACTGATGCTTCGATAGGGTCGCATCCAATAACAACACTAGCGCTTGCTCAGGACTGAAGTCGTTTTGTGATACTGGATCGAGTTTCTTAGCTGCTGCTGCAAATAACTCTGCAAGATTTTTATCGCACGAAGACCTTACCTTAGTACGTCTTTCTCTTTTGCTGCATTATATAAAATCTTTTTTAGGTCGTCCGCGTTTTTGAGGAACCGATTTAACATTATTTTTTGAATATGAGTGCGCGAAAAAGTCTGATTGTTACCACTCTTTATTCTTGAGGATACACTTTTTCTGCATCGCCTTTCTTTTTGCCTATTAAGAACAAATGTCTGTACGAACGTTTTATTTAGCTTGCTGCGAATGTTTTCAATTAATTTTGCCGAAAATTTTGGATATTTTAATTTAAAACATTTTACAATTTCAATTTTATTTTTATTTTTTAATAGAACAAGTTCCAACACATAACTTTTTTAATCACAATGCTAGTCATTATAATGAAAAGCGTGCAACTGTATTTCCAATTTTATAAAATGTTCGGTGATAATTAAAGAAAACGAAAATAAAAAGTAGATGTTCAATTTAGCGTAAAAAATACAAATTATTTGTAGATCCACATATAATTTTTTATCTAAGAGCTCAATTGAACGTTTTTAAATTCTTCCTACCTCCTCGAGTATTTAAATTTTTAATTTTTTTATCATAATCAAAGTTTCATTATAAAAAAAATATAATTAGATTATTTCTATGTAAAAACCATAGAATGCAGCAAACATAGGCTTTATATTTTGGATAAGATAACTTAAAGAAACATTATTTTATGAAAAACCAATGGTTGTTTTATTTTAAAATTTTTGGTTTGATGAAAAATTTACATTAAAGATAATTATTTCAAGATCAGCACTTAAAATTTTTTTTTACATTTTTCAATTTTAATGTCATTTTTTCATAACAAAATTATCGAATAAAAAAAAAATAATTGTGGTGCTCTATTCAGTAATATTCTTTATTTGCAAATATAAGAGAAAAATGATCACTTTCTTAAGTTGAAAAACTATATTTGTTGCCACAAATTTCCCACTGTGCGTTGTACAGCCGAAATAATTTCTACTTTGGCCACTGTTTTAAACATGCAATAACAATAGAGTTCAGCTACTACAGCTTTTTCACACTTTCTCCGCAATAGATCATTTTAAGAACCAATCCAAATATCATTGAAATATCACAAAGATATCGATAGAAGTGGTCAAAAAAAAACCAAAAGGGAGAAAAATTTACCCACCATAATATGGGTTGGGCTCAGGGACAACACAAGACATAACAACTAACCATGCGTTTACATAGATCTTATCCTTCATTAGTTTTCAATCTACTTTTGAGTTGACCTTTCGACAAGTTAACATCAAACACGTTACAGTTGTTAACAAAGGTACTCATGCGATTTAATGGAGCAGTTAACATATAATTTGTTCTACTAAATGGTAAATAAATCAAGTTGTTAGAGTTTCTACTGCTTCTACGGTTAGTGTTAAATTTTATAAGAGAAAGAAGCTCTGGAGAGTCGAATACACCAGTTATGAGTTGGTGTAAGTAGACGATATCAGCAGATTTTCTTCTCTCACTTAAAGATTGCATTTTTAATAATTTCAAACGATCCTCATATGGAGGAAGGTTAAATGTGTCAGTTCCACTCAAGCCTCTTAGAGCAAACCGTACAAAACGTTTTTGAATTCTTTCTATACGATCAACATGCACATTGTAATGTGGGGACCATACTTGACTTGCGTACTCCAAGTGAGGACGGACGATTGAATAATACAGAGTTGTAGTTGTTATTAAGCTATCAAACTCTTTGGCCCACCGTTTTATAAAACCAAGCATAGAAGACGCTTTTTTACAAATTGTGTCGATATGCATGTTAAACGACAATTTAGAATCCATGCATATACCAAGGTCTTTGACGGTAGTTACACGACTTAAAGCAGTATCTTTAATTTTGTAATCAAAAATAAAATTGGTCCTTTTACGCGAAAAGGTCATAGTTTGGCATTTATCTGGATTTAAAAACATGTTATTTTTAGAACACCAAACCTCAAAGGAGTTCAAGTCTGACTGGAGCAGGTCTGAATTGTCCTTAGAATCAATTGTTCTGTATATTTTCATATCATCTGCATAAATAAGCAAATGAGAGTGTTTGATGACGTGGGTAACATCATTAATTGCCAAAATAAACAGAAGTGGACCAAGGTGGCTTCCTTGAGGAACACCCGAACCGTATTTGATAAGATCGCTCCATCAAATACGATTTGATCCAGTTTACAAAATATTGTGGAAATCCCATTAATTTAAGTTTAAATAAAATTAGATTATGTGGTAATTTATCAAATGCTTTGCTAAAGTCAGTGTAAATACAATCGACTTGGCTACCAGAATTAATAGATTTTAAGCAGAATGTAGTGAAATCAAGGAGATTAGACACAGTTGATCTGCCAGTAACAAAACCATGCTGACGAGTTGTCATGACTTGCCCACAGTGAATTTTCACTCGATCGTACACTATTCGCTCAAAAAGTTTAGGAATCGAAGACAATTTAGCGATAGGCCTATAATTAGTGACGTCATTCCTGCAACCTTTTTTGTAAATAGGACTGATATAAGATTTTTTCCAAAAAAGAGGAAAATTACTTTCATTAATTGATTTATTAAAAAGTAACGAAAGTGGCTGACATAAAATGGAGCCGCATTGTTTTAATACTGCGGCAGGAATTCCATCTGGTCCAGCGCTAAAATCCTCATCGATTGATTCAATATACTTAAAAATATCCTCTGAAGTAAAAGATATATGCCCCAAAGAAACTCTGGATGCGTTGTTCATATAATCAAAATATGCTAAATCAGGATTAAAAGAATCTGAACAAAATGATTCTTTAAAAAGATTGGCAAATAAGCCACAAATAATGGTGGAATCGTCAGTAAATCCATCCTGAAGTTTGAAAGAAGAAGGAAATCCATCAGTCTTCTTCTTAACATTAATAAATCCCCAAAATTTTCTTGGATCAGACAAAATACTCAGCTTCATATTATCCAAATACTCATTATATAATGCAGCTGAGCAATTCTCAAATTCCAGAAACAAACGTTTGTATGCTTCTAGGTCATTTGAGTCAAAACTACAAACATATTTCTTCCATGCCCTATTCCTATTGTTGCGAAGAGTCTTTAAATCCTTTGTGTACCAAGGGTACGCAGAATTTTTCGCAAATTTGAGACTATATGGTACAGACTGAGAAAACATAGCAAAGAGCTCCGTATAGAAAAAATTTATTGAACTATTAAGACTATTATTATTTATGTACTCTGTAATTATATTTAATTTACTATAAAGTAAATGATTCAACCCCAAAAAGTCAGCTTTTTTGAAATTGAATTCATAAACTGTGTCAACAGAGCTTGAATTTAACATATTCTCCCTATCGGATTTATACCAAACACTCAAAGGTGGATGGTAATTATCAATAGTAGTCAAAGCATGAAGTGCCTTCTGAACAATGACACTGTTACTGTCTGTAGTTAAGACTAGGTCAAGCAGCCTTTCCAGACTATTATAAATACAACTAACTTATTGTAAGTCAGAACATATATTGTCAACAAATATATGTTCTTGGCGTGTCTTCGAATTAGATGCACAAAAATGTGTTTCATCGTCAGAAGAATGCCATTTTAAGTCAGGCAAATTAAAATCGCCCAACAATAAAATGTCGTCATTAACGTCAAGTAAATTTAATATAAATTCTATGCAAGCCTTGCGTATGCATTAATAACATATACATTAGAATTGCAATGTACAACTTTAACGCATATAAGTTCGATATTAGCAGAGCAGGGAATATCAATAAAGGAACTAACACAGGAGTTCCTTACAGCTAATAGGACACCACCACCAACTGCAGAATTATTGTCAGCGTGTCTGTCCTTCCTATATACTTCAAAACTATTGTCAAACAGTTCTAAGACAGTAATTCCTCCGTTCAACCAAGTTTCAGTTAACGCGATAATATCTTCAGAAAAATTCTGAGTTGACAAAAAAATGTCGCGCGTCTTTGAACGCAATCCCCTTACATTTTGATAGTAAAGGGAAAGCCTATTTAGTTTTTTTGGGTCTGACTGGCGATATTATTTGTCCTTCTAGACCTGTGTTTAGGTTTAAACTCAGAAACAAAGATATTATCAGCCCACAGATTAGAGCTCAGAACAGTTGCAAACTCTTCAGCAGCCACTGTGAGAATAAATGATGCGTGGGACGGTTTATTGCCAATTTTTTTGCATGAGCAGAAAGCAGTCTGACTTACTAAACGATTATGTTTGACAAACGTCAATACATTTTCACTTGTTGTGTCGGGCTGATGGCGTGAATTGAAAACCTTTTTTTTCCTCGACAACGCTCTTAAATTTAATGAACTATTGCGCTCATTAGTTATGTCACTAGCCGGCGGAGAAAGAGATGGAGGAGATGGAGTGATAACTGTATTATCCATTCTCACTGGCGTAAACACTGGTTTAGCCGAGATCTGCTTCATTTCTAAAGTGGCTGGAAGCGTCATACGCCGCTTATTATTTTTATTTTTTGAATTATTTATCTTTTATTTCGAAATATTTAGGTCTTTATTAGATGAAATGATTTGAGTCTCAGAAGAACAAGCTGGAAGAGTCTGAGACAATGCGGTCGAAATATTTACCGATGAAGACTTTTCATCATAAATGCTAGTGCTAGGTGAGGTGCTTACTTCATTAAAAAATGTAACAATTTCTTTAATTGTTATTTAAAGCATTAAGATTATCACCGAAAAGCTTAATTTTTGAGAAAAACTCATCTGGTGAAAGAACCCTGCACGAAGCACAATACCAGCGAAGACCTGATCGTGGTGAGATTAAATCATCAAGACACGACTTAGAGATCCCAGCACATGAAGTATGGAACAAACGCCCACATGGGCCAGAACAACTGAACATACGGTTCAGAATGTTTTGACTTTTGCAAAGCTCGTCTAAAGAACAAGCAGCAAAATTTTCTACGGAAAAATATTCCATAGCGAAAAAATAAAGTTAAAAATTATATGTGTGCAAAATAATGTCCACTAAGTGCAAATGGGTTAATATAAAATGTTACAGTTTAAAAGCAACTGCAATAATTCGCTGTGCTTAGTTTGTGCAAATAAACAAATAAAGCACAAAGAGGAACGCAAAAAAAAGAGAAAGAAAAAATTATATACTTAAGCAGCAGCTCAACTATCAAACTACGATGAGAAATAAAACGATATATGTACCACAATAAACATTAAAAAAATTAATATACTACACCATTAAAAAAAGGAACTTCACTTTATTAACACTAAAAATAATTTTCAAACACAAAACAGCACACACAGAGATTAATAAAACCGATATAAACCTAAAAAAGTTAAACTGCTTTGACAAAAAGTTATGCAAACAATCCTTGTTCGGCCGCTGTTTGGCCTAAGCTAAAAAGTTTTGCTTTTTACTTGGGACGAAAGAAAAAAAAACGCAGATAGTTTGGGAAATTAGTGTAGTGAAAAGTGATTTCAGACCAAATGTGCAAGTTTTTCACATACATGACAAATCAAAAACACCAACAACAAAAAATCAACTTTAAAAAAACGACTAAAAAAAATCTAGATTTTTTAATCTGCTGTAAAGGCAAAAAAAAATAAATAATTGGGTTATTAAATTTGTATGTAAAACTAAGGCAAGTCTCTGAAAGATAATACCCAAAAACTCTCAATTAATAATTCTAGCACAAAGCAAACCTCGTTTTATATAAGAATTTTGCACTTGAACTTACGTGCATAAAATTCATGTTTTGCATATTAATGTGTTAACATTAGAAATAATCAACGTACTTATGTAAAGTTATACACTTTTTAGTAAAACTAAAAAAATAACAAAAACTTTCGGAATTATTTTCAAAAAAAAAAAAAAAACATACGCACATAAAATGCAGATCACAACGGCTTTTAATCGAATCTATACCAATCCAAGCAAGCGATCTTGTCGTGATCACAGTTTCTTGCCGTGCTGTTAATTTTATTTTGTGCAAATTTTCAACGATCAATTCTGGGGTTTTAATTGCAAACATTGCAAAAGTAAGCACATAGCCAGGCACTTGATTCAGGCATAAATTTGCTGACAGCACGTTAGGCAGCGCTACATGCAGCGAATATAAATAATGTTTGCGCATAAATTTCGTATTCATGCTTAGCGATCAGCGGCTATTCGCTTGTGAACATAACAACAACAAATGGCAATGCTGCTAAGGCGCAATATTTATTGATTAATCATTAATAAGCTTTTAGCGGCAATTTTGATAGCCACGTTTGTTTTGTGGGCCACCAGCGATAAATATGAACAACGTGATCTTTTGGCATCGTTTGACAAAAATTTTCAAAATGTTTTTTGTTTTGTTCTGGCATAAAATCCATTTACAGTATTTCAAAAACTGAAAAAAAAAACTGTTTCAGCAATGAGTCAAGCTCAGTTCTACCAACATGTGGACATAAGTAGTGCTTGACCCAAATTATGCGCTCCTCTAGAATTACCTTAAACACAGCTAGCAGCCTACGCTGTGAATTCTTCATGGTGTCTTCTTTTTCATATTTTTAATAAATAAATCTTCCTGCTGAATCTTTAAACAAAGCAGCAAAATTATTCACTTAACTGAAATGTAAACGCATTTCTTAAGCGTTGCTGATTCTACTTCAGTCTGAATGCTCCATCTGAGTTAAAGATCTCTTTGTCAGCATTTCAAGCGTGTCTGCCGATTATTTAACGATTGCAACTGAACTGATCTTAAATTGATGTTGACTGGTTGGCGGTTATTTTTTCTCTTTCTTTTTAATGAGTTAAGTGCTGTTGTTCAAGCGTTGGCCGATATCTTTGTTTAAGCTTATGTTTAAGCAAAGGATTCGGCATTGTTTTATTTTTTTTTAAGTTACTTTGAGATCGTTATCGATCGACGGCAGAGTTATACTTAATAGCAAGGATTGGCAATTAATTAATTAAGCTTAAAAGGCACACAACACCGATAATGGGCAATGAAAATTTTCGAGACATGTGTGAGGCAAGGAGAGGAAAATTACTCATTAAGTTTGGTTTTTTATTAGTATCGATTAAATAGTAAAGGATTTAGATGGGCATATTTTTCACTAATAAAAACTTTTTAAAAGCAAGGATTTTTGATGAAACATGGGCAAAAATTGGCATAATACGAGTTTTAATCTAAAATCTGATTGTCGATCTGAAATACTTTCTTGCATTTTTTTATATACATTTTTTTTTCGACGAAAACATGATTTTATTTCGACGCCTAATGAATTGTAAATGAACACTTTTGAGTACCACCAGCGAACGTTCAAATTTAGTTTCAACCAAAAACATTGATTGACCAATAAATTTACTGTAACGCTATCAATGTTGACCAAGCGACAGACAACATGCTATCGATTTAAGAAGTTGGCATCCTTGGCATGAGCTGAAGTGAGGTTGTTTTTTGTTTTTTAATGTTACTTCTGTATCGTGCAATTTTTAATTTGCAATTGATTAGCAGTTAAAACAGTTTTTGAGTCGCTAAAAAAATTGTGGCAATTTGTTGTTCTACATAGTGGTTTTTTGTTGTTGTTTTTGTCACCTGATCATGAGTAACAGTTGCCAAACAAATACTGGCAATAAAAAGCCATACAAACACTGCGAAATATTTTTAATAATGTTGGTATAATACTTTTTAGCATTTAAAGAAAATACTAAGTTAGTAAGAAAACAATATACATCTAAGGTTGAGTTACAAAGTGTTACTGTTTTAACACGTCATGCTTCTAATTCTAGCTGGCCAAGCTACTTAAAGAAATCAGATGATACTTGGGCATCCTCTAGCGAGGAGACCCTAGATCTTCTTCTGAGTACCTACTTCCCGGATTGCTCTGTGAATCCCACTCACCAAAGGTGTGAGAGGGCTCCGGCGATCAGTAATCCTTTAAAAATCATATCAGTGGACAGAATTAAATGGGCTCTGCTTAGTTTCAAACCATATAAGTCTGCTGGGCCTGATGGTATAGTTCCAGCCGCTCTACAGCAGTCGTCGTCCATTATCCTTACATGGCTTCTTGTCATTTTCAAAGGTTGCCTTGAAATGACATACATACCATTAAAATAGAGGGAGGTAAGGGTAGTATTTATCCCTAAAGCGGGTAGAATATCGCAAATGAGTCCGAAGGACCTCAGACCTATTAGTCTTTCATCTTTTCTGCTGAAAACACTCGAAAGACTGATTGACGCTCATATTCGTTGTAGCATAGACACAAATTTGCTTTCAGCCTCACAGCACGCTTACAGGAAAGGTAGGTTTGTAGAAACGGCCCTGCACTCCCTGGTGGGCTTTATAGAAAATTATATTTTTGATTAAAACTTATACTTTCAAGTATATTTAAAAATTGATTTAATGTTATCTGTATTAAAGTATAATAAAAATTATATTATATACAAGTTATAATACAAATTGTCTTAAAATATAATACATATATTTATCAAGCATCTGTCAAATTGTCATTCTGATTCTCAAATCTGACATTGTCAAAATAAAACTTAAAGAAATAGTTTTTGTTAACGAAAAACCGTTATTGGTTGACCAAATATTTTCTATTTATTTATTTCACTTGGAATTTTAAAAGTAAGTAAACATATAAAAGATTTATAGCTTTATTCCATAAATGTTCCATAAATTTATTCCATAATATGCTGATTTTTCCTTTCACCTTTTCAGGACAATATGTATTAAATGTTTTACATCTTGTATTATTGTTTATTGCAATCTGTATTACTATTTAATACAATTTGATACAATTTGTAATACTATTTAATACAATTTGTATTAATATGTAATAAAAAAATTTTTATTCGTATTACTTTTTAATAAGTGAAGTATTACACTTGATTACAAATGTATTAAAATATAAACCAGAATAGTATTGTTCTAAGCTTAGTTTCTATTTCAATTCTGTATTAGAATTTAGTATTATGGGATTAGAATCCAATTTTAATATTTGACATATATTAGATTCTAATGCAATTCTGGTGTGGTCATATATACAATACAGTTTTTATTAGAATTTAATCTAAGATTTCTGAGCGTGTAGTCAATGTACTTCTAAGGAAAATAGAAGAGGTGGGTTGCAAGGTGATTGCCTATGCGGATGCCGTAGCTATTGCTGCACAGGGAAAGTTTCCTAATAGTCTCTCGGACATGCTTGTTTCAGCGCTCTCCGATCTCTATACTTGGGCCAAAAGTTGTGGGTTGAGGGTAAATCCCCAAAAAACTAAACTGTTCCTTTTGACGAGGAAATATAAAATTCCGCGCATAATTCCTCCCCGTCTGGATGGCACTCTGCGGCCTCTTCGTGGAAGAGGCAAAATACTTAGGGGTTATTTTGGATAGAAGGTTAAGCTAGAAACCGAATATTCTTGAGCGAACTAGGAAGGCCAATGTTGCTTTATATGCCGATAAGAAAGCTATAGGTAAAACGTGGAGGCTTACCCCGAATATTGCACGTTGGATTTACACAGTTATAGTGAGGCCAATCTTGTTATACGGTGTATGTGTGTGGTGGACAGCACTAAAATCACAGTCTAATTGCAAATTGTTAGGGAAAGTATAAAAAACTGCGGCCGTATGTATCAGCGGAGCGCTTAGGTCCACTTCATCGGAAGCGCTAAATGTGGTTATTTGCTTAATACCCCTTGATATTATGAGAAAAAGGATGGCGCAGGAAACAGCCATCCGCCTGAGAACAATCTCGCAGTAGACTAACACTCATACAAGACTCATTCCTCCATTATCGATCTTGCAGGAGCATTTCCCAGCAACATCGATTACACTACTGCCACTCCCTCTTTCGAGAACGGCTTTCACACAGTTATCTCAACCAGAGTAGAATGGGATGGGTTAAAGGTGGGGATGGTAGATGGGGACTCAAAACTTGACAGCAAAGTTGGGGTAGGCGTCTTCTCAACGGATCTGGACATCAGAACCTCATTTAGACTGCCAGATCATTGCAGCGTCTTCCAGGCTGAAATAATGACTTTCTAAAGAGCTGTTGAAGGGATGAGGTATAGTGAGATATCAACTAAAGATATCTACATTTTTACAAACAGCCAAGCAGCGATTAACAGCCCTATTCTGGAAACTTGATAATAGTCAACCAGTATTTTTATTATTTGTTTGTGTTTGTTGTAATTTTTTATTTCAAAACAAAATTTGAAGCTCAAAAAACAACATTTTTTAATGAAATTGTCAATATCAGAAAAGCAGTTGACAATTTTTATCAACATTTATTATTTTTGAGCTTCAAATTTTGTTTTGAAATAAAAAAATTACAACAAACACAAACAAATAATAACAATACTGGTTGACTATTATCAAGTTTCCAGAATAGGGCTGTAAATCCCATGCAGGTGTGTTCCTAACATCACCAACACCCCTTAAATGTCACTCGTCTCTTAATGAGATGGCTGATAAGTTTGACATTCATTTGGTCTGGGTACCAGGGCATAGGGATATTCCGGGAAATTGTCGCTAGGGAAGGTACAGCGGCAGCGCTGCTGCCGGACATGGAAACATTAGGCATGCCACTTGCACCTTGCAAGCTGGCTCTAAGGTAACATGCCACAGAATTGGCTAATTTCAGGTGGAAGCATAGCACCACCTCTAACACAGCTAGACAGATGTGGCCTAGTTTCACTGAAAAACGAACAATGAAACTCACTCAAATGGCGAGGAAAAATCTCTTCATTCTGATAGGCGTTATAACATGACACTGTATTATAGGTAGGCATGCCCTTAGAATGGGAGTTCATGCGAATGATTTCTGCAGGAGGTGCAGGGAAGAGGAAGAGGAGGAATCGGTATCGCATCTCCTCTGTCCATGCCCCGCTTTAGCCCGCAGAGGACAGAAGGATCTAGGAAGCCTCTTTTTTGATGATCTTAGGAATCTTGAGGAGGTAAACGTTAAGCGTCTACTGCTTTTTATTATTAGTTCAGGGTGGTTTCACGACAACACTTAGGAGAGGAGGAGTAGATTCCCTGTGGTACCACAACGGACCAAATATCTGGTCTAAGTGGGTCGGTCATCGACCGGTTGCCACTTTAATCTAACCTTACCTAACTTATAATGCTTTAATGCTTTAAAAATATTATAATTAAGTTTGTGGCCATAAAACCCACATTAATTTTTATTTAAATAAATCTGAGTTATCAGAGACGTATTGGCCTATAACTTTGTTCAACTAAATGGGTCACTGTGGTGTACTCTCTCAAATATTACCACGCCTAATTATTTACAAATGCTTATTGTTGATGTTTGTTAGAAAGGAACATTTTTTCTATGTAAATTTATTACACTGTGACCTTTTTTGTACCCTTTTTTATCTACATTTCATAATTTCAACATTTTTCACTTAATTTTGGTATGAGAAATCTCGAGGTAACATTTGTTTTACCACTTTACCGAACATTTTAGAACAAAAAATTTTTCAAGATGAGTAGCTCAGAATCAAAAATTTCTCAAGATATGCACTCATTTTCATATCGATAACTCTTGAACCATTTGGATTTTCATTTTGATTTCTTCAGCAAAGTTCTTCCTATTGTTCTGGCCAACAACTTTGCTAAGCAAATATATATGAAAAAATTTCTTCCAGTGGGTCGTATCGAGTGAGTCTTACAAAAATTCTAGCTTAAAGTCAGCATAGTTTGCAACGAAAAAATTAGATCAACAAAGCGTATGAGTTGCATTAATTGCTTTGAAGCATTGAAAGCGGGCAAGACATATGTGGTTTGTCAAAGGTTTAAAGCAGCGCTGGGCGCCCCATAGCTCACTGAGCGCTCTCTGAGCGCGCTCATAACTCATAACATGTGAAACATGTACACACAGCTCACAACAGAAAAGAATATAATTCAGTCGTTATATTCTCTTCTGTTGTGAGCTAAGTACAAATTTTATGTACACTCTTAAAAAACTAAATTTTTGATATGCACATTCATCATACTTGTGCATATATATTTTATTTCGTAGAGTTTCATATTTTTTGAATTATTTGAATTAATTATTTGTATCAATTTTCTGATGCTTAATTTTTGGAGTTCTTGATTATAATTTTAATTATTAGTATATATTAAGATTTTATAATATTTAAATAAAAGCAAAACAAAAAAAAACATACCAAAATGTTTAACTCTGAGTTAGAAAGTGATTTCTTTTCCGCAGATAATTTTTCCGGCGAAGCAGAATGTTTAATTTTCCACTGCAATCTAAAATAATTTGTTAACTTAGAACAAAATGCTGAAGCTTTGATGTTGATATAGAAGAAATATTGAACACTACCGATGACTGAAAATAAAAAACATAAAATCAAAAAGAAACACAAACAACAGTATGTGTGCGGGTATTAACAAACAAACTTGAAAATCTAGATAATTTTGACTACTATTTCGCTCAGTGTGCGCTATTCGATAATACCAAAAAGACAAAATAAAATGTGTCTGTGTTAGAATGCCCAACCCTGGTTTAAAGACAATTTCATACTATTTTTTCATATATATTTGTTCAGCAAAGTTGATGGCCAGAATAATAAGAATAACTTTGCCAAAGAAACTAAAACTAAGGTCTTAATGGTTCACGAGTTATCAACATAATAATAAATGTATATCTTGAGTAATTAAAAACAAAAAATGTTGCTCTAAAGTCTTCGGTAAAGTGGCAAAACGGATGTCACCACTATAGTTCTCATACTAAAATTAAGATTTTCGTACTGCACAGAGTTAATATTATTTATAATTATTAGTTATTATTATATTTTAATGGGAAAAAATATTTGTTCTTTGTATCTTTTATTAAAAAAAAATTTACAGATTTTGCACTCTTAAACAAAATAAAAAAAAATGTATGTCAACATATGAACTCTAAGTGTGTCAACTCAAAGAGTGTAAGCTTTAACTGTCTGATTTTATAGACAATTTATAGTCAATAATATTAAAACTAAATTAAAAAATGTTTAGCATGCAATAAAAATTTAAAGAGTATCTTAGCAAGCAGCAGCTGTGCACTTTTTCTTACATATCTAGCGATTAGAATCAACTTTGTAATTATTATTATAAACTTATTACATGCAATAAAAATTTCAACGTATAAATTTTGAGATTTTTTTCAATAGAAAGCATACAAAATCAATGAATTAAGTAATAAATATCATATAAAATTTGTGTGCAATACTAAACTTACACAAATGAAATTTCTATAAACATAATAAAAAATTTGTAGCACGCGATTAAAATTCAAGACGTTTTTAATCAAAAATCTAAAGAATTGAAACTATGTTAAGCACTGTAAGAATTATAATTCTGATTACAAAGTAATAAAATCCACTGTAGCTTTAAAAAATTGTTCACTATTTGAAATTTACTAAAGAAATAGTATATTCATAAGAATATATTAAAATTAATAATAATAACATCATTCTCTGGTTTTTAAGTAACAAATACCGAAAAAAATCCCGAAAACATTAAATTTGGTATCAGTAATGTGATTTTCATTTTGCAAAAAACTCCGAATGCTTGCGTAAAAATCGCTTTTTTGCTCACTTTATCCCTTCCAAAATATTCTAAAATCCCTCGAAAAATACCTCCAATACTGATGTCAAAATAAGCAAAATAATTAATGTTTTTTCTTATAAGTATTATTTTTTAATAAACATGTAGTGAAATCAAAATGTTATCATTTCTTGTAATTCATAGAGATCAAAAAAGGAACTTTTACCATAAGAGTATTTATACAATAAAAATAACACGTATATTTTAAAGTGTTTCGACTTGTATGGGGAGGAAAAAAAATAAATTTTTAGACCTCCAAAAATAAACCGTGATCTATTTTATAATGTAACTTTTTGCAAAAAAGTTTTTTGTATGTTTTCGTAAATATATTGGCTGCTGTTAAGAAGAAGTTGTTAAGAAAATAAACTGTGAGAAGTGTATCACACAATTTTAAATATTTGCAATCGGACTAAAGATAATGCTATTTTTCGTGCAGTCTTTTAAAGTTTTTTCATTAAAATTCAATTAACTTCTAATGCGATCCTTACTTTTAAAATTTCGTTGGAAAGGATCTGTTTCCTGGTCAGAACTGCTTAAGTCTGCAATTCTGCATTTATTCAATACATATTGAAGCAAAAATATTTATTATAAAATAAACTGAAAAAATATTATTAGAAATTAAAATGAAATAAAAATAATGATTTATTATGTTAATTTTATATGATTTAAATACAAATTCTAAATGTTTGATAGTTTAAATCATTCTGGATTTTAAATAAAATTCTAGTTTTTTGATAGTTATTGAGCTTTAGGTCAAGGTTAGAACAAATATTTGTTGATTCTTTGGAAAAATTCGTTAGAACAATTAATTGTTCTAACCTTGACCTAAAGCTCAATAAACGATTTTAAACTATCAAACAACTAGAATTTGTATTTAAAATCAAGTATGATTTAAAGTATCAAACATTTAGAATTTGTATTTAAATCATATAAAATCAACATAATAAACAACAAGGTCATTTAGAAAATTTTAATTATAATTTTATTTAAGTTTTCAAAGTTTTGGTATGGAAATCAAATAAAAAATACCAAAAATATGCATTAAAAACAGCATTAGCTTTAATCCGACTGCAAAAATTTAAATTTAAAATTTATTAATAATTTTTTTAAGAAACTTCAACGAAAACTCAACGAAACACAAAATTGAATCAGCAATTGTTCAAAATTACAGTCAAAGTGATGCCAATCAGTTCTTTAAAAGGATTTTAATCTTCCAAAATTTTGACACAGTAAAAAATTCTGCTAAAATACTCAAACGCCCTCTCGCCCTTTTATAGCTTAAAAATCCCACAAAAAGGGCTATACTAATTTTGATTTTTTTTTTTCTTTTTTCGAACAAGCTAGTTTAAGACTACGATGAATAAAACTTAACTATTTTTTTGACATTTAAATATTTGTTTTGTTTTGTAAAAATTCTCTCATTTCGAACGTCAAAATGATCGAATTTTGAACTTCAAGTCGATATCGGGTCCATCAAATGTTATCCGATCTGCTTACTTAACTTAGATTTTCAGGAATAGGCATCCTACTAAGAGTTTTCAAAGATATGAAGTTAAGATATAGTCAATAGCGTAGCGAGGGGCCGGGGAGAGGGGCGTTTCTCCCCCCTAAACTTAAGAAACATATGTTTTTAGTGTTAAAGTTAGAAATTCAAAACCGGTTTTCTCGTTGTTAAAATATCATGAAATTTTTTAATATTTATTAAAGCTTAATTTATTTTTTATTACAAACTTAGGTCTGACACATATATTACTTGGTAAAAACCGTTTATGAAAAGCTTTAATTGAAATTGATTGTTAACTCTGAAATATATGTATATTGCAATCTGAGCAGCACTACTCGTTAGTCGATTTTCCACCAACACTAACGTTCGTTGTCATAACTAACAAAACGAAATCAGCTGTTTAAAATAAAATTTCTGATTAGATTTATTTGTGCATTTTTTAATTTATATTTTTTTTTTATAAATGGAAATAGAAGAAAGTTTTTGGTCGTAAGTTTATATGACGTTACTGCAAATTATAAGGTCTATGTTTATTTTCTAACCAATATGCTTTACAGTAAAAAAAAAAATTGAGTGACAATGAGATCAGAATGAAAGAGGATGATGCTTGCACCCACTTGCGAGCTTTTAATTGTAAAAGAATCTATCTACGTCTGCTTCTTCTAGTACATACAATAGTGATAGTTTCTGTGACCACGACTTGGGAAAGTGGGTTGGCCGGTATGTCCTTATGAGTACATCTCAGGAATTGCAAATGCTCAAATACCCTTGGGTTCCTCCTCAAATATATGGTTTTAAGGAGGACAGGATTTGACCCAAACTGAAATTTTGTCACAATATTTTCAAACATATGCGCCGTGGTTTATATACTCAAAAAAAAAAATTAAAAGTTGCACTTTGTTTGTGCACTTTGCTTGTACTGTTCCCTCTTTCCACCTTAAAACGTTCAAGCCGTTTTAGGATCACTCGTTATAAAGCCTTTTACAAAATATAAAACTGTGCATAGGTATTGTAGAAGTCAAGTCAATGGCACATAGGATCAGCAGAAGCAGCTTACGCATTAATTACCGTCATGCTTGTTAATGTAATGATGCAGTCTTCGACTATTTCGGCTATAGTTTTTTGTGAATCTCACGATTTGCCAGTTCGTGGAAAAGACCAATCCTCCAATCTTTCAGTTTAGTAAATACTACTTCATGCAAAAATTAAAATCAGCTTACAATCCATCCAGCAACATTACCTTTCGAATATTGGAAGGTGTCACTGTTCATACCATATGTCGACTTATTAAAATCATCCTTACAACGGCGTTTTTATTCCTTTAAAGCGTGCTCGGAAATTTGATGCAAGAGAAAAAGGAAAAGCTGAATGGTGATTTTTTTGTTGTGCTGCATATTCGCGTCGATGAATAAATTGATTTCCGCTTTTGTTAAATCGCGTTTAATTAAATATCGTTTCTAATTTAATTTTATATTTTTCTCAATAAAGCCAATATATAAAAAAATTAATTTCATTTATCAGCTGCATGAAACAAAAAATTGGCCCTCCCCTGAGTAAAATCCTGGCTAGGCCCATGGATATAGTAAAGGAATATGAATCCTGATTAAGATATATAAGAACATTTTTAAAGCTACGGTAAGAATATACGCAAATATACTTTTTAAAACTTTAATACTTCTTTTAATTTATGGTTTTTTTCGTAAATCCAAACAATGCTAAAAATTTTCATCGAGTTTTAGCCTATTTGCGCCGGTTTTTGTGTGTATATTAACTAACTATACTGTAGCAAAATTTGTTCATTACTGTTCATTACAATACTTTCCTATTTGAATTCTTGCGATTTTTTTTATTGAGGCTGTGTGCGAATTGATCTAAATTCGACCTAAACTAAACTGGATCGAAAAGGCAGTGCTTCCTAAATGACTTAATCGACAGTATTTGGTTTAGGGCGCAAGCTGGCGAAGCACCGGTACCAGAGGCAACGAAGAGGAGCTGCAGCGAGATAACGCCTCCTCAATGCCCAGAGAGCAAGAAGGTCAGAATAGCTCCTGGAAGCAACAGTAGGTCAGTGCCAGGGGCTAAGGTACCCGAGCCAGAACCGCAGAAAAATAGAAAAAGCTATGCAAGCATAACTAAGGGCATCCAAATAGCGGTTCTGCCCAAAGAATACCCCCGGCAAATGCTAAGTCCGGATGAGCTCTCGGAGCTAGAAGAAGCCATACTGAGCGAAGTAGTGAAGGGCTGGTCCACCAAGCTACAGTTTGAGGGAATTCACTTTCGTCCGGGCATGTTACTGGTCGACTGTTCGAATCTCTCAACAGCAGAATGGCTGCGAGCAGCAGCACCAAAGCTCGAGCAATGGAAAGGGCTAGAACTTATGGCTTGCCTAGGGGAGGAGGTCCCAAAAGGGCATACTGTTAGGATGTTCTTGCCTAGAAGTTCAAGCACGGAGATCAAAATATCGATGGGACTAATTGCCGCCCAGAACGATGGTCTCAATACAAAGTATTGGAAGATATTGAGCTCCAAGGATGAGGGAAGTGGGCATATGCTCACGTTCTCATTAGATAGGAAGTCACTTGAGACTATCAAGTCAAGGGGCTCCACTATCAGCTTCCGCTTTGGAACCATTTCGGTGTTGGGCACAAAATCGCCACCAACGACCAAACCGGTCAAAGCAGCAACATCCACAGCTGCAGCGCCCACAGCTGTAACGTCAACAGTGGCAACGTCCACAGTAGCCACATCTGCGACTCCCAATGAAGGGAAAGACGCAACGCCACCAATACAACTAACTGGTGAAGTTGTTACGGAGAAGTTCGCCTCCGTCTCGGTCATCACCGCAACACCTTCAATCGGAGATCAGGCAGAGGGCATGAACCTCGCCGCTCTCTCGATTGATGGTTGTAAAAGCGAACCTTCAACTGAGGTAGTAGCAACGCTGCCTGAAGAAGATCGGGGCAGCAGCCCGGTGCTATGACGATCGGCACAGTAACCAGCACGAAATTTGCCCAGGTAAACCTCCACCATGCAAAAGCTGCTTCGGCAGTTATTGCTCGGAGGTTTACCACAGAACAACTGGGCTTCGTGCTGATCCAAGAACCCTGGTGCTACAGGGGAAAAGTCAGTGGCCTCTACTGCAAAGAGGGTCAGGTAACTTGGGACCAGAGAACATTCAATCCTAGAGCATGTATTCTAATGCAGAAAAATATTAATTATATTTGTCTTTCAGAATTTATGACGCGGGACCTTTCAGTTATCGAGACTCGCATCGAAACTGATGGCAAGCACCGCGCCATAGTGATCGCATCCGCTTACTTTCCTGGGGATGATCTCAACATTCCCCCAGCGGAGATAAAAAGACTCGTGGAGCATTGCAGGAAAGAGCACCTTCCACTAATCATCGGCTGTGACGCCAACGCGCACCACACAATTTGGGGAAGCACCGACGTCAACACCAGAGGTGAGTACCTTTTAGAATTTCTTTTAAGTAGTAATCTAGACTTTTTCAATGTGGGGGTAACACCTACCTTTGTAACTAGGGCTAGAGAAGAGGTCCTAGATCTCACCATAGGAAGCCCAGATGTGGGGGATATGATTAGGGAATGGAGGGTATCAATGGAACCTTCAATGTCTGACCATAGAATAATAGAGTTTAGATTTGGGGCGAAATGTCAAGAAATAGAACCCAAAAAAAACCCAAGAAATACCAGTTGGGACACATACACCAACAACCTGAAAGAAAACCTACAGAACGTAAAAGCTAGGAGTAGAATTAGTAACATCCTAGAACTTGAATGCTATGTAGAGCAAGTAAACAATGCAGTATATAATGCCTACGAATCTAGCTGTCCAACAGGGCACAAGGCAAGAACAAAACATACTCCTTGGTGGAGCGCTGAGCTGACCAGACTCCGGAAGAAGGTGCGATGCAGCTTTAATGCCTCAAAGCGCAACGGAGAATGGCACAACTACACGGCGACTCTGACGGAGTATAATAAAGAAATCAGGAAAGCCAAAAGACAGAGCTTTAGAACCTTCTGTGAAGACATTTCTTCCACGCCAGCAGCAGCCAGGATACACAAAGCAATGGCTAAAGGCAGAGTGGAGACAAGAATGTCACTTCTATTGCCAGACGGAAGCTATACGCTTAGAGAAGAGCAACGAGCCAGTCACCTTCTAGAAACTCATTTCCCGGGCAGTACACCGGTAACTGAGTATGAGACAGCAGACAGGCAGATTACTCCAAATCAAGAAGAATGGAAACTTGCAACGAGCATTTGTACTAAGGCTCGTCTAGATTGGGCACTCAGAAGCTTTCAACCATTTAAATCAGCAGGTGTAGACGGCATCTTTCCTGCACTTCTGCGAAACGGTGCAGAAACTATATTGCCTCACCTAGTCAAAATAACTAGAAGCAGCCTTGCGCTGGGCTATATCCAAAGGAAATGGAGAAGGGCGATAGTCACCTTCATACCAAAAGTAGGAAAAATAGACTACACGCTACCAAAGTCGTTTAGACCCATTAGCCTTACCTCATTTGTACTTAAAACAATGGAAAAGGTAATAGATAACTATATAAGAACTGAGATTCTGGAGAAGGCACCAATGCACCCCTGTCAACACGCGTATAGGGCGGAAAGGTCTACAGAATCTGCTCTATACCAGTTGGCTAGCAACATCCAGTCAGCTTTCAAAAACAAAGAAACCGTACTCTGTGCCTTTCTAGACATAGAGGGAGCCTTTGATAATACTTCTCACGAGGCTGTGAAGAAGTCTTTACACAAAAAAGGAGTAAATGATATGCTCAGCAGATGGATATGCCAAATTCTTAGCACTAGAACTGCAGAAACAAAAGTGGGCAACACCACTATAAGAATCAAAACAACAAAAGGCTGCCCACAAGGCGGAGTCCTTTCTCCACTGCTGTGGAGTCTTGTTGTGGACGAATTATTAACGATGCTAACCGAGAATGGCATAAAATGTCAAGGTTACGCAGACGACATCGCCTTAATAGCGAGAGGAAAGTTCGAGGATACACTCTGTAACCTGATACAGAGAGGACTGTCAGTAACAAAGGAGTGGTGCAACACAGTGGGATTAAGTATCAACCCAGCGAAAACCACCATAGTACCTTTTACTAACAAAAGAAGCCTGCCAAACCTCCGAACAATGAGAATGGATGGCACTGAAATTCCCTTCAAAGGAGAAGTAAAGTATCTACTTACACAAGATTCAAAGCTTCTCTGGAGAAGACATGCAGAGGTAACTATAAACAAAGCAACGCGCGCACTCATGGTATGTAGGAGCCTGGCGGGGAAAAGCTGGGGTTGTAACCCAACAATTCTCCGCTGGATGTATACCATGATGGTGAGACCCATCCTCACCTATGGTGCAATAGCATGGGCTGAGAGAACCAAGCTAACCACAATGAGGAATATGCTAACAAAGGTGCAGAGACTGGCCTGTGTATGCGTCACAGGGGCCATGAGGACATGCCCTACAGCAGCACTAGAAGTAATTCTGGACCTAACACCCTTACACCTTGTCATAGAGGGAGTAGCCAAGCGAACCCTGTTGTGCATTGCAAAAGAGGGGACAGGTTTAGGTAAAACTATCAGCAGTAGAGAGAAGGAGGATATTGCAAAGCACACTTCCTACATCGATCTACCAAGAGACGATATAGTAAAAAGGTATAACTTCGAAAAACACTTCGGAATTAAGCTTAGTACCAAGAAAGAGTGGGACAGCGAGATGATATCGCAAGTCAAGAAACCACACAGTATAGCATGGTATACAGATGGGTCCAAGACATTGGAAGGTATAGGCGCAGGGGTGTACGGGCCAAGAACCAAGCACTTTGAACCTATGGGGACAACACCCAGTATCTTCCAAGCGGAAATCCTAGCAATACAGCTGTGTGCACAATTCAATCTGGACCGTAAATACAATGGTCAGGATATAGTTGTGATGTCAGACAGCCAAGCAGCAATCAAAGCATTAGTTTCCTGCGAGATATCATCGAGAATAACATGGGAATGCCTAACAAAACTCAACGAACTAGGCAAGAATAACACTGTTACTATACTTTGGGTCCCAGGACACAAAGAAATACAGGGTAACGAAGAAGCCGATGGTATAGCGCGACAGGGTGCAGCCACAAAATTTATAGGACCAGAACCATTCTGCGGATTGGGCACACATTCTATAAAAGAAGAACTAAGAAGGGAGGAGAGGCATAAACGTTCAAACCTTTGGAAAAGCCTCCCAAAACTAAGATAATCCAAAATGCTCCTCAGAGATTTTAACACTCGGAGAGCAAAATTGTGCATAAGCTTAGGCAAACCGAATCTTAGGATTCTAACGGGGTTGCTTACAGGACACTGTAAACTCAAATACCACCTGATGAAATTGGGCATAGAGACCGATAGTAACTGCCGTTTCTGTGAAGAAGCAGAGGAGACTCCAATACACGTACTTACAAACTGCGACGCCGTGGCTCGCAGACGTAAACTAGCACTGGGGAATTATGAGCTGAGTCTAGAGCAGGTTTCATCCCTTGAACCTAAGAATATTCTCAAATTCATTAGAGAAATAGGGCTGGATGAAATTCTATAATCCGCAAATCCAGCGGAGCTTTGAGAAGGAGGTACAATAGATCTCATTTAGGTCGCAGTACGCATCTCCACCACACAACATTAACATTAGGGCGCATTTAGATCAATTCGAACACAGCCTCAATCATAAAATTTTCTTTCAATAAATGAAAAATTACAACTCTGATTGTTTTTGTTAAGTTTTTTTTTGTTTGAGAGCTTACTTGAAAGAAAAAAATTAAATTAAATAAAAGATGTATAACGTTTAAAAAAGAAATTAGGGCATAAAAGAAAGTTATTGGGTTTCTTTTAAAACATAACTTTTTTGACTACATGAATCACATTTTGAAATAAAATTTCAGTCTATCAAATAATATCCTATCATTCCCATGCAATACAATACTTACCTACTTTTGACGTTAAGAAAAAGAAATCTTGACAGGAATTTAAAAAAAAAAGAAAATTGTAAACAAATATGATTCCTTTTTAGGATTAAACGAAATTTTATTTGAATTTGAACCTCTAATATTAAGGAATACCATATTGTGCATATTCTTTTATTTAAAAGACATCTTGTAATAGATATTAATATTAAAAACCATTTAAATATTATTTAAAAATTTTTCTTGATGTGATTTTATTTACTAGATAGAATGTTTTAAAAATTTTTCCATGCAATGTTTTTAGCTTCGAATTTTGTGGAAAATACATTCTATCATGCAAATATTACAAATTCTTTCACAGCAGTTCCCACACTGAAAAAGTTAACTGCATGCGATAAAAAGTTAAAGCAATGCTCACAATTGATTTAATGCAAAGTTAATTTTTAAAAAAAATATGCGATAAAAAATGACTCACAATGGTTTTGATAAAATTTTTGTGAATATAGAAAGACGATATAAAGAAATTTTTTAAGTTTATACAAAAATTATTCAAATCAATGAAATCCAATGAAATCTACGTTATATTGATTTGATATGATTTTTAATAATCCGGACATATTGAATATGATATAAAAATGTTGATCATATATATATAAATTAAATTTTAAACTATATTTAGAATTCTGCTTTGATTTTACGGAATTCTCAATGAATATATTTTTGTTAGACATAAAAATGCAAGCAATACATCGTCAAAAATTTAAAAAAAATTGGTTAACTCCACTCCAAATTTTTCTTACTCAACTTGGCAGTATTGCACCATAATTGCTTAGTTGCAACAACAACAAAAACAGCAATAAATATCTAACAATCTGGCACAATGAATCCATCAACAAAATCACTATAATTGCAAATGAAATTCATAAGTTTGCCAATTTTTTGCCAACACCAAATAAAAACGAAAAAAAACTGTGCAAAAATAAAAAAATCGACCCTGCAGAAGGGAGGCCATAAATCCTAGCAATATATTTTTTGTTGCCAGAAATGAATGCAGTAAAGCGTAAACTTTTGAAGTGAAAAATAATTTTATGTGTTATTGCAATGCTGGCGCAAATAAAATAAGAGAAAATGTATTAGAAATATAAAGAAATTGCATGCGAATTTTAGTTGCTGCAGCAGCAGAAATTAAAACAACTTTAATGATGACAGCAAGCGAGGAGCTAAATTCGTGGAGTCGCCACTAATACGTTATTTGGCCTAAAGCCAAGGGCCCCCAGGGTGATAAAGATTGTTATTAGATGGTGATGATGTTGTTGTTGTTGCTGTTGCTGCTGCTGCTACTATATTTGTTGCTGTGGTTGCTCATGTTGCTGTTGCGGTTGTTGCTGGTGCGTTTAATATGCATAAAAAATGGCGTCGTCGCCGTAACACATGTGTTGCTATCTAGAGCCATTGCCAAGCCTTGCCATTGAGAATGTGCTATTCAATATTTGCTCTAAAATTTGTTGGCACTTTGCCGCTGTTTTCGGCTGACTTAGTTGTTCTGTGAATTGAATGGTTTTCGCGAAAAAATTTATGCTCGCTAATACAATATCAATGAATTTTAACAATTGAAGGGCTTATTGCAATAATGTGATAAGCCACATAACCGATAAAATAGGTTTTTTAGGCTCGATACATTAGTTAATGCATTAGCAACAACCACTGAAGAGATTTTGGCTATTTCCCAGCAAAAAAGTGCTTCAAAAAGAAGGTCAAGTGGAAGGGAAAGCCTTGAATTTCACCCCTTCCACTTTCGTACCCAGAAGGCATTCTTTTAACGTATGCATGTCATTGGGAGGAATGCTTTTCTTCCTCTAGAAGTGCTTTCAGAATATTTTCAATGTAAGATTTATTTGAGCCTTTCAATGAAAGGATTCTAGTAGGTGTTTTCCAGGAGAACTTTAAGAAGGCATTCCATGGAATAAAATGATTTTTGTGGTTAGGGGACTAAAATCCCATGGAAAATATTCCTTTCCCCGATTTTCTAGCGATTTTGGTGTTGGAAATGAGAAGTGGTTGGGTTTTGTTGGGAGTTTAAAAATCCCATGGAAAATATCTAAAACATATACATATTATAAGTATATGTATTTTTTTTCTATAATTGCCCAGTGGGCAAAAGCAGGGCTTTGAAGCGCTTCTAGCAGGCCATCATTTGGATTTATTAGCCCTTCCGTACTCATTTCCTAGCCCATTAACTTTTTTATATGAAACGAGAAAATTTTCTAGGCCTTCTTCTCTCGCGACTCTTAAGAAGCCTGCAGAAGCCCTTTTTGAAATTGTACATTAGAAAGAAAAGCAATATAAATATCAACTTGAAATAAAAAAACTTATGACAATTTCCAGATTTGAACCAACGTCCTCTCATGTGGCAGGCAATCCGGCATCTTATCCACTCGTCTACCGCAGTTCTTAACGAACTTTAGCTTATTTTGCATCATTGCAAATTAAAGTAAGCTTTCGGGAGCGCGGGTTCAAGACCCTGCTCGGACCAAAAAAAATTTTTTTTGTAAAATCTAAATTTTTTTACAAATTTTTTTGTTCATTTAAAAAAATTTTTGGAATTTTTTTTTAAAATTTTTGCATACAAAAAAAAAATAAAAAAAAATTAGAATTTTTCCAAATAAAAGTCAAGCATGCGACACTCGTACGCCTTTGAGGTGAAAAAAAAATAAAGAAAATGTGAAAAATTTTTTTGTTTTTATTTTTCGATAGCATGTCAGTAGCAATACGTTTAGTACAAAATGTAGGTTTCAAAGATTTTTTGTTTTCAATATATTAACAATAAACTTGCGATCTAGCACGTGACAAAAAATGGAACTCTTTTTCAACTGCATCTAGAAAAATCAGAAATCTGCGAAACGAAACATCAAATTTCAGAGCAATTCACAGCTCTAATGATAGCTGTCATGTTGAAATGGTTACCATCGTTGTTTTTTTTAAGCTTAACTATAATCTAGCACGCGACATATTTTTTCATTGCAATTTAAATGGGTAATTAAGTAATTAGGTATTTAAGTTATTACGTAATTTAGTAATTAAAAACCAATTTAATATATTTTCCTTTCCATGCATCAACCATTTTTTTCATTATCTTTAGCCAATGCTTTCCATTTTTACTAAAACAAAAATGTTTCCGAAACATTTACTAAAAATTTACGAAAAAGAAAAACTACATTTGTGATCATCATGGTTAATGAATTTATATACAAATTGCTTAAATTAATAAAATTAAAATGTTTCTCTTAGATAATATCATAAAATAATGAGTTTTTAATGTGTTTTAATTTTTTGGTCACGGTAGACTTTTCTGTGGAAATGCCCATATGTAATGTGTTAGATTTCGTAGACCTGGGTTCTCGACCCAGCTCAGTCCCAAAAATTTTTAATTGATCTGATCATTTATAATATTTTCTCCAAAAGACTTCAAACCTTCAAAAGTTAGGCCTTACAGAAGCACTCATCAATACACCGAACATGGAAGGTATATTGACGCCAATGAGAGCACTGCTAGCATGCTTTTTTTTTGCGTATCGCTAGTTAAAATGCCCGCTGGGTGAATTTAATTGCTATTTGAATGTCTTCCAGAAATAGCTTATGATAATGCTTTTTGAAAGCATTTCTTGATAAGGCTAAGAAGAAGCACATTTGGATCCATAGAATGTCTTCTGGAAGTAGTGTCCGTAAGAATGCATGTCACATTTGGATCAAAAATTTAGCTGGGTTCTTATTCAATTTGGAACCTATTTGCAAAAGTTTTTAAAAAAATTTTAAATTTATGGTTAATATTGGTTTAAATATAAATAAATTTTAAAGCTTATGTACAAAATTCCAAGACCCAACATAAATTTTTGTGACATTTTTAGAGATTTTAATATTTTGATAAAAAATCTTTGTATGGGAGATAGGCGGGGTTTTCATCCGATTTTTCTTATTCTCAAACTTCATCTTCGTGTTTTTAATATAATCACAGACACTAAATTTCAATACGATAGCTTTAAAATTGAGGCTGTACTCGTATCTACAGACAATCTTGTAATTTGAACATCTGCATTTGTGCATTTCTTTGATATTTCATTTTCATATTTTACTAGCATTCGCCGGCAGACGTTGCTCTGTCTTAGACCGCCTTACTGCCATATTCGAAAATGTCAAGAAATGCCAAATATATTCACCATTTCAAGTATAGTTGCCGAAAGTAACCATATCAACTAAATAACCAAATTTTAGTCTAATACGATCAAAACCGTGTAAAACATAGCATTTTTGTTGTTTTGTAAGCGGTAAAAAGGGGTGCGGCAAAATTATTTCCCTTAAACTATCTCGTAATCAAAACAAATCGGCTGCCAAAATTTCAGCTCAATTTAGCTTAAGCCTGGCGCACTTTGCTTCACTCCACGCTGACCCCCCGAAAAGTGAGTTTAACTAAAGTGGGGCACGCCCATTTTTAGTGCACTTGCCGAGAGTAACCATATGAACTAAATTACAAAATTTTTGTCTAATACGACCCAAACCATTGAAATAAAACATTTTCATTGGTTTGTGGGCGGTAAAAGGGGGAGTCGAAACAAATTTTTAGTACAGTTGCTGACAGTAACCATACAAACGAAGCCAAGGACTCAATTTTAATGATTTATCAAAAAATGGATGTGGCTATTTAGCGATTACATCCATTTTTAGTACAGTTTCCGAAAGTAACCATAAAAACTTAAGTCTCAAATGTTAGTCTTATACAGCCAAAACTGCCTAAAATATAGCATTTTCACTGGTTTTTGGACGGAAAAAGGGGGCATGGAAACCAATTTATTGTACAGTTGCTGACAGTAACCACACAAACCAAATTACAAAATTTAAGTCTTATACGACCAAAACCGTATCATATAAAGCATTTTTATTGGTTTGTGGGCGGTAAAAGGGGGCGTGGGCACACACTTTTAGTACAATTTTAAGTCTTATACGATAATTTTTAGTACAGTTGTCGACAGTTACCGTACAAACTAAATTAAAAAAATTTTAGCATTATACGACCCAAACCAACTGAAATATAACATTTTTAATGATTTGGGGGCGGTAAAAGGGGGGTTGTGGCAACTTTTTCTCTCAACCATCTCGAACTTCAGGTACAAATCGACTGCCAAAATTTCAGATCAATCAGTTCAGTAGTTTTGGAGTCTATAGGCATAACATACACAGACAAACATCGTTTTGCTTTTTATATATATATATAGATATTGATTTGTGGGCGGTAAAATTGGGCTGAAAACATATATATATAGTGACCGCCTCTTGGAGCACCTACACAGCAAGTTTCACTATAAAAATGTGTAGAACTCCGCAATTGAAATGATTTCGAAAAAGTGGAGGTATGTACTGTTGCGGTCAAAAGAATAGCAGTGCTTTTATATTCAGACATGTCTGGATAAATAATACTAGCCTACAAATTTCGGATCCGGTAAGCCCATTATAATTCCTATATAAATTTTTAACACTGGTTCTAAATCTGTACTCAGTTTTCTACTATATTGTAAAATGTTCAAGATACAGGGTGTTTTACGCTTTTGGCAAGTTTTTAGGATTATTGATCTAGTATGTAAACTACTAATCATAAAATAAAAAAATATTTTCTATTTTAGAAAAAATAAAAACTTTTCCATCAATATATCAACTACTTTCGTGTCATGTGCTGTAGCGGAGCTAAAATTTTCAGATTACTCAACGAAATATCAACAAATTTTGCATCTTTTATTTTAGCGGAGCTGTTAGAATCCAAAGTTAGAGTTTAGAAAAAACCTGCGATTAAGTGTATTTTTACATGAAAAAGAGACATTTTAAATTTGGACGATTGATTACAGCTCCGCTAAAATAAAAGATAAAAAATTTGCTGATATTTCGTTGGATAATCTCAAAATTTTTGCTCCGCTACCGAACATGACACAATAGTGGTTGATATAATGACTGAGAAGTTGATATTTTTTCTAAAATACAAAAATATTATTTTTTATTTCATGGTGAGTAGTTTAGATTCTAGATCAATAATACTTAACACGTGCCAAAAACGTAAAACACCCTGTATCTGGAAAATTTTGCAATATAGAAGGAAACTAGTACAGATTTTGAAGCAGATTTGAAAGTACATGCAGGAACGATTATGGGTTTACTGGATCCGAAATTAGTAGACAAGTATTATTTATACAAACATGTCTCAATATAAAAGTACTGCTATTATTTTGACCACAGCTGTATATTGCGACCCAGCCCAATTTTTGTACAGTTACCGACAGTAACCATCTGAACAAAATTGCTAAATCTTAGTTTTTTACGATCTAAACCGTCTGATATACATCCTTTTTTGGTTTGTGGTCGATTGCTCAAATTTGGCTTGTATTGGAGGTACCACGCCCCTTCTTCCAATCGTTACCAACCTCACAGGAACACTCTCAAGATGTGGCTTCAGCTTCCCTGAAAATTTCATAAAGATCGGCTCAGCAGTTTTGGAGTCTATACGTGATATAGCCACATACCCACATACATACATCTTTTTTTATATAATTGTTTTAAGTTATTATTATTCTTATAAGTGAATTATTTTTTAAATCTTATTTAATTGCGGAAAAACTTCAGCATGACTTCTAATAGTTTTTTTTCATCGAGTAAATTTTAAAAATGTGTCTTATTTTAGAACTATAATTTTCTGTAAAATTATCTTAATTGTGAATACTTTCACTGTATATTGAAGAACGTAATTGTAGGCAATTATTGCCTACAAAAAATTATTTATCAAAAATCTTTTAAACAACTGACTTTCATTGTGATGCAAATACAGGCAATTTTTTGAATTTATGTAAAGATTTATTTTTTTTATATATTAATATATTTTGGTTTGTTGGAAAAATAATTGCTAACATTTTAAACTATAGAAGAAGGAGGATAAAATAATATTAATTTTTAAGACTGTATAAGAACTAAGGAATTCATAAGAACTTATAAGACCTTGTAGGAATAACATATTTCTAAAATATTACAAAATGGGTAAAAAAGTGATTAAAATTAGCAAAAAATATTTTTCCTGAAAGCATAAAAATAGATATGAAAACATTTTCTGCTAAGCCCATTAGTGTGTAGCGGCAGCCTTAGGCCTCGGCCGGTAAGAAAAACTTAAATTATTAGAACTCTATTGACATCCCTATAATGCCGATTAAGTTAGCTTTTTAAATAATTAGTTAAAAAATACTTAAGCTTTTTGCACAAATATGGCGTTATATTAAAATAAGAAATCAGCTCTTTTCTCAAACTTTATTCAAGTCAGATTTTATCAAACATCAAAGTGAAAAGATCTTATAAGAATAAAGTGCAAATATGGGTCGAAGGTAAATTTTAAAAGTTTATAAAAATGATAACTGGTATTGTGTAAATTAACTTTTTTATTATGTGCCAACATTTATCACGTTCACTTTTTATTCCTAATAATTAGGTAATAATTCCTAAGTTTGTGTCATTTTTTTTTTCAAAAATTTGTTTCGACTTTTGTAAAGCCCACCGCGCCTAGAATAACATTCATCTATTCATTTTATAGGAAAGTGTTGCACATCACCTTACTCGTGTTTAATTAGAAATATATTAAAACTTCATGAGGTTAACTTCATGGGGATAAACTTGAGGAATGTGATGAAGAAGAATTGGAACTCCTACCATTGGAACAATTATTAGTTTTTTTTCCTCCAAGAGAGGTACCACTGGCTAAATCAGACTGCGCTTCCGCGCCATGAGATTATAATGGAGCAGAGTTATATCATATTACTGCACACGAAGATGATTCTGATTCAGACTCTGATTCTGACCTAATTTTGTAACGACCATCAAAAAGAAAGCGGCTATCTGGTAACCAACTTAACCAACGGTAGTTCTAATATATAATATTTTCTTCTATAAATGCAACTTTTGACAGCGATGATGCTAGATTTGATGGGTATCAACATTGGGTCAACTTTATTCCTAGTTAACGTCGTTGTGGTCATTGTGGCGTAAAATCAAAATTCATTTGTTCATTCATTCATTCATTAAATAAATCTAATATTGTATATAAATATCTCGTGTCACGGTGTTTGTTACAGAAATCCTCCGAAACGGCTCAACCGATTTTTATGAAATTTTGTATCTATATTTGGTAGGTATGATAATAGGTCGTAAAGTCTATTTCACCCTTCTACTCCTAGTGGGCGTGGCACCTCCCATACAACCCAAATTAGCAATATCGAATAGCTTTGAAGTTATAGGACGCATAGCCTCGGAATTCGGTATTCGACCACAATTTACAAGTGGCGTTTCACTGACAACATTTTATGGGAGTTGGACAAAAGACGTGGCACCTCCCATACAACCTAATTTTGCGATATCGAATAGCTTTCGAGTTATAGGCCGCACAACCTCGTAATTCGATATTCGACCACAATTTACATGTGGCATTTCACTGAAAACATTTTAAGGGACTTGGAAAAAGGGGCGTGGCACCTTCCATACAACTCAAATTTGCGACATCGAATAGCTTTATATAGACCGCACAGCCTCGGAATTTAGTATTCGAACTCAATTTACACATGCAGTTTTGCTGATAACTTTGTATGGCGTTGGACAGGGAGCGTGGCACCTCCCATACAACCGTAGTTTGAGAAATTTAACAGCTTTTGAGTTATAGGTCGCACAGGCATGATATTCAGTATTCGACCACAATTTACATATACAGTTTCACTGATAAAATTGTATTCGCGTTCGGCAACGGGGCCTCGGTAGCAACGTGCTTGGTTTAAGCTAGTAAATAAATATAATACTGATCTCCAATTCAAAAGACTTCATATACACACATTTTTTAAAAATTTCAAAAAGGGTGTTTTTCTTTAAATGAATGGATTCTATGGTATGGTATTCTACGCACTGCGTCCTTAAAAAAGGACGGTCTGGAAAGGTAGGAAAACAAATTTTCCGATTGATGATAGCAGTTTCATTTTGTTATTTGGCTAAAAATAGCACGGTTCCGAAAATGTCATCTTCCTGACTTTTATAGTTTCGTTTATGCACTAATGGAATCAGAAATATATGAAAAAATAAGTAATCCTAAATTTTTAATATCTTATCCACATTTAACTTGGCATTATTTTTAAAATATACATTTAAAATATTTTCAATTTTTTTTTTGTAAATTTATTTTATAGAAAGAAATAAGAATATAAAACAACCCCAAAAGACCTTGGAGTTGTGTCTCCTTAAACTTTCATTGAAAAGAGCAAAATGTCCGAAAAATCCTTTTAGAAAACTTAAAAATCTTACCATAATTACAATGTTGCATGAAAAAACAACAAACCATTTAGCCTCAGCTTTCTATTTTTTTTTGTTATTATAAAAACAAAATATGTTTGCTTATCAAAACATTTTAAAAAAAATATAGCAATGATCGTTAGGGGGGGGGGGGGAGTAAAGTTTATTCGGCCTAAAAAAGGCCTACTTTCAAGAATTTTTTATAGCATATTGTTATTATAGATTTATTTGAAAATAAGTAAATTATAAAATATTATTTAGAGAATATTTAAAAAATTTTGGTAAAAAGTGCTAAGAAATAACGGAGTTATTGGAGTTTTCCGCTGGTACCCCGAAATTTGTTTTTGCGGTGACCGCGATTTCTCAGCACTGGATTATCTAAAATAAAAAAAAAATTTTTAATTAATTAATTTCTTTGTCTCTCAACTGACGTCGAGTTTTTTTATTTTATCAATTTTTATAATTTTTTGCATAATTTTAAAGTTGAAATGTCAATTTTTTTTGACAAAAAATTAACCTATTTGTTATTGTAAGATTGATACAAATTGTAAAACTTAATGTCAGTTGATAGTAATTTGTATGTAGAACATGTATACAAAATTTCAAAACGATCGGTTCAGTAGTTTTTTCGGAATCGTGGTCACCGACTTTAAAAATTACATGTTTGTGAAAATCAAATTAAAATTTTTTATACTCGAACATTCCAGTATGAGGGTCGGTCGCTTGAAACACTGTATCTTCGTAAGTTTTGCTCCGATTTACTGAAATTTTGACACAATACTCTCGACATTGTAGATTCAGAAAAACAAATAAAACAAAAAACAGTTTTAAAACCTTACTCCTCCCCCTTAAACAATTTTGATTGATATAAAAGAAAAAATAAAATTACATATAAAAATATTTCAAATGTTTTATAAAATTAAAAACTTAAATTTGTGTGCAATTTTTTCACCAAACTTATGATCACTTACTTAACCTAACATTATTTTTAAAAAAATTCTCCACATAATTTTCTAAAATAAATTGTGTTTCTAATAATAGCTTAAGGGAGCTTTTATTGCTAAGAAAGCAGATAAGGACATAACATTTTTTTGTTGTTTACACTCATGAATATTGGCGGGTGATGAACAAATTTGCATTAAATATTTTCAAAATGTTCTTGAACTTTATCTTAAAAATGAAAACTCCCTTTTCCGATTCCCCGGGAAAAATTATTCAGTGCCGGGATGAATATGTTTTAATATTTTCATAAAATTTTCATAATTTTTTAAATATTATTTAAAAAAAAATTATGTGTTTTGGCTTTTAAAAGACTTATTTGTACATACTGGTTTTTTTGTATAACTTTTGATTCCACGGTGGTCTGAACTTACAACCCTCCTCTGGTAACAATATTACAGCCTGTAATAGAATATTTTACAAATTCCTTGTTTATGGCTCATATAATGACAACAACAACAACAACTGCTACTACATTACCCCCTCAATAAGCCACTCTAAACAGCTTACCATGACTCATTCAGCTTTATTGGCTGCTGTACCATTTTAACCTAAATTTACACTCATGAGTTGAATATTTTGTAGTCTTATTCTGCGTGTTTTTTTGCTGCCGTTCAGTGTTTTTTTTTTCTGTTCGCCTCAACTTGACGGTTAAATCGATCTTTGCACCATTATTTTTCGCATTCATTGGCTTTTCAAATAAATCTACCTGTCGGCAACTACCAACAATTTAGACCCTTTTAGGACGCCTTTCTTGCTATCTAAAGTTGAAAGAGAAAAAGAACCATAGCAAAGTCGTGAAACCTCGCACCATATAAAAGTTTGTCTAAGAAAGCATTAACTTTAGACTACCTGTTTGCCAATTCCTGTGATGAGTCATCGACGTCGAGCTCCCCCCGTTATGGCGACTTCAACTCCGAATGTAGTCTCACTTTTTATTTAAATTTTGTTTTCTTTTGTTTGTCGAAGCTCAACTTGCCGCTCAGCTCGTGCGCAGCAGCTTAGGTACCGTACCGTACCGCTTACAAGAATTGCATAAGCCAAGCTACAAGTCAAGAGCTGACTAGGCGGCTAACAGCTTTGCCTGGCTGGGTGTCTGCCTGGTCAAAGCAGGTAGTCACAATCATGGCCTCAACATTGGCTCCGGCTTAAAAAAATTGCAACAACAATTATTACTGAGAAATAAATTGAGAATAAACAAGCAAAACATTTACCTATGAGAAGCGCAAAAAATTTGAAAATCAAATAACAACAACATCAACACGTTCTTTGCTGTCTGTCGATGATGATGATGACTCATGCCCAAGACTCAGGGGCAAATCTTTGGTACTTCTTCATTTTTGTTGTTGTCTAAAGTTTCAATTTTAAAACATCTACAGCAACTCTTTTTACTACTGCTAATACAGAAAGAAAAGGCAAGGAAGACCTCAATTCCAGCTTAGTTGGCAAAATTTATGTGCATGGTTATCATTTAGCAAACATCAGCTGTATGATCCATTAGGAAATTTTAGGTACATGACCAAAATGGCTTACATGGAACTTAAAAGACCAACCTTGGACAACTTTTCTTTAAATTATTCAAAATTGGAGTCTAGTTCTTCGGAAAAGTTAAGAATACTACTTTTTTAATAGTATGTACGTACAGTTCCGTGCAACTAATTAGCAATACAGTGATTAGAAAAGTTGATATAAATTCGATTTTTTATACAAAAACTTTGAAAATTTTTACCAAGTGTTTGCCTATTAATAGATGCATTCTAAGTACATGCAAATTTATTTAAAATAAAGAAAAGGATAGTTAAAATTTATTCATAATGTTGTTGTATAATCTAAAGAGGTCGTGCATATACTTAACAACGATTGTGTTTTATTTGAAAAATGTGTTTTATTTGATAACAAAAATTAATATTTTGTTGCAAAACCATTATTTTCAATTACTGAGAGGCACCTGCGCGGCATAGACTTAATAAGTTTTTGACAAACTTCTATTGATAGGGCTCCTGCTAAGCGATTTCGTCAAGCTTCACAAAATTTCCAGCTTTATGCAATCTAATTTTCCTTTTTAATAGCTCCCAAAAATTTTTTATTGAATTAAGATCCGGACTGCATGAAGTCAGTCCAATAAAGTTAAAAATTTTTCCTCAAACCAATTTTTTGTAGTGCGCGCTGTGTGCTTCGGATCTTTATCCTGTTGAAAGATCCATGTAACAGGCATGTGGTCGTCAGCAAAAGGTAACATTACGTCAATTAATATTGAAATATATTGGAATCGATCCATACGACCTTAATTTTGTGAATAGGTAAAACACCACGCCACGACATAGCACCCCAGAGCATAATGCTTCTGACACCATGTTTTAAGGTCGAACGTGTATACATGGGGTCAAATTCTTTCGAACGTGGACGACGAACATAAGTTTTTCCATCTGAGAATATTCTGTTTATTTTTGTTTCGTCAGAAAATAATAAATTTTTCTATTCATTCACTGTCCAGCAGCGATATTTTCTTTTTGCGAAATCCAGTTTTTTTTTCTGTTACGCTCAGACAGTAAAGGCTTCTTTCGAGAAGCTCATTCAAAGAGTCCATTTTCTGGCAATCTTCTTTTTATTGTGTCCGCGGATGGTGAGCTATTATCTGCACCAAAAACCGAGACTCGAATTTCGTTAGCTGTCTTATGGGGAAATTTTTTAAGATTCACGAACTATCAGTCCGTTTTCCTGGCAGTAGTTTCACGGGCCCTGCGCTTTCGGGGTAGCTTCTTCACAGTATTATTCTTCTTAAAATATTGCATAGCATTAAACACAATTCTTTTGGACAATTTTAAAACATTTGCAATATGACCATACGATTGCCCATCATTGGATGATTGCATCTGGACGATGATGGCCCTGGTGCTTTCGTCACAAGATTTGTTTTGACCCATTTGAAAAGCAGCTTAAGAATACGTATTATGTAAAAACAAACTTGAATTTAAATAAAAAGCTTGTAATTTACCTTTTTGTGTTCAAAAAATTAGCAAACAGAATTAAGAAAGTGCGCGTTGTTAATTATGTGTACGATAGCTTTCTCACTCTATTTCAAAAAAAGCTCACTGTTTATTAACTAACGATACTATTTGACAATTTTTCGCACCTTATCGATGACAGCGCTGCCATCTAGAGAAAACAATAACAATTTATGTGCTTTGTCCTAAAAACGCCATGCTACGAGATGGAATATACAGAAAGTTATATCGTTTATATTCGTAATATCGAACTGTATATTGTATTTTTTATAAATTAAAAAATTTTCTGAGAGTTTCTCGTTAGACAAACCCTCAAATATCATTTCCAGTAGACAATAACAATAGAATAAATTATAAACATAAGAAAAAAATAGTATACATCATTTTTATAAAATTTAGTAATATACGTTATTGTAGAGACCAAAAATAACGATTGTATAAAAATATATTCAGATTCAAAAAGATCATATACTAAAAAGTTATATAAAATATAAAATATATATAGCATATATAAAAAAAAATTGATCAGAAATAAAAATGAATTTTTTTATCGAAAATTTTATAAAAATTAGCAATATATGTTTATGTAGAGGCAAAAAATAACGATTTTTTAAAACTATATTCAGATTAAAAGAGATCATATACGTAAAACAAAGTTATTGTTATTTACTTTTAAATACATCAGTGCTGCTAGAGAGTTAAAGATTTTATTTATTATATAATTTTAAGATCAATACTATTTTGATCAGAAAATTAAATTAATTTTTTAACGAAAATTGGATTTATTTACTTATTTAAACATAGAAGCAAACATGAGTACACTAAGAGTAAACTCTTTTTTAGTACAATATAAGGTAATAATAACAGCTATAAGCACAAACAACATTTTTTTGCTCAACATTTTTTGATAAGAAATACATAATATTTCACTCAGATATAAAAATGATTTTTATATTGCTATTTCTCGAAATATAAAACTATCAAAGTGGTGCTTCTATGCAAAAAAGAAATAATAAGTTAAAAATAGTTACTAAATAGTACATTTTCAGTCATGTGTATAAGCTGGTGCTATAATTTATTCACCTTCAAGCCATCTTCTATGAATTCTTATGTTTGATATAAATTTTGATCAAAATTATTTCAGTTAAAAAAAAAAACAAATATTTTTATTTCTAGTAGAGTAATTTTCAATCAGAAAAACTTAAAAATTCTTCGATTACAAAAAAACAAATATTTTCATTACAAATAAAATAATTTTCGATCAGAAAAACTTTTTATTTCTTATAGAAAAATTAAGATAAAAATTTTTTTTATTTTTGAGCGAAAAAGATAATTTTATACCTGATCGAAAACATATCGATTGAGAATTACTAATATATTTGATAGTGAAAATATTGTTCAATGATTAAATTTTATTTCTGATCAAAAAATATAAAAGTAAGATACATGCATAAAATAGATTAGTCAAGAAGTGGACTAAAGAAGTGGATTAAAAGATTGTTGCCAAATTTCCTAGTGGGCAACTTAGATCTGAAATGCAGCAAAAAAGCATACAATAATTTGGACATTTTAACTTGATATGAAAAGCGATAAAGAAACGGAAATGCTTCAACAGTCTAGGCTTAATATTGCTAAACATTAATTAAAAAAAAATTAAATCCTAAAAAAAGTGTAGTGCGCACCAAGTAAGCAACCAAACGTACACAAACTATTTGGTTGCACTGTATTTATGTTTGTTATTATTCACCACGCACAATGACCCGTGGTTATATATTAGATTTACATGACGCACTTTCGCACTAAGCTAATGTTCTATTTATTTCACTCGCGCACTTTTAATGTTTATATATTTTGTTATATTTATTTTGCATTACGCACTTACGCATTAAGTTTATATTTATTATTCACTCACGCACTTTTTATGTTAAAATTATGCACTTTTTCAAAATACCGTTGTTTGGCTTTATAAGCACCGAAAATTGAAAAATAAAGATCATTAATTCTACGAGCTTTAAATCAGCTTGTCTTTTTATTAAAAGCCTAAGTGCATTTTTATGCCGGCTGATAAAATAAAAATAATAAACACTTAGAGCCAGTGGCGTTTTTAAGCGCCGGCAAGAATTTGAGGCAGGTCCTTTTCTTTAAAACACAAAAAGTAAACAAAAACATTACATGGCGATCCTGCCAACTCACGGCAATAAGAGTTTGCCGACGGCAAAACAGAATGTGCCTGAGCACGTACCTGATTGTTACGATCGACGCGTAACCATATGTACCGTGGATATGCAGATTTAAGCATCCAGGACTATGGAAAACATCGATGAACTGGAGCTCCAACTAAAGAGCCACTACGAGGGCAACAAAAACTAAAGAAAAAAAAAATATTTTTCTCACATTAATTGTTTAACTTTGAAAACAACAAAAATGAAAATTTATCAATTTAAATTTATTAACTTAATTGCTACATTTACATTTAATTATTACTTTAATTGTTACATTTATATTTATTATAAACAAATTTTTCCTAATGAAAACAGTAAGAAAATAAGAGAAATCAATAAGCCGACGGCAAAACACTGTGTAATACTATGACGATAATAATAACACTTTCTTAAATTTTTTTCGAGTTATTTTTTTTTTAATATTATTAATGTAAATCAACAAATAAACAAATGAAGTAAATCCATTTTTTTCCATAATGAATTTTTTTAACACGCACATTTTTTGTAAAAACTTAGTTTATATTTTTTCAATTTGGTGGTTGATTTCTAACAAAAACAACTTGTTGCACTTCTTTGCACTCACACACAAACACTATTTTAGCAAAACAAAATTTTTTTGCCAACAACAACAACAACATTTGCTTCTTTCTATATATTTTTTTTGTTGCTTTGTTGCTCGAAACACTACACTTAAAATTAAATTAAATGCATATATTTAGCCGAATATATGCTAAACGAAAACTACGCGCACGGATTATAATATGTTTGCTATACTTTATTAAAATTACCTTTTCTTTGAATATTAAGTTGCGACCGACACTTGCATAAAAATAAACTTTTTTTTTCACTACGCGAAAAGCTAAAATATTTACGACCGCCATTATATTCTTCATTCATAAAACTGAAACGTCAGTTTTACTTTTTCTTTATACTCATATTCGCAATTAATCATTGCACAGGGTGAATCACAGGGTGATTCAAATGAAATAAAAAATAAAAATTTTAATGTTTTGATGTCATGACATAAATTTATGGACATAATTAAAGAAAACATTTATTTTTCTTGAAAAATTAAAGAAAAATTTAAGAAAAAGTAAAACTCGAACTTATACTGAAGAATATAAAAAAAGCTAAATTGCAAAAAATTGAAAATTTGAAAAACGAAATAGTCAAATATGAAACTTAAGAAGATTGCAAACATTTTATATTAGAATTTAATAAAAATTTTTATGAATTACATGAATTCATAAAAAATTTAATAACACGAAAAGAAGATAAAATAAATTTGGATTTATCATCGGTTTGGGAGGAAGAAACTAATTTGCCAAAAATGTCAAACTTTGACATAAATGTAGTAGGTAAAAACCTACCAGTTTTTGAAGGAATTTATGAAGAATTAGATGATTTTATAGTAAAAGCAGAATTGCTTCATGATTTAATAAAAGATGAAGATAAGGCCATTTTTATTAAGTATGTATACAATTTTAAATTAACAACCCAAGTTAGAAGTATACTTGGACGTTTGAACAGACCTTCGACGTTGATTGAATTAAAATCTTTATTGGTGAAATCTTATCCCAATCCAAAAACAGTACAGCAAATGCTAAATGAATTTAGTTCTTTATCACAGAATAATCTAACAATTTCCGAATATAGAGAAAAAATAACAGAATTAGCAGAGCAATTAAGCAATTTAGAGCTACAAAGCTTAGAGAAACCCAGTCAAGAGAGAAAAGATGCAATATATAAGGTCAATGAAAGTATGGCACTTAATATCTTTTCAAAAGGTGTCAGGACAGAATATAAAACTATTTTACAGGCGAATCCGCCAAAAACTTTTAATGAAGCAACTGAAAGATGCTTGAATATTGAGCAAAATCTTTCAACAGATAGAAACAATATTTTACATATACAGAACAGAAATAATGCAAGAAATTATAATGAGCAAAATAATAGATTTAATCAAAATTTCAGAAATTACAATAATCAACATTTTTCTAACAGGGATAATAACATTTATAGAAATAATACATTTCAAAACAGAAATCAAAATTTTTCAAATAATAATTACAGAAACAATAATAATTTTCAAAACAACAATCAAAATAACAATTACAGAAATAATAACAATTACAGAAGCAACAATTTTCAAAATAACAATAATTTTCACCGTGAAAACGGAAATAATAATCATAATTTTATAAACAACAATAACAGAAACAATAATTTCAATAGAAATACAAATTTTAGAAATAGCAACAATGCGCAGGGAAACGGATATGGCCGGGTAGCAGGAATTGTTACCCAAAGAGGCCAAAACTGATCCTACAACTTACTAAAAATTTAACCAATTTTATTATATTAAAGTGCAAAAATACTAATGAGAATCTGAAATTCCTAATAGACACGGGAGCAGATATTTCTATCTGCAAGAAAAGAAGCGTGAATAAAATAGAAACAAGAAATATTTCAACAATAACTGGTATAACAAATGAAAGTATAGAGTGCATAGGCACATCATATTTAAATTTTTTAATTGAAACGGAGGAAATAACACACAATTTCCACATAGTAGAAAATGAATTTCCAATATTAACAGATGGCATAATAGGGCGTGACATGTTGAGAAAGTACATGTCTAAAATAGATTTTGAAACGTACACGGTAACATTTTTAATAAATGAAAAAGAACTAACATTACCAATAATTTTGAATTATAAAAATTTTACAGTACCTGCTCGATCAGAAGCAGTGGTCCCCATAAATATTAGGGTTAATGAAGATAGTTTAATCCTTAACAAAGAAATAAATAATGGAGTCTTCATTGCAAATAGCATAATACCTGCAAATGGCGTAGCACACGTGAAAGTTTTAAACACGACAGAAGTAGAAATAAATTTAGAGGATATAAACATAGAAACAAAACCATTAAAAAACTACAACATATTTACAAGCAAAGAAACTAATAAATTTAATGCACATACATTACAAGAACTTCTAAAAACATTAGACATTGGATGCAACGAACCGGAGGCAGAAAAATCAATAATTGACATTTTAAAACAATTCCAAGATATATTCCACCTCCCCGGAGAACCATTGACAGTGAACAATTTTTACACGCAAGAAATTCATACTACTGATTCATCAGCGGTATACATAAAGAACTACAGACTCCCACATACACAAATGACAGAGATCAACGAACAAGTAGACAAGCTTTTAAAAGACAACATTATTGAACACTCGGTTAGCCCTTACAATTCGCCACTATTAGTTGTTCCGAAAAAATCAAATAATGATGAGAAAAAATGGAGATTAGTGGTCGATTTCAGGAAACTAAACGAAAAAATTGTTAACGACAAGTTTCCCCTTACAAAAATAGAAGACGTACTAGACAAATTAGGAAGAGCTAAATACTTTTCGACGTTGGACATGACTAGCTCCTTCCACCAAATACGATTACACGAAGACTCACGACCATTAACTGCCTTTTCAACAAATAACGGACATTACCAATTTAAACGCCTACCTTTTGGACTAAAAATATCGTCCAACAGCTTTCAGCGCATGCTAACAATAGCATTGAGTGGTTTAGATGCTGAAGCATTTCTATACGTAGACGATATTATTGTGTTTGGATGCAGTTTAGGGCATCACAATGAAAATTTAGCTAGAGTTTTTGAAAGGATGAGGAAATTTAATTTAAAACTAAACGCACACAAGTGCTCATTTTTGAAACCAGAGGTTGTTTATCTAGGACACCTCATAACTGCTAAGGGCATTAAAACTGACCCAGCAAAAAATAAAATCATTGAAAATTACCCTGTGCCAAAAGACACAGATGAAGTCAGAAGATTTGTTGCTTTCTGCAATTATTATAGGAGGTTCATACCCAAGTTTGCAGAAATAGCTAAAGTTTTGAACTCACTACTAAAAAAAGATGTTAAATTTAATTGGACTGAAGATTGTCAAAATGCTTTTGAAACGTTAAAAACAAAATTATTAAACCCACCGATACTACAATACCCAAATTTTGAAAAACAATTTGTACTGACAACAGACGCCTCAAATTATGCGTTAGGT
Organism: Dichetophora obliterata; assembly: GCA_963920525.1. Lineage (NCBI taxonomy): Eukaryota > Metazoa > Arthropoda > Insecta > Diptera > Sciomyzidae > Dichetophora > Dichetophora obliterata. The sequence continues at coordinate 37,018,031 of OY986438.1, read as the reverse complement.
GCTGTTTTGTCACAAGGTGATATTGGTTTAGATCTACCAATATCATACGCGAGCAAGTCTCTAAACAAACACGATTTAAACAAACCGATAATAGAAAAAGAGTTATTGGCCATACATTGGGCCATAAATTTTTTCAGACCATACCTCTACGGTCGCAAATTTTTAGTAGTAACAGATCACAGACCTTTAGTGTCTCTGTTTTCCCATAGAAACCCGTCATCTAAGATGACTCGTATTAGATTAGACTTATGCGATTACAATTTTGAAATTATATACAAGAAAGGCAGCATGAATACTAATGCTGACGCATTATCTCGTATAGTACTAAACAGCGATTCATTGCAGGCTATGATTCCGACAGAAACGGATGATAGGAAAATACTGGCTATAACACGAAGTATGGTTAGAAATAAACATACACAAAACACTAATTCAGACACAACAAGTGACATTACTAACAAGAAGTCTGATCAACTTTTTGCTTGGGAATGCACATCCAAATCAGATATAAACAAAATGATACAATTAAAATTCGTAATAGATAGAAATTACAAGGGAACCCAAATATATATAAATAATAGAGAAGTTATTGCAAGATGCAGCGATAATCCATCGATCACACAGCTGACTTTGGAGAAACTGTCTTCAAAAATGCAAAGGTTAAATATAAACGAGCTCGCGTTAAGTAAAAATGATAAAATATTTGAAACCATGAGAATGGATAAATTTAAAGAGATATTTAATAATTTACAAAGAAAAAATAATGAAAATTTAAAAATTTTAATATACAATGAACCTACAAGAATAATTGATAAAGATATACAAAATAAATTAATTGAAGAATATCATAATTCGGCTCATGGAGGACACATGGGCATTAGAAAAACCAATTTAAAAATGAAACAAAAATACATTTGGAAAAACATGAACAAAATGATAAAGAAATATATATTAAATTGCGAACAATGTAAAATCAATAAACAAACCAGACATACAAAAGAGGAATTAACTTTGACAGACACACCAGGAACTAGTTTTGAAACAATTTCAATAGATACTGTAGGGCCTTTGCGATTATCAAATAATTTACGTTATATTTTAACTATGCAATGTGAGTTAACGAAATATGTCATTGCTTGTCCAATGGAGACCAAAGACGCAAAAACCGTTGCCAAATCCTTAATAGAAAATGTTATTTTAATCTATGGTCATTTTAAAGTTCTTAAATCAGATAGGGGTACTGAATTTACCAATGAATTGATGTCGGAAATCTGCAAACAGCTTAACATTAAACAAATATTTAGCACGCCTTATCATCATGAGACCCTCGGTTCAATAGAAAGAAACCACAGAGTATTGAACGAATTTTTATTAAATTTTTGCAAAGATGATGAATGGGACCACTGGATCCCATACTTCACATTTGCTTACAATACAACACCTCATGTTGACACTAATTACACTCCATTTGAACTTATATTTGGCAAATTAGCAAACCTACCAAATGATAATCTAGATAATTCAAAATGTTACAACACAGATAATTATGCGCAAGAATTGAGAGTACGATTAAAATACTCATTAGAAAAAACGAAAGAATTGATGAATATAGCAAAGATTAAACGAATTCAAAATAATGTCACTTCTGCACCATTAAATATAAGAATTGGTGAAAAAGTAATGATAAAGAAAATAAATAGAAAGAAAAACCAACCACCATATCATGGTCCATATATTATAGTTGATAAAAATGGAGTAAATTCTAAAGTTGATGTAGATGGTAAAATCAAAGAATACCATAATAATTTACTAAAAAGATGGATTTAATTCAAATTTTTCAATTAAAGTAAAAATTTATTAATTAAAACAATTGCATTGTATAAATTTCATAAACAAATTGAATTTGTATAATTTTTAATAACATATATCATACATCTATTTTGAAACCATTTTTGTAATAAAATATAAAATATAATCTGTTATAGTTAATAAGAATATTTGAAATGGATAAAACAAATACTATATTTTAAGATTAAATAATTTATTAGATTATAATAAGAAAGTTTGAATTGTATAATTTTAAAAATTATTTTTCTTTTTTCAAATAATTTTTATCTTAAGGATGGGGGTGTAGTGCGCACCAAGTAAGCAACCAAACGTACACAAACTATTTGGTTGCACTGTATTTATGTTTGTTATTATTCACCACGCACAATGACCCGTGGTTATATATTAGATTTACATGACGCACTTTCGCACTAAGCTAATGTTCTATTTATTTCACTCGCGCACTTTTAATGTTTATATATTTTGTTATATTTATTTTGCATTACGCACTTACGCATTAAGTTTATATTTATTATTCACTCACGCACTTTTTATGTTAAAATTATGCACTTTTTCAAAATACCGTTGTTTGGCTTTATAAGCACCGAAAATTGAAAAATAAAGATCATTAATTCTACGAGCTTTAAATCAGCTTGTCTTTTTATTAAAAGCCTAAGTGCATTTTTATGCCGGCTGATAAAATAAAAATAATAAACACTTAGAGCCAGTGGCGTTTTTAAGCGCCGGCAAGAATTTGAGGCAGGTCCTTTTCTTTAAAACACAAAAAGTAAACAAAAACATTACAAAAGAAGACAGCACATCTTGTAAAAATAATGTCAGAATTTCATAAAAGTTTACTTTAATGAGATAACCTTGAGAGAGTCGTCAAAAAGTGAAAGTTACAAAAATCTTAAAAAAAAACAAAGTTTTTAAGAACACAAAGTCATTCAATATATAATTGTAAGGACAGTTAGGGGAATAAACACATTTGTTGACCTAAATTTATCCCTCCAAACATTTAGAAGACGATTAGAAGAGAAGTTGATTTGGCGAAGCACTTGCAATTCGCCCAAGGGTTCTTTGGAAGATGGGTCGCTTTTCAATCGCCCTAGCGATGAGTGTGCGATTCAAGAAAATCTTTCAAAATCTTCCTTTGCGCATTCCTGCAATCGTAAGAAGATGAATCGCTTTTCAATCGTCCAAGCGATGAATGCGCGATTCAAGAAAAATCTTCAAAATCTTCCTTCGCTCTTTTCGCAGATCGTTGGAATATGGCTCGCTTTTCGGTCGCCCAAGCGATGAATGCGCGATTCAAAAATCTTAAAAATCTTCCATCGCTCATTCCGGCGATCGTTGGAAGATGGGTTATTGTAAAATTTTACAGATCGATTGTAAGAATATAAAGCAGACTATTCTACACTCACGGTCAAAAAAAAGAAAGAAATTTAATAACCTGCATTCTTTCTCTTGATTTAAAACACAGTGTGCCGAAATCGACCAAAAAAAAAAGAGCTAAACCAAATTTTATAGAAATTTTTAAAGAGGGATAGGTTGGGAGTCTATCGCACCTAATTTAACCTCACAATGTCGTCATAAGTTTTTTTTAATCTATTTTTAAAGTTGAAGTGTTCGAATTTTGTTGTGCCCGACATTCATTGAATTTTTACAGCCATTTGACTTGTTGGAAATGAAAAATTAATCCATTTCTTTTCTGTAGAATTTTGCGTAAAATAAGGCTATTAAAAATATTCATTAAAATAAAAATGAAACGTGTAGCGAAGCAACTTCTTTGTACTTTTCTTTAACTTAAAAAAATAGTGTTTCTATAAATTTTAATTAAATAATATTCAATATATGACGTTTATTTTTGTACAAAAATTAATTGCACGTAAAAATACCTTTCCACTGAACTTAGGAACATCGAAATCAGTTAAGAATTCGCAAAATAGCATTAATTTAAACGTATTGTCTATTTTTTATAAAGTCTTATTTCCTTCAAAATTTCACACAAAATAAAAGGATTTGTTTTTATTTTCAACAAGGAAAATGGATGTAAAAATTTAACGAACGTCGGCACAACAAAATTCGAACACTTCAACTTTAAAAATAAATTGAAAACAATTATGATGACATTGAGAGGTCAGATTAGTTGCGATGGAATCTCAACATATCCCTCTTTAAGAACTTTAATAAAGTAAGGTTGTGCTTTTTGTGTGGTCGATTTCGGCACATTGTGTTTTAATTTAAGAAAAATAATATTTGTAATTAAGCTATTAAGTCGGCTGTTTTTGACCACTAAAAATAATCATAGAAAATTTAAAATATTTTTTTATTATTGAATTGCCGCATGGAAACTGAAAATATTCATATCAGCACGATTTTCGGTGGAAGATTTGTTTTTTACCCGATTTGACAAAGAATGTCCCCTATAAAACAACTTGTAACGTTCAACCAAGACGCTTCGCAACAAATCGCTGAGGAACCTTAAAAGCTATTCGTGTGCCACTCTTGTAGGCGAATCGCTTAAGACTCCTTTTGCAGATTCGTGTGCGACTCTTCCCACGAATTTCGAAGGACTTTTCTTAGCGATTTGTTTGAGACTCTTTCAAGCGAATTGCTTACGAACCCTTTAGGCAAGACCCCTCTTTCCGATTCGTTTGCGACTCTTCCCACACTCAGAAAAAAGTTTATCGGAATATGAGAAAAAAGGCATCATATTAAGTGAAAAATGGTATTGACTTTGCTCCAGAGAATGCTTTTCTCTAAATGTGATCCCAAAAATTCCCTAAAAATTGCAAAAAGCTTTCATGAAAATGAGATATATTTTCTCATTAATAAAAGACACCTTCGCTTTAATAGAAAAATATTTCTTTATAATACGTTCAACCGTTCTCTTTATTGTGTAAATTTTTCCCGAAAACAGAGAAATATTTATTTAATTTTAATAAATGTTTTCTTTAAGTTGCGTTTATAGTTTCTCACAAAAAATAACACTTTCTTTAAAAGAAAGATACATTTTCTTAACATTGATAAAACATACAATATTTCTTTATATCGTACATTTTCTTTAAAACACAGAAGTATATCTGCAATTACGATTAAAAAATTATTTTTGTAAAGCGTTTGTTTTAACTCAGTTCTACGCAAAGTAGAAGTATTAATATCAAATTGTGATTCGGTTTTAAAAATATTAGTTAAAAATGTGTTAAGAGGTAGAATTATTGTTGTGACATTGTTTTTCGGTACTCTTTATAAATGTTCCAGAAATTTATTCTGAAAAACGATTTTGTAAATGCATCCAAGGAAACAGTAGTAATAAACAAGAATGATAGAATAAGAGATTACGCTTTGCGCAGGTCCGTTACTTCTGCTAATCGAGTTTGACAACCAGCTGTGCAGTTGATTACATCACAATATTTTATTTCTTTGAGAAACGTACTGCGATCGGTTGTGTTTTATTTAATTCTGTATATATAGAAGTATATTTGCGAGTTTTTAACTTAAAATTTAAAAAATGAAGAGTGCAGCTGCTAATTGTGGTAACAGTAGCAAACAAATATTTTTCAGAAACCTGATGTTTGCAATACATACAAAAATTAAACCAAGAAATTGTAGAAAACGCACACAAACGAAAACAAAAATACAAAAATATATTAACTTAACAAAATTTGTTTCATTATTTAAAAACTTGGAACTATCATTTATTTGTCCTTTCAATTCACAGGTAAATTAATGGAAATAAAATATCTGGGAATGTTTAAACTACATCAATTAAACTCTTAATAAACAATTTAAACATAAACATAAAATCCAAGTCGAAAAATAATGCTCACTAAAGTTGGTTTCTCAGACAAATTTGTTTTTTGACTAAGCTGCTTATTGGCTGTAATAAAATAATAGTAAAAATAATGTTTGCAAAAGAGTGCTTAATAAATTTACCTTCTTCTCGTTCCAATAAATTGGTTTTTAGTTCTTTTATTTTAATTATACAAACTGAAATGTATGCAATTTTCATTTCTGTGTAGAAATCGTATGCAAAGTGAACGCTCTCCAAAACAGCATTGATATTATGACGTACATGCGCAGAACGACAATTTTGTTGTACTCATTTTCTTGTCTTCGGCGCAATCTTTGTATTCTATCATTCTTGAGTAATAAACAACATCACTTTGTGTAGCTATGTTAAGTAAAAAAAACCTTTTGAAGGAACAATCGTCATAGTATGCACAATATGCAACACTTGCTTTTCACAACATTACTCAATTGCTCTCACGCTCTCTTTTTTTTCGTACCTCATTCAATATAAGAAAAATATATCGATTTTTAAGAAGAAGCTTTTTTAATTTTTGAGAAAGGATTTGTTGTTGCTGAAGAAAATATTTCGCATAGTGAATTATTTATCAATAATAGAGAACATTTTTCATTTTCTATAAATTTTTTTCTATAAATGAGAATTTTTCCGTGAGAGAAAAATACTTATCATTAATAGAGACATGAAATATTTTCATTTCCCACAAAGAAGGAAATATTTCTTCGAATAAGTGAAAATTTATTATAATTGAAGTAAATTTTATTTGAAATGAAGAAAATTTCTATTATCGAAAATAGAGAAATTTTTTATCACAAAAAGATAGGTGTTTTTTTCTGAGTGCAGCGAATCGCTTACGAACCCTTTAGGCGATTTGTTCGCGAATCTTCCCGGAGTACGCTTTTATGGCCTCAGCTGAATTCAGCCGGCGATACCCGGATGACTCCCAAATGAGCTCGTCAGCGATTGTCTCATCTTTCAAGTGATTCGCTGGCTGCTCTCAGGCGACTCAAAATGTTTGCAGGGAATTGTTTCGTAATTTTGTAGCATGACATAAAAATATGCTTAGAAGGTAGAATGTATAAAACAAAGGGCACTTTAAAAAGGAATACACAACAAATATCATACGAAATCACAACAATGTATCAACCAAAATAACAAAAACATCAACAAAAACATCAACAAAAACAACAACTTACTTAAAATCAAAATGGCTTCTTATAATGCTAAAGTGTTGAAAATATGCATTAAACTCAATTTTTATGAACGCCACTGTTTGACAGAACTTCTGGTTATCAGCTGTTGTTGTGTTGGTAGCAATTTCGGTAGCGATGTGATAAATTCGAAATGAAATATACAAAAATAAATGTATTTTGAATTTGAGCAAACATATTTACAAACTCTAAGATGTTTTTGTTGTTAGAATTATAAAACAATTAACTATGAAATAGAGATAAATTTTCTAATTAGACAATAAAAGCAGAAAAAACCACCACAAAACAACAACAAAAAAAAAATAACAAAACGACTGCACTAAGATAAAAATCAGAAAATTCAACAAAAGTTTTCATCAACAAAAGTTTTGACCTATATAAGCGTAAATATTAAAGGGGGGTGGTGCACTTTGAACAAGTGTTATAAAAAGCTCCAGGGGTTCAGTTTCTTTAAATCTTTAGCTAGATAGAGCCCAACGAATAAATCTTTTTATTTCATTTCGTTGCAACACAAACAAAATTATCGCCTAAAATATCGAATATGTTTGTATTCAAGTTTGACATTTTTTAATCATTTTAAATTTGGAAGCACTCAATTTGTTGTTGTCAAAGCGTCGACAAACATAAATTAGCTAAAACAACAACAGCAAAAAGCTTCAACAAAATCAACAGCACTTAAAAAAAAGACCATGAAATTAAAAATTTAATTTTGGAAGCGTTAATTTCAGCATTAAAGCCGTTTGTGCTTTTTTTTCTTTGTTTTGTTTTTTTTTTAGCTCACTCACTATTCGAGTGGGCGATAAAACTGTCTATCTTGTGTTTGTGAAATGTTATAAAATAAAATTTAAATGTAATAAAAATGACAGAAATGGATATGTCATGATATATATTTCATTTGGTTTGTTTTTTTTTCACTCCCTTCTTTATCGTTCCTTGTGAAATATCTCAGAAACTGTGACAAGCTGTTTTGTAATAAGGTAGGTTCCGTAAATGTTTGTGTGTCAGCGTGTTGCTGATATTCTCGCTGTGACATTTTTTGTTTCCACTTTTTAACTGGGTCAAGTTTTGAATTGGGTTTATATATTTACTCATTGTTACTGACTCAAGCTTTAAAAGCCTGTGGATGTAAAATGAAGATGACAAAAAAGAACATAGAAAAAACTGGGTTTCTTTAAGACTTACGTTAATTGTAATCAGTGTCTGGAAATCTTTGTCAAGTAGTTGGTCAGAAGAATGTAAGTTTTTCTATATAAATTTGACGCTTTGAAAGCCAAATGATGAGCAATAAAGAAATTTTCATTTAAAACAATTTGCAAAGTAAAACAATCATCAATGGTTCTTTCAGATTGTCCATATCTCTCATTAAAAGCTCTTAAATTTGAAAGAAGTGGCACTCAGCACGTGCCACAAGCGTTAAGCTAGCATAGTTTTAGACCAGTTAAGATCAAGTCAGACATCTGAAGTAATGAAAATCAAAAAAGCATCTAAAAATACACTCGTAGGATGCTGTTTGGCAATCGAAACGAAGCGAGAATGACTTGCAAATATAAAGACACATCAGGGAACAACAGCAACATCAACAACTATACGAAAGCACGTTTGTTGTTTATAAGAAAGCTATATGTAGGTACTTTAGAATCAACGCAAAGGCAGCTGAACAAATTGTTCTTGTTTTTGTTGATGTTGTTGTTATAATAACTAAGATGCTTTCAGTGCTGTTAACGCACTTTTAGCTAAGGTCATCGAAGCAACGCATGGCATCGCATCGCTTCGTAACTCATCTGATCGCCCAATTTTATGACTTGCAAGTGCAGCAGAGTGGCCTTAAAGCATTAACAACAACAACAACAACAACAACACTAACTTCAAAACACTACAACTTTTAACATCAGCTACATTGCAAAAGTGGGCGTTCATCGAGGCAGGCAGGCGGCCAGAGCGTTGGTTCTCTCCAGCAGTTGCTCCATACGTTTTATTGCTGCTCCTGCCGTTCTTTGAGCTTTTTTGATTAAGTCAAACTTTAGCTCGTGCCGTCAAGTCGACAATTTTTTATTTCAATCTGGATGTTCTTTTTTGTTTTTTATTCTTTTTTTCTCGTTTTAATGCTTTTCATAAAAACAAGTTAATCCATCATGTTAGGGCAGCAGTTAAACACAGTTGGATGCCCTGCTGCAAGATCTGAATATTTTAGAAAGCACGCGCTTAAAGATCACTGTAAAAAGAATTCGACTTGATAACCGAAAAAGATCAGAGTAAAACAAAACGATTCACTCATTTTTATAAATGTTTTGCCTTTTCAAAGTGAACTTGGCTAACAACCGAAAGCTCTGGATTCCAGTTTTACCTAGTTTAAAGTTTAGCGCGTCTTCCTTTATTCTATTGTATTAATTCATATGGGCATTTCCACAGAAAAGTCTACCGTGACCAAAAATTTAAAACTTGCTAAAAACTTTTTATTTGAAGATAATCACCTCTATCATGAATCTCCCACGGATTTGCTCCCATGCGGAAATCTTCTTCTCACACGAGTTTTTTACCCCTATCATGAATCTCGTTCGGATTGATTTTCCCTAAAAATTTTCGAACATGGCATGGTGAAGAAACAAAGCTGCCATTACCTTATTTTCTCTTAAAGCCATTCCCCATAAAACCATTATAAAATCACCACACAAGTTTACTTGGAGTACTAACCTAAAATTGCCACACCAATAGATCTAACCAAAAAATTGTCACAATTGTGAAAAAACATTTCAAAAATTCCAAGAGATATAAATATTTTCTTAACCTAACAAAAGCCCAAAGCTGAAATGGGAATTTTTTTAACCCACGCAAGTGAAAAATTACCACTAGTTTTACAATTAAAACCAGTTTATTTTATATAATTGGCAACACTTTTTGGTGAGTTTTTGCGGCTGTTCGGAGTTAAGGCCCATTTCCAATAACGCGTGAGATGCGTTGCGTTTTACGCTGCGGAAGCTGCGGAAAAAAAGCAATTTCCAATGGAGCATGTGCGTGAACATATGGTTGCCGGTCTTCTGCTTAGCGAAGCATAATTTTAATGTGTAAAAGTTTTAAAAGTTTATTCAAAATAATATACACTGATGCTTTGTGTTGTGTCTTCCTGCATACTATTGGTCCCGTAAAAGGTTTTGCTGCAGTATGGACAGATAGGGCGAGTTCGAAAATGCATTTTTACAAAGCATCAGTGTGTTTTATTTTGAATTGGTGCTAAGTTAAAATACAAAAACTGCGCAGCTCTGTTGATATTCTTAAAAATAGTATAATTGCGCAGTTTTGGCTAATAATCTTCGAACTAATTCAAAATAAAACACACTGATGCTTTGTAAAAATGCATTTTGGAACTCACCCATATAGTTAGGCACTCCGGCATGCCGCTGCAGATATATCGTGAGTGTGGAGCGCGTCTTAAATGCCTGTGACCATTTGCACCACCGCCTGTTCTTATATGCATTTTTGGACTCGCCCATATAGTCCATATATACTCCGGCATACCGCTGCAGATATGTTGTGAGTGTGGAGCACGTCTTATATGCCAGTGACCATTTGCACCACCGAATGTTCTTAAATGCATTTTTGGACTCCTCGCTCATATAGTCTGGCACTCCGGCATGCCGCTGCAGATGTGTCGTGAGTGTGGAGCACGTTTTAAATGCCTGTAATACATTTTTTACTTTCTCTCAAATTCTACTAACCTTTTTTAATTTTTCCTTTGTAAAACTGAACAGCTGTTTCGCTGTCAAAGCTTCACGCGCATGAAATATTCAATTTTTCGAATATTTTACGCTGCGTGCAAACGCATGCTGTTCGTTGGAACCAGTTAGGTATGTCTTCATGTATTGAATATTTGCGTCAATTTAAGAAAAGCATCTCACGCGTTATTGGAAATGGGTCTTTAAAATAAAAATCAACGAATCGAATTTTACAATTTTAACTAAAAACATTTTAAATAAAAATAGACCTAAATATGCATAGCATTGCTTTCCGCATCTTACAGTCTGAGGAAGACTGTGCTGAGAGGAAATTTGTAAGGCTTTCGCGGAAAATTTTGCGAGACCATTCCAATCCTTTGGAAGTGTATGAACCAATGTAAGTGTGCAAAATATTTGTTAATCAAGACTAAATTAACTCCTTCATTCAAGCTTTCAACAAAATTACCGGGTCAGCAAAGTTATATTTAAAAATTTATTGGATTTATTGATCCAACACTTGCCACCTACTAGAAAAACATTTGCTGTTCCACCCATCGTCAAACTAAGCGCTTGCTTGCGTTTTTTCGCCGAAGGCGGCTACCCAAAAGGAGTCGGAAAAGATTGCGAAGTGGGTCTGGCGCAATCTAGTTTTAGCTTGGTACTTTCAGAGGTGTTAAACGTTTTTGAAGATTCGCTGTGCCCTAAATGGATAACGTGGTTGACAACGGAAGAAAAACGGAAAGCTGCACTTTATTTTTATGAAAAATTTCAAATACCTGGTGTTGTGGGTGCCGTAGATGGAACTCACATTTATTTAATATCACCCTCAACTAACAAACATTTGTTTTACAACAGGAAAAGTTCCTATAGTCTTAACGTTATGCTTGTAAGTATTTACAATAATTTGATTTCAATTTGACGTACAATTTTCTATGCAGGTTTGTGACGATGATATGAAAATACGTTTTATTGACGCTAAACATCCTGGAGCTAGCCATGACGCTTTAATATGGAACACTAGCGAGTTAAGAGCCAAAATGGAGCAGGATTATCTGCTGGGCGACAAATACCGGTTATTAGGTATGAGCTTAGATTTGACTGACCACAGCGAATAAGAAATGACAATTTTTTTCCCTAAACAACCAAGGTGATGCCGGGTATTCCTTGGAACCCTGGCTTTTAACGCCTTATAGATCTCCGCGAGAATGCACTACAGAGCAACAATTCAATGACGTACATTCACGATATCGAAATATTATAAAGAGAGTAAATGGTGTTCTAAAAAATCGATGGAGGTGTCTTCTTGGGAGTCGACAGCTACACTACGCACCATCCAAAGCTGTAAAAATAACCAACGTATGCGCCGCCTTGCATAACATGTGCATTCATTACAAACTAGAATTACAAAATTTCAATGAAACGCCTGACCAAGAAGGTGGTCAAACACCTGGAGGAGATCCAACACCTGAAGAAAGTTCAGAATACTCATCACAGGCCAAGCGCATGCGTGACAATATCGCGAATTCTTTGTGAAATAATATTTTTTTATTAAAAACAAGACTGTTTTTGTGTTTAACTTCTTTATTTTAATACAATGATAGAGGAATTGAAATTAATATTATAGTGAAGGGGTAAAATTAAATTCAGTTTATTGAAAAAATAAAAATAAAAAAACAAATCACATATGAATTAACAAAACAAATTGCTTATTTAATAAAAATATTTTAAAAACGATTATTTAGACAAATAATGTGAGTATTTAAAAAACATTTTTATAGTGAAGGATACGTTTAATTGTTTTGATTATAGTACATCTTCATATCTTCTATTTCCAATGCCCGTTTATTTCTCTCTAGTTTGCTCACAACTTCAGACTTTCTGAGAGTTTCCATGGCGGTGTTATGTCGCTTCATTTCTTCATGATCCTTTTTCTTGGTTTCATTTAATTCGCCAAAAGTTCTGTTCATCTTTTTGGCGTAGTATTCCATCTCCTTAGCGTGAGCTTTTAGTACACCGCATAGTTCGGTAATACTGCTACAAAGTTTTTTCTGCACTTCCAGCTCCTTCTCAACAACTTCCATGGTGTTCATTTTGGTTTTGTTGTTTTGTGTCGAAGTCGAAGTTGACGGCATCACTTCATCACCATCGGATTGCGAGGATTCCTCCCTCAAGTCCTCTACAAGGTACCCCGAAGAGTCGAGATTTATACTGTCAGCATTATCATCCTTGTTTGCAGAACAAAGCAATCCAAAAGACTTGCCACCACTAATCCTTTCGACTGCTTCCTGCGTGCCGAGGAGATCGTAAATCACCTGTTCAGTAGGCGATAACTTGCATTGCTTGTTGGGCCCGCCTCCGGTTCCCCGCTGATGCTGCTTATTTGTTGCAACTTTGCTTCGGACGTATCTTTTTTGATCTATCAAACGGATGCAAAAGAAACTCCAATTTTTACCTTTTTCCATTCGCAAATGCTTTTTATTGGTGGCCCTGCACTGTTCAGCTCCCTGTGCAAATTTTTCCAGAACTGTGCAACGATGCTCTTCTTATCCGCAGACTTTACAAAGCCTCTAGCAATGTCAGAATTTTCTTGCATTCTAGTAAGGAGCACTTCTAGTTGTTGCCTCGATATTGTTTTAGTCCTAAAAAAAGAATTTAAGTATTTGATTTTTTTCCTTCAATAAACCAAAATAATCTTACATCACTTTAACAGTTTTCACCAATGCTAAGACAGACTATTTTGCTAAGCATCTAGAGAGCCTAGAATTTAATACAACTTTCTAAAAAGTGTCTTAAATTGTAGTCTGTGAATTGAACTTTGGTTGTGATAAATAAAAATGCTGTTTTATCGAATTTTGTGTTGTTAATTTTCGAGTTGAACTTTTGCTCGCCAGCAAATTTGATGTGAGAAGATCCGTCAAAAAACCGTTTACTTTCACAAGAAAAAAAACCTTCGCAATAAGGGGATTTTTTCGAATATGCAATGCAATCCGTGCGAGATTTGCAATAATGGTACGAAAAATTGGCGGAATTCACAATAAGGGTACACGAAATTTGGGAGAATTTCCATGCGAAAATTTATTCATGATAGGGGTGATTATCTAGGAGAAACATTTTAATTTTATTAATTTAAGCAATTTCTACATAAATGCATTTACCATGATTATCAAATCGTCTGCACTGTTTCACAAATATTGTTTTTCTTTTTCGGAAATGTTAAGTAAATGTTTCGTAAACTTTTATGTTTTAGTACAAATGGAAGGCATTGGCTAAAGATAATGAAGAAATGGTTGAGGCATGGAAAGGACAATTGGGCCTATTCTGCGGAATCTTTTATGAAAAAATTCTGTTATTCCGTTATGAATTCCCATAAAAATTTTTGAGCTGTCAAAAAATCTGTTACGAGACCAGAATTGATATTCTGCACGACAATCTTATATGAAATTTGTTATAAATCATAGCAGATTTTTCGAACTATCAACAAATCTTTTACAAAATCTTTTATTTGGTATTCTGCATGACAAAATCTGCTATGAAATCTGTTATGAAACACAACAGAATAATAGATAAATTTTTCTGCCTTTTATCATAACAAATTTCAATAAATTTAATAAGTCAAGCTAAATCAGATTGTTTTGTGTTTCGTTATGTTCAATTTATAAAACAAAGACTTGGAAGACTAAAAAAATAACTTTAATCCGTGTAGTTTTTTTTTAAATTGCATATAAAATGTATTTTCTATTTTTGTACAATCATTTATAATTTTTATAACAGGTCTTTTTAAATAAAAAATCATTAATGTATGTGTAAAAAATGCAGCATAAAAAATTTTATGAATGTCAAGCTGACATATATCTAGAAAGGAATTTATTCTACTTTCTGGAATTCTAGATTTTGCTGCAGCTTTGGTTTTAAATAACGATCTCGGCGTCCACCGCCCCCACTACGAAAGGTTCCTTTGGATTTATTCTACTGTACTATTGTAGAAGTCGTTTGGTAGGATGAGCTACTTTTATCGCCACCGTGCAGCATCTTTGTTGTTTCCTTTGGAATTTCCAGATATGGTTACCACCTTTGTACCCTTATCTAAATCAACGCTTACATTATAATCAGATTGTATTGTCTGAATATTAGATCCTGCACATCCAGTAATTATACATACACAATCAGATCGCACATCTAGTTGTTCGGTAGTCATAATTGCTTCCACCACCACCATTTCCTTGACCACGGCGATCGCGATCATTATGCTCGTCTCCCCGTTGTTCCTTACGTTTGAAACTTGCACGGGCACCTCTGTCCCTTTCGCTACCCCCTTCACCATAACTGCGTCCGTCACGATTTTTATTTTTAACTTGAGCTCATGCTATCATTGTAAACGGGCTCTGGGTCGTCCTCTTAGTCCGACATTGTTTTAAAACATGCAATTTAATCAAAATGGATATGCTAGTTTGTAATGCTAATCCACGACACTTCTTTAATGCTAATTTTGCAAAAGTATTTGCAATTCACACGTTAAAAGCGACAACTTCAACTTGCGTTGTTTTCTTTAATTTATTGACAGCAATCAGCTGTTTCATAACAGAAGTTAACGGAATTGTAATATTTTTTTTTACCATAAAAGATCGAAAGGCAAGATACCAATTTGAACAGATCTCTTATGGTCGGCATCTTTTATGATTCATAACAGAAAATTCATAACAGAATAACACATTAGGCAGAATAGGCCCAAAAATATTAAATTTGTTTTTTAATTACTAAATTATATAAGTATCCAATTACTTAATTACCCAAATAAACTACAATGGAAAGTTATGTAACGTAACGCCAGATCAAAAGCCTAATAAAAAAACAAGATAAGATGTTTAAATTTCATCACTTGGAAAATACACTTATGTTCTTTTAAGTGTTTCTAAAAAAATTTGTATACAAAAAGTCTTGACCAATTCAAATAGTTATGCAAATTTTGTTACCCAAGTCAAAAATCACTTCCGTTTTTTGTAACGTAACGCCAGCACATATTTTTGCTTATATCTAAAAATCCATAGGGTCGATTGTTGTTATTGTTTTAACTTAATATAATGCTACTTAATTACTACGCAAATATAAAAAAGCCTTTATAAAAATGAACATTTTCATTCTTTGTTTAAATACTTCTTCGATCAAATCGTCCGTAACGTCGTAGTTTGGAAATGTCCATATGTGATAAGACAATTTAAAAAAAGTCAAAACTTAATTTGAAATTATCAAAATTTTAAATGTAAAATTTTTTTTTTTTTTTTTTTTTTTATTTTAGTCAATAAACATAAGCTCTTACAGACTATGGAATAATAAATATGCTATAAAGATGAATACAAAATATGTTACAATTAAATTTAAATTCAATTCACTATAATTACTATAAGATACAATTTATTTGAGATTATTTTAATAATAACTATTTAGAGAATGTTTTAAGGATTCTTTAGAATCTGCAAAATCAATGTTGCAGTATAACATGCAATTATTAAATTCCAACATAGATCTAAACATTGGCGAGTTAAAGGCATAGTTTGATCTGCATGTTTCTAAATAAAATACGTCAAAGGGTCTTAATGTTCTCGACGGAACATTAAAATTTATTAATTTGAGCAAGTTAGGACAATCTACCGTTCCCCTTACAATATCAATAACGAACATTAGAGATAAAATTATTCTTCTATTCTGAAGAGTTTTTAATTTAATAAAACTACAACGATAATTATATGAAGGCATTTCAATTTGAGAATTAATGGCTCTAAAAACAAAACGAGTAAAAGCTTTTTGCACTCGTTCAAGGCGTAAGGTGTGAGACGCATAGAAAGGATTCCAGATAAATGAAGCATATTCCAACTTTGATCGAACTATTGATGTATAAAGACACTTCAGGGTATAAGGGTCTTTAAAACTTGATCCATTACGTCAAACTAACGCAAGCAGCGAGTATGCTTTCGGTATAATATAATTCAAGTGACCTATAAATGTGAATCTCGAATCAAATATAACCCCGAGATCTTTAGTTTCACTTACGAATTTCAACCAAGTATTACCTAAAAGGTAAGATGTTTTTAAAGGAGACATTGACTTAGTGTAAGTAGAAAACACACATTTTTCATGATTAAGAAGCAGGCCATTGTTTGTACACCAATCAAAAATAGCATTTAAGTCAGATTGTAGTAACACAGCATCTGACAATGACCTAATTTTGAGAAAAATTTTTAGATCATCCGCATATAGAAGACATTGCGAATTCTTTACTTTTGATGTAATATCATTTATAAATATAATAAAAAGTAATGGACCCAGTATACTTCCTTGAGGAACACCAGAAGAAGCTACAAATGGTCTAGATAGTTCGTTTTCAATGCAAACATGGTTTAACCTGTCACTCAAATATGACCCAAACTATCTTAATAAGTTAGAATGAAAAACTATTTTCGCTAATTTTTTTATTAAAATATCATGAGAAACTTTGTCAAAGGCCTTTGAGAAATCAGTGTATATTGAGTCAACTTGATATCCCTTTTGAAAGGCAGAAATACAGTATTCCGTAAATAAAGTAAGGTTTGTTGCTTTTGTTAATTTTCATGCTCAAATCAAATTTGCCTTAAAGTGTAATACCACCTTGTAATATTCTTTCAATAATGAATATATCGCTACCTTAATATAGAAAGGCCATAACTCATTTTTTTTCAAAATAAATTTTTTTACAGATTTTTGCAAAAAAAAATTGCTATAGAAAAAAAAGCTGCAAAAATAAGCATTGAATTGGTTAGTGTCTTAAATAAAAAATCCGTTTCAAGAAAATTCGGACCCGCAAAATTATAATTTTTATTAAGTTTTTTCCATCTCCTGTAAAGTAACAAAAAATGAGTTAGGGCCTTTCTATATTAAGGAAGCGATATACTAACTAAAACGCTTGTTTAACTTTTTAAAGCTTAATATTGATATTTTCTAGTAAAACGCGCATAGCTTTTTCGATTGACAAAAAAATTACTGTTATTATAACTGAGTTTTTACCTATATTTTCGTAAAAAACCAACGTTTTCCCTTCAAATTTCTTGATTAAAAGTTGCGCAGAGGTCATTCAATACAGATAAATTTCCTTGTGTCAGCCACAGTGACACCATTTTCTTTTTAAATAATTTATACATTTTTGCATATACTTTAAGAGTTATACCAGCATAACTAAAACACAGAAATTAAAATATAGTTTAATTAATCCTACACTAAATATAGAAAATTCCATTTATTTTTATGCACTCAAGCTAGTACTATGACTTAATTATTCGAAAATTTTTTGAATATTATTCAATATTATTACAAACTGGTATAAAAGCCTGTCCTACGACAGGTCCTCCGCACACTACCTTTTTGGAGCAATTTGCCGAAAGCTCCCTTTTCTCTTTTTAAAGCTTGATTTTTTATACACTTGATTTTTGCAAAATACAAATGTACCACTTTAAATAACACTTAACGTATGGAAGCAGTGTTGAAAAATTAGTTCAAGTGTAAAAGTGCAAAAAGTCGAGTTTGGTAACAATCATATTCATAACTTTACAAACTGGTCTTGCAACCTTCATATATGTAGCAACTCAGAATTCATTTTGCGGCTGATACAATAAAACTTTTTTTACAATCGACTAAAATCGACTCAAAATAATTTCATTAAATTCGTCATAACTTTTTTATAAAAGCATGAAAAAAGAGGTAGTTAGATCAAAAACGCATTATTGTAAAAACCCAATATTGTCACAGATAAGTATCAAATATATTTTCTGTGCATACTTTCGGGCTGAAAATTTTTGAGAACAGCGTGTCGTTTAAAACTACCTTACTGTCAAAAAATAACTACAATTTGAGAAATACTGTGTGCGGAGCAACATGCTTGCCTTTTATGTATTAAGATGTGCATACTTTCAGGCTGAACAGTTTGAGAGATATTAGACACGGAGTAGCGTCCTTGCCTTTTATATATTAAGAATAGAATTATCAAGAAGAAAAGATAGTAGCACAGGTAATAGTAAAAGCATTGTGACATTATCAAGTGGCATTTGCTTTCTTCTTAAAACAGAGGTCAAATTGAAAATTGAGCAAAAATTGGATTTTCGTATGGTCTTTAAAGACAGGACTCTCATCACGTATGACGAGAATCGTTTGATGATATAGTTTCAACGATACTTTAACATCACGTTAACTTTAATTATATATAATATCATCTAAACGATATTGTTTTACTTGCTTCATGTATGGCAAACAACTGTCAAATGATATCGTCGAAACGATTGCTAATTTGGTATGGTTAGGCTATTTTTCTAGTTGGAAATAGTACTAAAAATAGTTTTGAAATGTTTTGGGCGCTTGTTTGTTAGTGTTCCATAGCAAATTGATGGAATGTCGTTCCTGCGCTGTATTTGATACGTAATTGTTGGGTGGCTGCGGATGTATTCATCAATAAAGTGTAGCAATATTTTCATCTATTTGGGTGTCGCTGCCGAATAATATATATTCAAAACATTATCATCAAAATAAATAATTAAATAACTTTACATTGTTTCTTAAATTTTCACTTGTGAAGCAAACAAATCCAAAAGCAAATTAAACATAGAAGTAAATGTCACTTTTGGCACTGAATATATGTTTTGCAGTGGCTTTCAAACTTAAGAAACCTCGCCGATAAACGAGACGATAGCGATGGACTTATATGAAGCAAACTAAACACGATCTTGTCGGAAAGTATCTTTCAAACGATAATTTTTTTAAAAGTTACGTGATAAGAGCCCTGGTCTTCGTCGCATTACATTTGAAAGCTCTACCGATACCATCACAAGGCCCTTTTCCATGCAATGTGAAGAAGGAATGCCACTCAATGTCGAAATTCAGTGTTTTTTTTTTATTTTGACAAATTATATTTTTATATTCCAGTTCCGTCAGAAAAGAAACATATTTTGTGAATGACTTTGAATCAATTTCTTAAGAAAGAGATCAACTCCTGTTGAAATTGAAATACGGAATGAAAAAATTTATTTAAGCTCTTAGCAATTATAATAAGGCTGAGATGTTGTAATTCAGTGCTGCCATCTTTAAAATAAATGGCGAATGAATAGATGGCGCATTTATCATTAGACCAGTAATGAGATTGCACATCACTCTTTTTGCAGTTAAAGATATAAATAATTTTTAATAAATAAAAGATATAAATAATTTAATAAAGATATAAATAATAACTACCTAAATTACGAAAGTGTAATTTCCTGTGTAAGATCGTGTGAAATCAGTAGATCGACATGTTTACTGAATTCACACATAAAATCTGACTTTCTGATGTTGGTTTTTACTTAATAAATATAACTTGTAAAAAACTATCTTTAGCAAGGCCAGAGGTAAAATAACCCACGCACCCAATCTATGAGCCAATAGCTCAGTTTATGAATAAAAAAAATAAACTGGCCATTTCAGCCCTTGGAAGGACTTTGACCTAGCGTCTATTGATCAATTGTGTTGTGCGTGTTATTAAATGCTTAATCACAAATGACCGAGAAGTGGACCTACGTGTTTAAAAGAGCGTGAAGATAAATTCGTCAATCCGACGCTAACTTAGCGAAGACTCAAACCAATACTTTTGGTACGCAAAAAGTTAAATTCGTACTTTTTGCTAAGTAAAAAATATTTATGGCAAAAGTCTTAATCGTGCGCTTATAAGCTATATATCGTTATAAAGATGGGGTAATCACCTGTCCAATGATGTGCATTTCAAAAACATTCTTCGATCAGATTTTGAGAATTTTTGCATTTTTGTATTCAACTTTGTACCATGAACGCAAACGTCTTAATTGTGCACTCAAAATTGTGTCAAAAGCTAAATTCGATTCGAAAGTTAAAATCGTACTTTGCAAGTTGAACGAATTTAATTTCCTCCCAAAAATTAAATTCGTAGTTTGTAAAAAGAACGAATTTAATTTCCTCCTAAAAGTTAAATTCGTACTTTGCAAAAAGAAATTTCGTCCCAAAATTAAATTCTTACTTAGCAAATAGTACGAATTTAACTTTTTGCGTACCAAAAGTATTGGTTTGAGTCTTCGCTAAGTTAGCGTCGGATTGACGAATTTATCTTCACGCACTTCGTGTTTAATGCCGACTCCGAACGGCTTATGTTCTCAAAAAGTTTTACATGGCAATTTTTACTCTCTGAGGTTTGCCATTGTCTGCAGAGAGGTGACGACCGAACAGAAAAATTAATTTAATTGAAAAAACTTTCTGTCTGAGCTGGAATTGAACCCGGGCTACCGCGGCTCTTTAGCTTAGGGACCACGCATTCTATCCACTAGGCTACGGTCGGCACTCAGTCGCTCAGTTTATGAAGGTTTTTTTTTATAACTTTATATGGGAGTAGTTTTTATCCGATTACGCTTCATTTAAAATTAACAGCATGGTCATGTAAAACGAAACGAAGGCTGAACGTGGTGCGAGAACCGGTTAGCAATACGTTTTTCCTTTTTAAAAAATTTTGTTGCTCATTTCTTTTACGACGCTCTTCGTTTCGTTTTACATTAACATGCAGTAAAGCGAACTGAAGAGCAAGGCCTGTGTGGAAAATATGAAGTCAATTACTCTATTATTGTAAAGTATTGATAGATTTTGCCATTTTAATAACGTCAGGTAGGCGTGGCTCTTCCTGGATTTTGTTCAATTTCAAACTTGAACTTTGTTTTTGTGTCCACAGACGGACTTACAGGCAGACAAACGTTATGACAAAGTTTATGTGCCACCTTTTATAGTATGTGTGGCCTGTATACAAATATTGAAAGTATTAAGATAATATTTTCTATTCAAATAACATATTTTATGTAAATTTGAATCAATTCTTACCACTTTGATGGACCCATTGCTTAAACATAACTTTATGAAGCAATCAAAAGCTGTATATCGGGCTTCGTATGTGCTTAAGCTTTCTTATCGTTGAGTTTCTGCCTTTTGCTCTGTGCGCTTAAGCTTGCTTATCTTATGGCGTTGTCGTTTCTCGAAAAAATGCTACATTTTTTCTGCCCTTTTTGGAAATTCTGACCTCTTGAGAAAAAAAAATAGTGACCTACAAAATTGAATCGTGTTCTTTTCTCAAAAATTTTGACCTCAAAAGTAGAAATAATTCAGAATTGTCAAAGATGGCAGAAAGAGGGCAGTAAAAATGCAGCATTTTTCGATAAACGAAAACGCCATTAGTTGGACCTGAAGACGCATCAGCTTGTGCCTGCGTCTGCTTGCGCAATAATAAGCCCTTTACGAAAAAACGTTGTAGTTTTTTTGTTTTAAGGTCGATTGCAATAAATTATACAACTAATTTGGTTTAAATTTAACAACCTTTATGATGAAATAACCATTTTTTTACACACTCATAAAATTAATGCAGAGAAAATAAAAAATATTTTTTTTTATAAAATTTGTGTTTTGTTTTTTAAACAAATTTTGGACCTCAATTCGAAAAACAACATTGTTGCAATCATTGACTTAATATCTCAAGTGGTGTGGAAGTAAATGTATGGTACGAAAAATCAAAATTGTTAAAAAAATATATCATTTCTTCATCGAAAATTTTATATTTTTTAAAGATAAAATCACTTTAAAAAAAAAATTTTAAAAAGGTGTATTTTATAAAATATGAGCAAATGAAATGTTTGTAGTAAGAGTTGGTAGCCCCTGTAAAAGAAATATCAAACATACTTAAGAAATTTCACTAAAATAGCCTTTAACAGTAGGGCAAATATCCGGTTATGAGACATGTTTCTTTAAATGTTTGTGCTTAATACTTCTCCATGGATGTTATATCATATGAAAGTTAATTCTTTTAGCTTACTTTTTTTAAAGAAACCTTATCAATTTAGTTAAAAACAAAAGAATGATGAACAGTTATCTAAAACCTTATTTTTTGCTTCAAAAAAATTTGTCTCCGGTTATGAGGCACCTCAGAAAACCAGTTGGAAATCAAAAAAACTTGATGTGAAATCGACACAAATTCAAAGATTATGAATAAATTTTATTTTTTTTTTTTTAAAGAAACTTTTAAAAGTCATCTAGAATCATAAAGAAAAATTATTCAAGCACAGTGCTGTCTTTGATCTATTAGACTTCTTTAGTGTCTGCATAACAAAAGTTGGTAGCTAAAAATAACTTAAATGGATAACATACACAAATAATTAAGTTTTTTAATCGCAATTTTATTTAAACGGCAAAGCTTCATCAAAAAAATGCTAAATATCAAATTTTGTAAACTGGCTCACAACCGGCTACTCGAGTGGCACATAACCGGGACTGATAAGCAATTTGTACATGACATCGCATTTTTTTATGATGTTCTTATTCACTCATATTATTTCATAATATTGAGCTACTAATGATTTTAATAATAATAAAATACGTTTTTTCCGATTCACAACCTAATCTACCGCTTTAAAAAAAATTCAATATTACTTTACTTACTGTTTTTTACAAGATATTTCGTTTTATATTAAACAACACGTCTATCCAGCGCGATGACTCAGCAAAAGTGAAATCATGAAAAGTGTTGCCCTTGACAGGACTAACATTAGCGTTTCCGTTTCAACTTAATAGAAAAAATTGACTGTCTCACAACCGGTGATGGCTCACAACCGGAGACGTTCCCCTACCTTACTCATTAAAATCGGATAATAAAAAACGAAGATACGTTTTATTGCAAATGACCTCATTTCCACGATTTTTGCTTTTGAACAAAATTGGCATCTTCATAATTTTAGTTCTTATAATTAGAAAACGAAATTATAGCCAAAATTTCAGTTAAATCTTGCATTATGCTTGGAATAACCAATAAATGGGTTTTTTATTTTATACTTACTTATTTATGGGTTTTACTTAAAAAAAATAAATATTAGCCATTATAAAACCTATATATTTTTTATTTTATTAAAAACATCCGCATCCGTGAATCTGAATTCCATTCTACTATGAATCAATTCGAAACATATAGCGATTTCGTGAAAAACATCGAAACAAGAACACATTTTTCAATCACAAAGATTGTGATAAAAATTTGAAAAGTACATAAGGAATGGTTTTTGTTTCTTTATATTATCATAAATGTGTCTTTCTATAATTATTCTGAACGTACACTCTAAAAAGATTTTAGAGATTGGGTTGGGGTTGAAATTGCCCTTATACAAAATTTCATTGACAAAATTGTACTTTACAAAATTGCTTTTTTGATGAATTTCATTTAAAAATCGAGATAAAACTGAAATTTTGAACCCGACCACCTCAGATATCGATGAAATTTTGTTCATAGCTAAATTTGATCAATACAAACCATTTCTCATTTTTAGAAATGACTGTTTTGCGATTTTTTGGGCGTGGCACAGTGGGAAAGTTTTCGAAAAAACTCGAAAATGGTCAAAAAGAGCTCCATTTAAACTACAATAACTCAGAATCGGCTGAACTGATTTCCATGATCTTGGTATCATTAAAAAAATATTTTAACAGGCTTTATGACACTTTTTATGACACAAAAAAAATTACACTGTAAAAAATGTAAAAAAAATATTTTAACTAACGAAAAATCCAAAAAGATCAAGGGTTTTTTATACAGTGTATTACTTTTTTAGAAAGGTTTATCCTTCACCTATACCATATCAAAAAATAAAAATGGGTTCTTTTTTAGTTTTTTTTATATAATTTTTTAAGTAGTGTCACTTCTAGTAATTGCCTTTATATTTTATATTTACAGGTAAAATAAATAAACATTATCCCAGGAAAATTATGAATATGTTTTAACCCCAAAAAGTTCTTGCTTGCCTTAAAAATTGCTATATAAATGCACCTGATGAACGTACCGAAATTCATAATTATAAACAGTTTCAAAAAGCCAAGATATCCCATTACAATTTTTACGCGTATATTTTAAAAATTTGAGTGAATATGAATTCAAACAATAAGTACAGATGCATAAAAATATCTAATAAGTGTTGCGCTTCGCTTCGTAAAATAAGTGAAAACGAGGCTGCAAATATAATTGAATATTTTCCAGCTGTCGCCAGCATTCATTGTAGCCGTATTTGCGAAACTTGCCGGAATACACTGAGAAAAGCGCGCAGTCGTAATGAATCCAACGTGGAGCAGAATGAAGTCTCAAATTATTTACCAACAACGCCCAGCGATGAAATTAGGGAAGAATTGAATGAACTTCCAACTTGTACCAGCCGTAATGCAAACATCAAAAGCAACGAACTCATTGAAAATATAAATGATCATATTATTCCTCATCTACCAAACCAAATGTCGCCTCTTAAGAGGAAATATATCAAACGAGATGCATACAGAAATAGAAAATCACTGCAAATTTTGGAAAATGTAGCAGATTCACTTGGAGCTGATCCATTGTCTGATTTGTCAGCGCAACTTGAAAACGTCAAAGCCATTTACGAAGAAATTTTGCAAAACATCAAATATCAAATAGAGAACAGCTCAAATCTTTTGGAAAAGCAAAAACTTTTATCTCTCTTACCAATCAATATGAGTCACGCAGAAATTAAAGATCGTTTTGCGGATGATATATCTCACGATTGTATCAAAAAAAGTAAAGATATCCAAAGGAATAAAACGAAGTTTGCAGATATCAATCTTTTAAAAATGAGCACACGTAGTTTACCAACCGAAACTCTAAGCACAGTCAAGTTATTTTATGAAGATGATGAAATTAGCCGAATGATGCCAGGATCGCAAGATTCAATTACTGTTAAACAAGGAAACTTACGTGAAAAAGTTCAAAAAAGACTGATGTTATCTTCACTACGCGAATCTTACTACGAATTTTAAAAAAAACATCCCTTGGCCAAAGTGGGTTTTACAAAATTTACAATGTTAAGGCCAAAAAATTGTATGAAACTTGGAGTTGGAAACCAGCAAAATATCTGTGTATGCACATTGCATCAGAATATGAAATTGATGTTTGAAAAAAGTGGCCTAAAATCAATTTGTATTGAAAGAGAATGCACATTTACCGACTACAAAGATGTTCTCAAATTCGATGTTTGTAATGGTGACGTAGAAAAAAGCGAGTGTTGCGTTTCAATGTGTGATCACTGCTTCAAAAATTTAAATAATCTAAAAACGCATATGCTAAAACATTTTGAAAATAACCAAACTGAAGAAATAATATACAAAAAGTGGAATACAACGATTAGATGTGTTCTGGAAACGTTAACCACCAACCCAGAATCATTTGTCAGCGATTTTACTAAACACATCAAAGTTCTGATTCCGCATCATTTCATAGCAAAGCGACAATTTTTATTTGTAAACATTTAAAAAATGTTATAATTGTTGAACTATTTTGTAAATGTGTAAGAATGTGACCTGATATTTTCGCTGTTTCACTGTTCGAATTATTTCGAAAACTTTCGGTAGGTATTACTAGAAGTGACACTACTTAAAAAATTGGGGTTAAAACATATTCATAATTTTCCTAGGACTATGTTTATTTATTTTACCTGTAAATATAAAATATAAGGGCAATTACTAGAAGTGACACTACTTAAAAAATTATATAAAAAAAACTAAAAAGAACCCATTTTTATTTTTTGATATGGTATAGCTGAAGGATAAACCTTTCTAAAAAAGTAATACACTGTAAAAAACCTTTGATCTTTTTGGATTTTTCGTTAGTTAAAATTTTCTTTTTTTTATTAATTTTTTACAGTGTAATTTTTTTGTGTGTCATAAAACGTGTCATAAAGCCTGTTAAAATATCTTTTTAACGATACCAAGAGAATGGAAATCGGTTTAGCCGATTCTGAGTTATTGTAGTTTATATGGAGCTCTTTTTGACCATTTTCGCGTTTTTTCGAAAACTTTCCCACTGTGCCACGCCCAAAAAATCGCAAAACAGTCATTTCTAAAAATGAGAGTTGGTTTGTATTAATCAAATTTAGCTATGAACAAAATTTCATCGATATCTGAGGGGGTCGGGTTCAATGCATCTCGATTTTTACATGAAATTCATCTTTTTTAAAATTGTCCTTTACAAAAATTCCATTCACAAAATTTCCCTTTACAAAATTCACCTTTACGAAATTGTACAAAAAATAAATTTAAATATAATATGTTGATATTGTGGAAAAGCGCGTGGTTTTTCGTAAAGGGTAAATTTATAAAGCACAATTTAAAAAAAGGGAAATTTTAAAAAGGGACAATACTGAAAATGGAAATTTTGTGAGAGTGAACTTTGTCAAGGGCAATTTTTGTAAGGGAAATTTCGACCCGCTTTAAAAATGGCATCACTGAGTTTTTAAGTAGCGTCATTCGTAGATTTTTTTTATTAATTTTTATGACATGCTTTGGCTGCAGGAGAAAATTTTTAAATAACATTCAGAAGGAATAACCACTATTACTATATGAATTTTTAATAAAATTTTCTCCGACAACCAAAACACGTCGTAACAAATTACTTCAAAAATCTTACGAATGGCAATACGAATAAACTCAGTAATGAATTTTTCGTGGTTTTTACGATATCGTTCTACTGCGTGAAAGGGCGTCCGCAGGAATTGCTCTAGGGGGGAGCAAAGGCATAAAGGAGTCTAGAATGCACATAAAGAAAATGTAACCTATTGGGGGTTGGAATTAATTTTAAAGGTTTTTTTTCGGTTTTTGAGCATTTATTTAGAAACAACGGTACAATGTATATTATTCAAAGTATTGTCCATCGTTAGCTACAACATTTTCCCATCTTTCTGGCAGCATATGGATTCCACGCCGGAAGAACGATTCGTCTTTTGAGGCAATCCACGAATCGACCCATTTTTTGGTATCCTCGTAAGAAGTGAAGCGCTGCTCAGCCAAGCCATGCGTCATCGATCTGAATAGGTGGTAGTCGGAAGGGGCTATGTCTGGGCTATAAGGCGGGTGGGGTAGCACATCCCAATTCGGCGCCTCCAACGTTTCCTTGACGGTTCTTGCAACATGTGGCCGTGTGTTGTCATGTTGAAAAACCACTTTGTCGTGTCTTTTGGCATATTCCGGCCGTTTAACCTTTAATGCTCGGCTCAATTGCATCAATTGTTGTTGGTAGCGTTCCCCAGTGATGGTTTCGTTAGGTTTTAGCAGCTCATAGTACACGACACCCTTCTGATCCCACCAAATACACAGCATAAGCTTGGCGCCATGAAGATTCGGCTTGGCCCTCGACGTTGATGCATGGCCGGGTGGTCCCCACGATTTTTTTCGCTTAGGATTATCGTAATGGATCCACTTTTCATCGCCAGTGACAATACGATGCAAAAAACTCTTCCTTTTATGCCGTTGAAGCAGTTGTTCGCACATGCAAAATCGCCGTTCAACGTCTCTCGGCTTCAACTGGTACGGCACCCAATTTCCTTGCTTTTGAATCATTCCCATGGCCTTCAAGCGTTTGCCGACCGTTGATAAGTCGACTCCCAATGATTCTGACAATTCTTGAAGGGTTTGACACGGGTCTTCATCGAGCAAAGCCTCCAATTCCTCATCTTCAAACTTTTTCGGGTGGCCCGGACGCTCTTTGTCTTCCGTATCAAAATCACCACTTTTAAACCGACGGAACCAGTACTCACAAGTAGAAATCAATGGAGCATAGTCCCCGTAAGCCTCAGTAAGCGTGCGTTTTGCTTCAACCGCTTTTTTCTTCAAATGGAAGCACAAAAGTAAACCTTCCCGCAAATTGCGTTTTGTTGGAACGAAAGTCGACATGTTCACAGAGAAAAAAATATATGTTGTTTACACTTCAGTGGAATGACACATACTGAAAAATGAAGCTTAGACAATGTGGTTTGAAATGAATATAGTCACAGGTGTGCCCGATGCGATCTATTGATAGTTACGCCATCTCTTAGAAAACCTTTAAAACTAATTCCAACCCCCAATATATAATTCCATTTTCTGAGATTTTTGGTACTTATTTTGTTATCATGATATATATTTCAAAGAGGGGTAAAAGTCTTTCTCGTATCATGCCCGAAAAATTTTCAAATTAAATTTTTTATCATGCAATTTCAAAAATTTTTTTTCAACAAATATTCTTAGAAATTTAGTAAATTAAGTAATGTGATGTTTCCTTTATCATTAAATAAAATTGCATTAATTGCTATTTAGCCCCCAAGTTTTTCTCTTTTAAAAAAAATACAAAATTTTCCCAATATTTCTTTTTTAAAAATGAATAAAACCAGCAAGATTTTCTGACCATTTTTTCCAGTTTTGGAGGCCTACTTTATATTATAACCAATTGCGAGTGGCCTGAAACTTGTCAGATTTGTATTAAGGAGGAAAAATCTATATAATCCGCAAAAATTAAAAATAAAAATTGTCGCTATTCTTGAAATGTTCCCCGTATGGACATCAACCGACTTATTTTTTTTTAAACATGCATCAGATCTAGTAGCATGCAAGTTACTAAAATCGAGTTTGGAAACATACCTATTGTATGAATTATTAATAATATTTCTTGTTTTTAATTTAAAACGTATGAAAAAATTTATAAAGAGGTACATGTATAGATGGGTTTTGGGCTCCATTAATTTTCGTAACATATACCAGAACCTCCATGCAAGGCTTGATTTTGAATCCTGGATAAAATATAAGCACGTGACGCGAAAAAATCCAGAAAATTTTGAAAATGGGTGAATGTCTGTTCAAAAACATGAATTTGAAAAAGTATAAAATAAATGTTTCAAATAGACTTTCCTATATAAATTTTAGTCATAAAAAACTTTTGACCATAAGATATTCTAATGTAAAAGCGTTTTCTAAACAAGAATTTGAAATCAGATATTTTTTAAAAATTAGTGCTTGTTCTAAAATTAGCCTACATTATTCAGAATTTCCTAATTTTATTTGCGCTTTTGAATTAGAAGCTTTGCCCTTGCCTAGATTGAAAAACAATGTTTTTTAAGCCAACTTTTGAGAAAATATTTTTAGTGACGCTGCTTTTAGTAACATTTACACAAAAATTTTTTGAGTGTAAGAATACTTATTGGAATGTTGCTGTGAAGCAAGGGTAAATTAAATGGTATCTTAACTTACTACTGCGACGGGTACAATATACTATTTAAAAATGCATTGCTTAGCTCAGCTTTATTTATAAATATACCTTAAAAAAAGTATTTTTGAGTTCTCTTCAGAATATAGTAACATATATGTTTAAAGAAAATATCGTCATATAAAATCAAAAAAGCCGTAAGTTGCAATAAACTCAAAGTCGACTTTTCTATTGATTATTGATGCAACTGATCAGAATACATTTTCCTGCTAAATTTTACACTCCTACAACTAAAAACGACGTTTTTATTAAATAAGTACTAAAATCCCTAAGTTTGAGCGCAATTTACAATTATAATTACAATTACAATTACAATTACAATTTAGAAATTTTTTTGACTCTCCCGTAAAATTTTTTAATTGTAGCTTACGGCTTCTTGACTTTATATGAAGATATTTAAAAAATTGTCACTGCCTATGGGGGGAAAGCGCCCCCTTCCCCCCTACGGACACCCATGACTACGGGACGCATTGATAAGGCTGAACAAATTTACAACTTAAGACTTAATTAAAATACGTCAAAAAGGTGCTAGTTTTTTGATCAGAATATACTCTTTTGTCGGTAGAAAAATATTGCCAACACGCTACTCAAATTTTTTAAATTTTTACTTGTTTTTGTTGTAACTTAATTTAGACTTAATTTTATAAACACTTAAAAAATGCTATTTTTGATTTAATATACATTTATTCTTTTAAAGTGTTGCTTAAGTCTTTAAATATTGTCTTTCACTTAGATAAAATTGAAAAAAATTGTTGTTATTAAAGTAATTCTGAGTAATGCTCTGTGCAAGAATTATTTTTTAAAATATTATTTTAATTTCAATTATTCATATTTTTATAAAGCTAAAGATTGTATAATTTCTAATTGTTATCCAAATTATTTTGCACCGTGTAAAGTGTCAAACATTCATTACCACAAATAACCACAACCGTTAGAGGCTACCGTAAGATGCTTAACTTGGTTTAAAAATTTACCCAGGAGATTTTGACAGCAGCAGCAGCTTGGCGTTGGTCACCAACGAAAGCCTAACAAAAAAGAAAAATAAAAAGTGCACACAAACTTCAGAGAAAGAAAAAAAGGAATGAGTTGTTGTTGAAAATAATTACTGGCCGAGCGAGCCACTATGTACAATCATATAAAACAACAACAACAATATTGGGTGGAAAGGGCCCCCAAGTGGGCAGCAAAAAACCAAAAAACAAAAAAAAACCGACAAGTAACGCAGTTGTGGCAGAAGATGCGGTGTTGGCTACCGCTTTTTAGTAAATTGTATGCGTTAAAAGCAAGAACAAAAACAACAACAACAACAACAACAACTGACACAACAACAATTTACAGATGAAGTGCAACAACACTAAGATAAAGATGCAAACTGCAAGATTGGATTTTAATGGATGCTCTTGGCTTGCAGTGGCTTCTGTGTTACTTACAACAACAACAACAACAACATCGTGAATTATAAGCAGCTTTTTCTTTCAAGCTTGATTACGAGCAGCTCCCCGTGAACCCACGGCTTGTGGGCTGTCATGTTGGCTGTGGCAGTGTGAGTAAAAACCATGTATGTATGTGTTCTAAGTACAGTTGCAGCGCCCGCAGCTTTTTGTTGGCCACACTTAAACGCATGCGCAGTAGCTATAGTTGCTGCACCAAACAAAATGTTTTTAACACTTATTTTTTTGGTTGTTTCCATAACTTTTTTCCCTGACTTAATTTCATGAGCCAGCAACTTTACTTGACTGAATTTGTTGTTGCGCACGCCTTTACACACGCTTTTCTAAGCATTTTTCAATTAGCACCGCGTTTGCGTTTTAACCACGCGCCCAATTTTTATTGTTCTCGTTGTTTTTCGATTAATAAATTTTGTTGCAATATTTTTTTTAAATAATTTTTATATGATTTGCAGGTGTTGCTATAAGCTTTGTTCTTTCCAATTGTTATAACAAATGCGTGGAAATTTGGTGTACAAAATTTTATTTCATGGAAAATAATGGTTTAACTTAGACTTTGGGCTTACATTGTCCACACCAAGCTAATCTGTAGACTGTTTAGATTCATGTTGGAAACTTTCAAGAGAAAACATTGCTTTAAATTTAATTTTATTGTCGGATAAAGAAAAATATTGATATCTTTTGGTTATGACAAGCAATTTTAGGCATAAGAATTAAATTTTTTTTCTTCAAATTAAGGTTATATTATTTTTACTAAAAAGCTACTTGAGATGATATTTCAAATAAACGACGACGACGACTTTGAATGACTTAAACACAAAATGAAGTGCTTCTTTAAAAAATTTTAACTTGCAGTCTGTTACTTCTTTCATAAATTCTGCCCATCATTCAACTGTTGTTTTATTGATACCAATAATCAGTAAGGCTATTCACAGTTTAAGCGTACTTTTAACAAATCGTATTTATAGCATTTGTTACTGTTGCAACTGTGAGTGCCCCGCTATGTGACTGTCGTATTCAATAATTATGCCTGTAGGCATGAAAATAGGAGGTTCAAAAAACACGTCCACGCGTGTTTGCGATTTGCGTTTGCATGCAAAACAAAAACAAAGTAAATACGCTTACGTATGTTGACATAAAAATAACAAATCGAAAAATAACAGACCTGCGTATTCAAACTGTGAACAGCCTTAAAAATTTTCTTGTTAAAAACTTTTATTTTTCAAGCAACAACCGATAGATTTTTGCGACAAGGTTTTTTAACAATTTTGTTGCTTAATACTTACGTCTATTCCAGCAAAAAAAATGTAATGGCAAAAACATCTCGCAGATATCGATATTTGAGGTTGCTACCTCTCGATCGTCAGGCGAAATTCTTTCCCATTACGTCATGTATAGCGAGGCTCCAGTAAAAATATGTTGAAAAATTACAAAAAAGTGAAAATAGGAAGGGTTACTTTTTATTTCACGGAGAAAACATATACTCCTATAATCCCTTTTTTTATCCTTTAACAGGGAAAAATTGTAAAAACATGATTTTATTAAATCGACCCACCATTTTGCACAGTCTCGAAATTCAGTATTCGACCCCAATTTAGACGTGCACTGATAAAATTTTATGAGCGTTAGAAAGGGGACGTGGCAATTTCACTTAATTACTTTGCAAAGTAATTTCCAAAAAAAACGAACTAGTAAGGCAGCTTCAGTACCATAATGCCTTAAGTTTTATGAAGTAAATCTAAATTTCTGTTTTGTCATCGCCACTGAGGTAAACTCAATCCGACGCACATTAGGAAATTTAACCTATTTTGCTGGAAAAAAATATTTTTTTTACGTATCCAAATCGATTTTTAATAATTTGCCCATAAAACGAATTGGATAAAGCATACATGCTCATACTCCGTTTCTATGTAAAATTATTTGTCATTAATAGAGTCGATGTCAAACATACAACTTCTAAATAAGTTTTTTTTTAAAGTAAATATAGTTCAAAGTTTGAAAAGTCTAAGTTTGAAAAAGTTGGAAAAATTACTTCATTTATCAATTAAAAAAGTTGAATATAGTGTTTAGTTATGGTCACTTTACGCAAAGTTTTATAGTGGCAGAGTTTTATAGTGTAATATAAGATTCAAGTTTGCTTAAACTTTTAAAAAAAACGGCGTTCAAAACTGTTTTGAATTATGTATATCTTAAGCCGCAGTTTTTAGCGGGTATTAAACAAATTTTTGTTTTTCTTAGGCAACTACCGAATTTTAAACTATATCAAAAATGAAGAAATAAAGAGGCAAAGATAATAATAGCAGTACATCTTCACATTGCAAATAATTGAAAGTGATCATAATTTACTTTAAACAAAGTTTTACAAGAAAAATTACGATCTTTTCTCGAGAATGGCAAAAAAAATGGAAAAAATTTAAAAACGTTGATACGTTTTAAAAGAAATATGATACTCGTACTTGGCTAAAAGCTGAATTACCCATAAAACAGTCAAAATCATTACCTTTGCCTAGCAAAGTAAAAGCTGGACGACGTAAAATAAATTTTTCTTAAACAGTATAATACAACAAAAAGAAGATTTGCTGCAGAATTATCCAAGTAAAATCATTATTAAACCAGCTTCGCACTCAAAACCAATGGTACATTTTTTGTAACTGGAATACAACTAGTATCAAAAGCCACATTGAGAGGGCGCTTAAGCGATACGTGTCTCTTAGTTTTGCTTACTAAAAGCGCGAAATTCAAACAGTGATAAAATCGAAAGACAAAAAGATTGTAGGTAAAACTTATATTAAAAAATGTTTATAATTATTTAGAATGACAGAAAATGCTCAAGGTATATGTAATAGTTTGACCTTGCCATCTAGAACATGTACAAATAAAAATTGCACAAGCTACACTCCTTAAATTTTATAATTTTGATCGAGGAAATGTTACAGGAATGACATTTTAGGCCTACTGTGAACCAAAAAAATTAATTTTTTAATGACCTGTCACTACATAACCTTCAAGAAAGAAACTTTTTAAGAAAGCTGGAGAACTTTAACCCGAATCACGCTGAGTACATTTTTTTTTTAAATTTTCAGAATGACCTGGGCTCTCATCACGTATGACGAGAATCGTTTGACGATATCGTCTCAACGATACTTTAACATCACGTAAAATTTAATTTTATGCATCGTCTAAACGATATCGTTTTGCTTGCTTCATGCATGGCAAACAACTGTCAAATGGTATCGTCGAAACGATTGCTTGGCGCGATAGCTAATTTGGTATCGTTTGGCTATTTTTCTGGTTGGAAATAATAAAAATAATTTTAAAATGTTTTGGGCGCTTGTTTGTTAAAGTGGTCCTTAACAAATAGATGGAATGTCGTTCCTGCACTATGTTTGTGACGTAATTGTGGCCCAGCTGCGGATGTTCATCAATAAAGTGTAGCAATATTTCCATTTGCTTAGGTGTCGCTGCCGAATAATATATTTTCAAAACATTATCATCAAAATAACTTATTAAATATTCTTACATTTTTCCTTAAATTTTCACTTTTGAAGCAAACAAATCCAAAAACAAATTCTACACAAAAGTAAATATCACTTTTGGCACTGAATATATGTTTTGCAGAGCCTTTCAAATTGTAGAAAACACAACGATAGTAGTAAATGGGAATTTTTGGCGGAATTGCCCATATATTAATTTGATTATCTGAAGTCTGAAACTGAAGTTATTTATTTAATGTCATTTTACAAATTTTGCTTGTGTTCTTTTCAGTTTTTATTCTTTAATTAAGCTTTCTATTCATGTATTAGTC
The DNA here is from genome assembly GCA_963920525.1 of Dichetophora obliterata. Lineage (NCBI taxonomy): Eukaryota > Metazoa > Arthropoda > Insecta > Diptera > Sciomyzidae > Dichetophora > Dichetophora obliterata. The sequence goes on along the minus strand of OY986438.1, from coordinate 36,983,111 downwards.
TATTTAAAAAATTCAATATCAGCCCTCTCTTTTCATTATAGCACGTGTGGGCGTGGAAATTTTCATGTTACAAAATCTCCTTACTACATTAGTGACATTCAGAAAAGGTGGTAAAATTTCCTATAGTGCGACATTTTGTTTCGGATTAGTCAATTTTTTGGTTTTGTAAATGTATGGTTTTGTAAAAACAATTAATCGTTCTTCCAATTTGAAGGCTTTAATTTTTGTAAGTGGCAAAATATCGTGTTTAAGGTGTTGAAGTTATATTGGAGGTGACACTCCTCGTTTCCTTATAAATCTTATATTATTTGTGGGAAGTGATTTTGATAACACCTTCGATTTAAATTTCAAGGTCCTAGCTTTCATTAGTGTCAAGTTATTCGGTTTTTTTAAATTTCGTTGTTAGGCACCACCTGTTGCAAAAAAATATGCACAACAAACAGCTTTCTATACGGAAAGCTCAGTCTGTAGCTTTAGCAGAGTAACATTTTTTTACGCGATCTTGATTTTTCTGAGTTTGCTGAGCATAAACTATTAAGTGGACGGATATGTGCATACCCAGGGGTTAATGGACACATGACGTAATCAATTACTTCTCAAATACAATGTAGCTACGAGGCCTCCAACGCTTATATACAATTTTGAATTTCATTCACTCGCGCATTGCCGCTAAAATACTGATGATATCAACTTAACACAGATAAAAGAGAATAAAAAATGACGCACAAAATTAGAGAAAAAAACTTGAATTAAAATTCTCTCTACGTCAAAAACACAACGAAAACGAAAAAGAACACACATAAAAAAGGAAACAAAAGCACATGATGCCACAAATATTTTTTTAAATAATTTTTACAATTTAATGAACGAATTTATTACTTTTTATTGATCATTTTCGAATAAATATTTAATAACACTAAGTTATTTTGTGCATAAAACTTTGTTCTGGTTTAAAAATAAAGATATATAATTTTCACAAACACACTTTACTGCAAAACTTCCTGTTAGAAAACACAATGTTGCTAACAGACACATAAAGTATAGCTGTTGTTTGAACAATAAAAAGAAAATAACGTGAGCACAAACAAGAAGTGAACACAAACAAGATTTTATTCCCGCTTACAGTTCTCCATTACAATTTCATCACCGACAAATTTTTATAAGCGGGTACGTACAGTCCGCAACAAAAAGTTAGCACTTGAACATTTCCCCAAATAAGGAATGTATCGAAAAGAAACTGCACACTTTCAATTAAATATTTCTCGCAGTGTAGATGTTTGATTGCTATGCGGTTAGCACCGTTAGAAAGTATTATCAAATCTACTTTCATTGATGTTTTATCTCCTCTTTCATATCTTAGTTTTTGCGATGCCTAGAGTCGATAATTGTGCGTCAGATAATTGTGCACATTTATTGCACTGAAAAAGAAATTTCTTACAGAAAGCTGGCCAAAAGGTATAAGGCTAGTGTAAATAGTGTAGAAAATAATATTAAAAAGTTCAAAGATACCTGTTCTTTCAAAGATCTGCCAAAAAGTGGAAGAAAAAACGTAAAAGAGACATGAAACTTGATTTTACGGTAACTACTTTAATAACCCAAAGTAATTCAATATCTGTATGAGATTTGGCAAAAAAAGGTTGAATAGTGTTACCATGATCCAAAGAATGAAACAAAGACATAACCTTAGAACTTACAAAAAACAAAAAGTACCAAAAAAAGTAAAAGACAAGTGAAAGCGGGGAAAATAAGGATTCGGAAATTGTACGACCGTTTGGTTCAAGATAATGTCCAGTGCATTGTTATGGGCAATGACACCTAAGTAAAAATTAACACAGAAACACTACTAGGGCCCCAATTTTACACAAAAAATTCCAGTGAAATCGTAAAAAAATAAACAAAATTCGTAAAGTGATTACAAATTTTTTAAAAATATTAAAAAATGATGGCTAAGCGTTTAGCAGTGGATGTCAAAGAGTAGTTACACGCCGAGATGAGTGTACCATTTTGCGGGTAGCTTCAAATTCTAACTTCATTGCCAGAAAAATTGGTGAAACAGCTGCAGTAGAAATAAATGTCCTCTGACGAAATCACTGACGAAAAAAATTTTAACTCGACAGTCCGGATGGTACATATATGTTTTTACCACGATTTCAGGAAGAAAGAGCGTTTCTTATGTCACATGAGTAGATGAGTAATGGTATAGGCCGGAATTGGCCATTGTGGAAGAACCGAAATTAAGTTTGTTCCCACTAGAATGAATCACCAAGAATATCTTAATTTAATTTATAATATTTCAACAAAAAAATGCTGCTGTACATACAGCAAGAATATTAAAAAAACTTCTTTCGAGAACAGGATATTAAAATATGAGAGTGGACCGTACGATCACCTGACCTGAACACGATTGAAAACTGTTGGTGCTACCTTGCAAGGGAAGTTTATGCAGATAACAGGCAATATAATATCATTCAGGAACTTAAAAGTAGCATAATTTCGAATTGGGAAGCGATACCGAGAAAATAAATCAAAAAGCTTTTTTAATCACTACCAAATTGCGGTACGAAGTCTTAAAAAACAAATGATACTTATATTATAAAAATTAAAAATTAATTTCTCATAATTTTTTGCTTTTGAATAATAGTCTCCTATCCATGATTCAATTATTATAAGGTTATTCGTATTTTTGACGTTTTCTCAAATTGGTATGCTTATTTGAAAATGAGAGCAGAAAAAAATCACGAGAGCAATGTCATAAGAGCTAAAAATGCACACGGTTGCACAAATATCATACTAATTGGTACCCTATTGACTACTATTAATTTTGTTCTACCACTTTTATTGCTCCTATTTCTTAGTGCATTAATAACTTATTAAATTATTTTTATTTACTGACTTGAATGAAAATTATGTTAACAAATATATAAGTAATATAAATACAAAAAAAAATATAATTTCGTTCGTTTATTTCAATAAAAACATAAAACCTAACTATGAAACCTAACCAAGAGCGTTTAGAGGCGCGTTCTAAATAAGTTAATTAACCGAGTTATTTTCGTAATTGTATTAAAAAGAAATTCCCATCACAAAATTATCAGGAACTTTACAGAAATTTTAGATCCATTAATGGTAAGTGCATTTATAATTTTTTAAATTGTTAAGAAAGAAAAAAGAAACAAAAATTCGTCAAAACAAAAATGAAACCACGGCCGTATAATACTGTATACATAATGTGACCAACCGTAATCCTTTTGGGAGTTTTTACTTCTTTTTTTCTCGCTATACTTCTTGTATCGAAGTACGCTAAAAGTATTTCTTTTTACTTGTTGTACTTCTTTTTGACATCATTTTGACAATATTTTCATATATCTATTCAAAATACAGCTCTCTAACTACTGCAAAAAATTATTGAAGGTTTGTTTCTGTACTCGATTCAAGTAACTTTATTTATTTTAAGGTAGTATCCAAGTGTAACGACCGAAATGTTGACATTTTTCATAAATTTTTCAAATAAGAATAATAAGGCGATCGTTTTGAAATGTTTTTATTGATGTCGAAAAGTGTGCAAAAGAATTTTGTTCGTCAAACTGGTGGACAGCTACTTTAACAGGCAATGAATTGTAATATCAATGAAATGGAATAGGATCTAATTTTAAATCTCTTATAAATTAAAGTGTTTAATGGATTTATTCATGCATCTCTAAAATCTTCATTATTTTTTGTGGATGTACTTCTATTTGTAATTCTATATTAATTATATGTACTTCTTTTGTGTCTCTTTTTAAAGTCTGTGCGTGTACATCTTTTTGCTTTGAAAATGTTGGTCACATTATGTATACACCACGATTTTGTGCCGCAAGCTGCGTATGTTTAATCCCTTTCAATTTTATTATTGCAAATGACGTTGCTGTAAACTTACCGAATATACGCTGTTTACATCGACAACACGGCGTTCATTGAATACCACTAGTATTTCTTTATAATTTATTTTTTGCCTTAACTAACTTCCTTCTAAATTACACTTTCAATTAATAAAATTCACTAATTAGGTTTTGAGTAATGGCAAAAATAACCTTTTTATTTTAAATTAGCAAAGGATCTTTCTAAATTCCTAGAATATACTTACAACATAGCATACACTTACGACGCAACACCTACATAGTTTCTTTTTCTTATTAACTTGGCAAGAAATCATTGAAAAACTACTACACTAGAAAACTACACAACGAAACACTGAAACATACCTTTTTTTCCAACAGTACAAAACACTGTTAGCAGATTGTCAAAATAATTTTGTTTATAAAAAATAAGCATACTTCAAAAATACGAACAACCTTATAATAATTGAATCATGGTGCTATCATTTTGTCGTACTACTGAATATGTTTGTGTTTTTTTTTTCTGAACAACAAGTTCGATTTTTAAATCGAATTTTTATATATTATTATTTTGTTTTTAAATCTATTTACTTTTAAGTAAATACAAATTTTTAATTTTATTCGCTTTCAATCAAATTTAAAAAAAAAAAATCCAATGTGCTATCTTTTTGTAGCGGAGTGTTTATTCTCTCTTGATCATAAATTTAACGTGAGCTCAATATTATTTAATTTATCTTTCGCTTTCTTAAAAATGTTTTTTAATGTTTTCTAAATTTTGGTTTTACCTTTTACTTTCATACCGCAATTATATAAATTTTTTAAAAAAATTTTACTAAATTGATTAAAAATTAAGGGCAACAGAGGAAAACAGACGCTTTTTGTCACTTTATTTTATATATTAGGCTTATAAATCCGAACTGGTTGAAGTTTTTATTCAAACCCTTTTCGTGTTTAGAGTAAGGGCTAACCTCAACCCGCTTAAGTTAGCGTAAGGGTTCAGTTTCAGTTCCTCCTTTAAATATTTTTTTAATAAGACTACACTCAAAGAAATATTCTTGGTGGAATTGATACATAACTTTTATTAATCCCTAACAAAACTAAATTGTCCAACCAATGCAATTTTATCAAAAATGCTTTATTTTCCGTCAATTTAAAATAATTGCGTTGTTTTGAAGAAATTGTTTTATTAGCTTGAAAAATATACGTTTGTTAACTTCATATAAACTTATTCACGCTGACAAACTCGTCAATCAATCGGAATAAAAGTTCATAATTTTAATAAATAATATTAACAAACTACTTTGTTGGCTTTATAAAAAGATTTGTAATAGTGAAGAAATAATTGAGTGTAACTCGATTGATAATAAAATATTTTTATCAGAACAACAAAATATTTCAGTATTATTGATAAAAAATATGTTTTCAACAGAAAAGCATTTTTCTATTCAGCAAACTATTTTTTCATGTTGAAATATTCTGTGTTCATATTGACAGATTTTTTTATCAAATCAACAATAAAAACACAATATTCGCGATAATAGCTTATCTCAAATTGAAACATTCATTTATCAAATAAACAAAAAAAAAATTTTGTTAATGTGATTTAAACTTATCACCATAAGAAGAAAAAAATTTCAGCCATTCGGGGTCTCAAAAGTTAGAGGAAATCATTAAAATGATTTCTGCATACTTTTTTTCAAATTGTTTGAAAAAAACATGTTTTCTATTTGTAACTTTTTATTTTTCACAGAACGCTTACCCACATCTGCTAAAATGTTAAATTTCTTACTCATACCAACATTTTGATATAAAAAGTTTTTAAAATTATGTTTCATTATAACTCTATTGACCACCAAAAATTGAATTTTTTGCTATTTTTAAAAGCACATTTTTTTAAAACCACTGTTAAAGAAATATTCGTCATTAGATTTACGTGGAATTGTTATTGTTGGAAAGGTATTAAGTTAATTTTCTTTCTGCATAACGCTTTAATCAAAGCTGTGTTCCCTACAATCTCGTAAAACGTTCACAAAGTTGGAATCAAAATTTATTATAATTATAAATTTGTATGAGTAAGAAATGTATCATTTTATCAGATTTCTAAAGTCAATTTCTAAAGTTCTGTCAGTTTTCACACACAGCTTTGATTAAAACGATATACAGAAATAAAGAAGAACTTAATACAATTCCACGTAACTTTAATGAAAAATGTGTCTTTTACAGCGGTTTTAAAAAAAAAAATGTGTTTCTGAAAATAGTAAAAAATTTAATTTTTGGCGGTCAATAAGAGTGATAACGAAACAAAATTTAAAAAACTTTTTTATGTCAAAATGTTGGTATGAGCAGGAAATTTAACATTTTAGCAGATGTGGGCATACGTTTTGTGAAAAATAAAAAGTTACAAGCAAAAAACATGTTTTTTACCAAAAAGGACCTTCAGGAGAATCAAAATTGCCTCGGCGGTTTTTCTCCAATTTGAAAAAAAGGTCAGCAGAAATCATTTTAGTTCCTCTAATTTTTAAGACCCCGAACGGCGGAATCTAAATTTCGATCCGGTCTACTGTATATTGCAAAGAAATGTATCAACTTAACCTAGGAATTAAGTAGTCAATATGAATAAATATTTATTTGAGTTTAGGTACAACTACGTATAATACCGAATCAAAGTATCTTTATGGGGCCTAAATTTTATTGGAATTATATAAATTATAGTTACACAAAAACAATGTACTTAATGTAAAAAAAATAATGTTTAATTAATACTTTTCATTAAATAAAATTAATGTTTAAACTGTTAAATTTTGTTTTCAATTTACTTAAAATTATCATATCTTCTGTAATGAAAGAGAAAAGTTTGTCGCGTCCGCTATCATAATTTGATTTTTTATAAACAAACCAAAGGACATTTTTTCTTTAAAAATTAAAAAAAATCTTAGTTCTGATTTCTCTAATCATGGAATATTTTTTAACTCTGAAAAGCTTTAAAAAGATATTAATAAAATTTTATAAAATATTAAAATTATTGTAAAATATATAAAATATTTAAAATATGTCATATTAGAAAAAAATATACAATGAATCTTTGATGTATCTTACTCATTACGACATGTGCTCTAAAATCATCGTCGCATTCGAATCGTTTTACACTATGTAATACCTTTATATCGAATAGGCGCCTTTGTCTAACACTTAAACTAAATTAAATACTCTCCTCCTGCTTCCTCCTCAACAATTAAAGTAAAATTCATATCGTTCCATTTGTTCTTAATTTTCTTTGTGTTTTATGTGTACAAATATATCTGACAAGGAATTCAAAAACAATGTCAAAAAGAAAATGAAAAATGACTAATACTAAGGGTTCTCATCTAAGCATGTAAATATGTCAACATGTATAGCATTTAAACTTTTGATGAGCGATAAAGTGTAAATAGCGTAAACGTCGACAAAATGGCGGCTGCGGCTACGACAACATTATGACTTTTTTAAATTTTAAACCTTTTAATAACCCTTCATTAACATAGAAAAATAAATAAAACGTGTTCATATTTACTTCAACTACTTTAAATATGTAATTATTAGCGCCAAAGGCAACCCTCATTCACACACGTAGATTTACATGATAGTTTATACTACAAAATAGGCTCGGAAATGATGTAAACTCACGCCCATACAAATTTTGACAGATAGCTTACGCGCATGTAAGTTCACAAGGTTTACAATGTTTACGGGTTGGTTACATGCTTAGATGAGAACCCTTACTATGTTTTCTTCTACTCAAAAACTTGCGGTTATGAAAAAGTGATTTCAAAGTGTTTCCATCTGGCATGTGTCATGACAGCTAGATTTCATTTGACAGTTAAAACTTAATTTGATAAATATAAGAATGAGCAATTTGTGAAGGAACAATTACCATGTTGCATTTTTATGTCATTTCCGGAGCTCCTAAATTTTTTATCCAAAATTTTTACTAGCAATTGCTCCTTACTGAAGCCCTAAGCCTTTTTATTTTAATATTTCCTTTGTTTTGCATTTTTCATTTATATTATTTTTATTAATTTTTTTAAATAATTAATTAGTTGTCACTGCCAATTGTCAATATGAAAAATTCGACATATGCTAAATAGTGCTGGATACTGATATAACTTTTCAGGGATACCGCATTGCACTTTATGAGATTTTGTATAAGATTTTGTTGAAATCAGAAGATTTTAAAATCTTAAACTTGTATAGAGAACTCTGTTGATTTCAATATCGATTTAACGAAATCTCACAAAATCTAAAAACTTCGACTAGATGGAAACATAGTAAAAGTTAAGTTTTCAACAATATTCGAGTTAAGATTCCATGGTAATTTTAGGCATTAGAGTTTCAGGCATTATCTTTAAATTATTTTTACTCATATTATATTCGAAAATTTGAATGTAGGAATTCTGAGTTCGGACTTTAGATTCGTGATCAGTCAATTTTACTGTTACTCAAGCCAAAAATACTAGAGTGGCTCGTATGTTGAATTCGTTTTTCCAATTATTTTTGACATAAAATCAAAACCTATATTAAACAAGCTTTGTATTGAAATATTTTATTTTATATATTTGCTTTGAAATCAACTGAAATTGGCTTACTTTTTTAGGCAAAAATTAGAAAAAATTCCTCCATTTTATGTGTTTTTTATGGATGCTACTTAATTAGCTAATGTTTCTATACCTAAGGTGATTTTAATAAATATTTGCATTTAGATATCGGTCATAAAACCAGCTTTTAAAATAAGCAAAGAATTTGAAAACATAATAAAAACATAAAGTGCAACACTAAAAATTAAAAACAATTGCAGCAATAAAGTCAAGAAACAAAATCTTTTTATGACAGACATCTACGACATGCTTTGAAATTAACCATTGGTGTTGAATCAGATGTTGATACTGCTGCTTAAATGCAAACCCTGGTAAAATAGAAGTTACTCGTAAAAGCCGTTGGGCAACGAGTAACAAGACGCATCAAAGAAACATAGACAACGACATACACCTTTATTACAGTTATTTTCTGCCTCCTCTACATCCAAATTGAAACAACAAAGAGTTCAAAAAATAAAAACTACGTATAAAAAACCACAATTATAGAGCGCGTGTGCAACCCAAGAAACGCATTTGACGTTTGCTCATTTTGCAAACGAACTTAAGGGGTCATCTACTGTGAATCACGTAAAATGTTTTGTTTGCCATATTTTATAAATAAAGGTTTATATGTCTCTAAAATATTATCACCAAAATTTATTCTAAAATTTATTTAGTATTTTATAATGTATTTAATTTTAAATATATACATAATTTTTGAGTAATAGCTACATTTTAAAGGCAAGCGTGCTATTGATGCTGAAAAGTTGATTACATTTTTTATCAAAAACTAACATTTTTAAATTAATATGCATGATTGAGTGAAACAACAAACTCTAATATTTATGGTTGATATACAACTTAAAGGCTAATAAAATACTTTTCTCTCAGAATCTCGAAATTTTAGAAAACTAAAAACTACTATTATTGTCTGCCTAAAGAATATATAATGTTCGGGTAAGATTTTTTTAAACATTTTAAACATTTGCAACTAATTTTTATATACATATTTAAATTTCACAGAAAGGAAAATTAAAAATTACAGATCCTTTTTTATAAGTATTTTGAGTTAACAATTATTACTGTGATATTATATACAGTTGGAAAATCATGTTCCAAGAGAAATAATATACTTTTGTTTTATAAAATAAAAAGAGACAAATACTTTTCTTGTACTCTTTCAAAATATATGATGAAACTCTGAAGCATACAATTTTCAGCATTTTTAATTTCTCGAGATAAAAAATAATTAAAGGCTGTTCATTTAGTCATTTGCTACAATAGATTGCTCTCCTTAAAATAGATAAACACATATGCAAGAAAGGAAGAAAAACATAGACGCTCATAACCAGCCGCACATTAAAGCACGTGAACAGTTGAGGCAAAAAGTATCTTCAGTTTAGGACAGATAAAAAAGCAACCAAGTCAAAAGAACTAGTTGAGCCGCTAACAGGGCATCATTGATCAAAGTATAGTTAAGAAAGTAGATGGTATAAAAGTGATCAAGATTTTATATTTTTTATAAATATAACAAATCAAAACCAAAAGACAATAAAGCAGCCTTAAGAGAATGAGTTACTAATAGGACACCATTGATCAAAGTATAGTTAAGAAAGTAGAAAAAAGCTATCAAGATTTCATAGCTTTTTAAAAATAATTAAAAGCAAAACAAAAAAGCAATAATGCCGACTAAACTAAATGAGTCACTAATAGGACACCATTGATCAAAGTATAGTTAAGAAAGTAGAAAACATAAAAGTTATCAAGATTTCATAGTTTTTTTAAAAATAATTTAATAATTTTAAAAATAATTAAGAGCAAAACTACAAGGCAATAAGGCCGACTAAACTAAATGAGTCACTAAGAGGTCACCATTGATCAAAGTATAGTTAAGAGAGTATAGAACATAAAAGTTATCAAGATTTCATAGTTTCTTAAAAATAATAAAAAGCAAAACAAAGGGGTAATAAAGCCGACTAAACTAAATGAGCCACTAAGAGGTCACCATTGATCAAAGTTTAATTTAGAAAGTAGAGAATATGAATGCTATCAAGACATAATAAAAACCAACAAAACATCATGAAGCCTAATTATTATGTTAAAGTATATAATAAGTTAAACATGCATAAATTAATATTAAATTATTGAGTTTAAGCCAATCGAGCCGACTACTACGTGATATGCAAGATACACAGAAAATAAAATTAAGAGACAAGGTTTACTAAAAACTTGAAAAAAATTATTGAAATCCGTTTTGACACAAATGTTTTAAGTACGTGGAAGAGAAAAAACCAGGCAGCAGTTAAACACCTCAATAATGTTATACTAACCACAACAATAAAAAAACAACAACAACAACAACAACAACAACTTCAATACAAGTAAACCTCTTTGCTACCAACTGCACAATTATTGAACCGATTGCTGAAAGAAACATTTTTAGCCAGTTTTATTTTTATTGCCATCTACTATCTACTTATTGCACTCTGGCTTCGGAAAATCCTTACGACTTTGAAAGGAGGCGTTGACCGCTTCCTTATCATCATCACATTACTACTTGCGAGCTCTTTAAAGTGTGTCATTAATTGCTGCAGCTTCTGCAATTGCATAGAATCAATGGAAGAAATGCTTAAAATAGGCTGACAGAAAATCTGAAAGGGAACTAAAATTTCCCACTTAAGGATATTATTTATGCCAAGCAATAAAATTGGTATGCATTAAACATAAAATTGTTGTATTTTTAATTGCATTTTGATAGCAATCTTTTGTGGCCTAAAGGAAGGGAAATTTTTAATTTCATTTTAGTGTTTTTTTTTACGAGTATGTCCTAGAAATTAAATAGTTTTGACACTTGAAAGGCAATAAACATATAAAAGTTATAAATGGTTTTTTGTTTAGGTATATGTTTTTATTACTTAGTTTTATTATTTGTTTAAATTATTTATTTTAATTTTTTAGCACTTCCTTACTTGTGCCTAAGATTTTGTCCTGGTTTAATGATGGAACATTTTATATATATATTGTATTAACTCCTTAGCAAAAAGAAAGTTCATATCACAAAAGTTAAGATTTTAATATTTCAAAAAAATTTAAAGTCAGATTTAAAAGTTTTCTTGCATTAAGTAAAAAAATTCTAATGCTGTTTGTGTCAAATTTTATTTGGCCACTTAAGAGAGGGAATATTTTGAAATTAACGCTTTTGCTATTTAGTTTTTTTTAATACTTTAACAGTTAAATTGTTGAAATTTTTTCAATGTTATAATTAGTGATTTTCGAATTCATAAAAGTATTGATTTGTTGAGAATTTAAGATTTTGAAAAAAAATTTTTTTTTGCAAGGCTACATTTTTGTTTAAGGGAAAATTTAATTATTTTTTTTTTTGTTAATATATAGGTACTTTCAGAATTTATATTTTGCATAATGTGCAATTAATTTAAATAAAAATGTTTGTGTTATAAGGAGCATTTTGATATATTTTTGTATGCTGTCATAAATTCATTAGATATTTTATCGTTTTTTTTCTGTCAAAGTAAAATTTTTTTGAAAAATAGTTTTTCTAATTAAGGAAATTATTTAATATATTTCTTATAATGGGAGTTCAAGTAAAAATTCCCTTGCAATAATATATTTGCTGGATAAAGAAAAGATGAAAATAATTCCCTTGCGATATTATGTATTGTAATTTTTATACATATGATTTTTTAGTATTTTGCAATTATTTTTGTAATAAAATAAAAAAAAATTTAACAAAAAAAATAAAAAATTATTTTTTATTAGAAGTATTTCCTTCCTGCTGAAAAATTAATAATTTAAAAATTAAATATCTCAATAAATTAATACTTCTAGAATATATATTCTGCGACATAACGCCCAAAATAAGTAATGAAATATGTATAGCCAAAAAAATTGAATACCAAAAAAAAAGTGAAAGAAAAATTTTAATTATCGCAAAAATTTATTGTAATAGTTAAAGTACCAAACTTTAAGTTAGCAAAATATTTTTTTAATTTATTTGTTGGGCTCGATTCCCGGCCAGGCAATGGTCCTACGCTTTTACCATTATTTCCTTTTTTCAAAGGAACTTTAAAACACATCAATTTATGACGAAAAGTTGTAGTTGGTGGTGGTAGGAAAACTTTGTGGAGAGGAACGCTTAGTAAGAGGTGTAAAGACCTGCCGCCACCTCGACCTACCCTAATCTAACCATGTTTTATAAAAATTTAAATTTTTCATTAGGGCAAAATCTTTTACAAAAATAATTTTTTTTTACAAGGTACATTTTTATATTTCCTGTTATATTCATAATCTTACATAAGATATGAAATGTTATTTAAGTACTTTTTTAATTTTTCTCTTAAAGGGGAACTTTTTTTTAATTGGAAATTTTTAAATTATTTTTTTTATAATCATAAATTTATTTTTAAAAACATCATAAACAAATATAAATATTACACTGTGCATGTCCAAATATCAAAAAAGCTGGAGACATATCACTTCAGCATAATTCCAGGACGCTTGATTTAATGGCGTTTATCGTTTTTTAATCCTTCAAGATCAAGAACCTGTTGATGCAGTTTTTTAGAAAACATTTTTTCTCATTAACTTTATCGACTACATGTCGATGAGTGAAACATTAAGAATTACCTGGAAAATTATTTCTTAAAACAGTTAAACCCTCGAAACATAACTCTTATGGTTCAAATCGACCACATAAATCAAAAACACGCTTAAATCGACCATATAAAGCTTTTTTATAAAAGCTTTGTTCAAACAAAAACAAGTAATCTTTTTGATGGAAAAATATTCCCCTGATATAGTGGCGCTTAAACGACCTGTTTGGTATTAAAACTAAGTTTTTCATACATATATTTTTTATTTTCTCAGATAGATTCATCTTTTTCTTCTGCTTCTTCATGTAAATTCCAATAAATGTCTCCTAAGAGAGCAATAGTTCTTAACCACTGTACCAGTGCTCGAGTCTCGCCGTCACCAGATGGAAACGTTCGTCAAGCTCGTCAGATTCGCATCAAAAACTAGATGCTCTCTTAGGAGACATTTGTTGAAATTTACATGAAGAAGCAGAAGAAACAGATGAAGCTATCTGAGAAAATAAATATATATGTATGAACAACTTAGTTTTAATACCTTTCAGGTCGTTTTAGGGACACAGAAGGTTGGTTAATTTGGTTTACTTTGTAATTACTTTTATACGAAAAAAAGGGTTTTTTTATTTATGAGGTTAATTTGGACCATAAGAGTTCTGTTTCAAGGGTTAAACAATTATTCTCCAGACATGAAGTCGATAAAGTTCATGAGAAAAAAGTTTTTCTGACAGAAACTGCATCAACATGCATTTGACCTTGAACTTTAAATTTATCGGAAACGGGCCGAAGGATTAATAACTGGTAAACGCCATTAAATTCAGCGTCCTCGAATTATTCTAAAACATTGGCGTCGGAAGCGGGGGGAAAGGTGGGCAATTGCCCCCCACTTTTTTAGCTAGATAAACAATTTAAAAGGAAAAGTTATTCAAAATATCAGTTTTTTTACAACGATAATATTTTTGTATTATATATTTTCCTCTTCTTTCTCTCTTCTTCCTGTTTCATGTGAAGAAATTTTGGTGATTTTTTTTTGTACCACCATTTGTACTGCCCCCCCAGATGAAATTCGCTTCCGACGCGCTTGTTCTGAAATGATATGTCCCTAGCTTGTTTAAAAAAAAAGTGACCGATTAATGCAAAGTGATATATTATTGTTAAATTTAATAATTTTTTATTTCGTTACATATACTTTCTAAGTATTTTCCTTGATAAAAAAGTTGTTAAATGAAGAAAAATCCTTGTTTAGCCGGATTGTCTACAAAGATTCTTATTCTTTACAATTATTTTGTTTTGGATAATTAATTGTGATCTATTCTTTGAAATTTTACATGATTTAGTTGTGAGCTATTTAGATCAAGTCAATTTAAAGAAGGCAACAACAACTCTGTAAAGAGTCAATCACATAGCAGACTAGACGGCCTGTTTCAGAAATCGCTACATTTCCACTTCAGCAGTCTTGAGTGATTCAGCTGTGACCAACCCACTGTTTTTATAGCCACCTTTCAGCCACCTTTCAAATAGCCACCTTTCAGTTAAACAAAAGCTTCTAGCGAAGCAAAATTCGGTCCAATTCTGTGGTGCACTTCGGCAAAATCGTCGAGCTCTAATGAATATTGAAAAAATAAGAAGCAACTCGAACAGACGTAAACCCTGGTAGAGTTAAAAGCTTGATCCAAAAATATCTACTGCTTTAAAGTCATGTGATTAAGTGGCCGATGAGAACGTTAAAATTCTCACGAATTTGTTAGAACAGGTATCAAATCATATAAGACTTTAACAGTGGGTGGGTCACTGCTGAATCTCTCAAGACTACTAAAGAGGAAATGTAGGAATTTTCTGAAACAGGACGTCTAGTCTGCTGTGTGATTGCTTCTATACAGAGTTGTTGTAGTTATATTGTTTTTTTTTTTGTTATATTTTCTCCACAACTTTCAACACCTGCTCTAATTTTTCCGTAGGCAGTTTTTTACACAATCAGCATGTGGCGCATGTGCAAAACGCCAACAGCCGCCCATACTCTATACTTTATTGCAACAACAATTTGCGGAGTTGCTATCTTAACTTAGAATGGCTTCCAGTCAGAAACTATGTTCAATTAAAGTTGATCAGCTGCGCCTTATAGTATAAAGATCAATGAAGATCGACGTGTATTCAATGAGCCACACAAAACAAGCTTAATTCAATGCAGAGATAGGAAAATAGAAGACGTGTTATTGCTATTAATGTCGGATCATATCAATGTTCTTGCATTTTCAACTCATATTCGAACATGAACAATATATCGAAAATTAATTTTGACAAAGCTGATTTAGTTGAAGATGAGTTTTATTAACATTTGAAAGAAGTTATCCCGTCACTAAAGCAATAAAACCAACTTACTAACAATTGAGACAAATCTTATCAAAACGTAAATTGAATCAGAAAAGCTCTTTAAACCTTTCGACAGCTCAGTTAAGAAAACTATGCAGCAAATACAACACAAACACAGTAGCCTGTTCTTAATATCCAGAAGCTGAAGGCAGAAAAAAAAGCCAACTACATCAATTAAAACCTATAAAAAGATCGCAATAATAATCAAGCTCTTGCAGCCTCTGAAATACTCGTTTACAGAAAGGAACAGAAAAAAAAAAAATTAAGAAACCAACCTGCGGACATAGAAACGAGAACATTTCACGCAACTTATGATGGAAGTTCAACCAAATTAAAGCAAAAATATAACAAAAACTAAGAAGAAAAATTAAAAAACTTGAAAAAAAACTCAGCTGCAACAATAAATAAACTGGTTTTAAAACACTTAACAATTCGAAAAACGAAAATTTATGATAACTAAAGAACACTTTGGAACACTTGATGCACACCTGCGCTGAGCTGAGCTGAGCTGGCTGACTTGGAGTTGCTGCCTGTTGTTCGGATTTGTTACAATTCAGAGTTGAAACTTGCTGTAGAAGACAACAGAACACAAAAGCAAAAACTATACAAAATAAATTATATATTGTGACTACTACAAAAACAACAACAAAAGCATCAATACTATAGAGGGGGAAAGCTGCACAGTAGCACTTTGTTGCAGACATTTGAGGGCAATAAAAGACTCGCAAGACAGGAACCCAGCCTAAGTCAGCTACCAGAAACAAGTTCCTGCGTAAGCTGATGATAAATCTTATCTATAGATAGGTTGACAAAAACTGACCACTTGGGATGAAAAAAAAAACAAGCAACCTATGACCACTCTGAGCTGTTTATGCCAACATTTTTTCCAATAACTGTTCATTTGCTGATTTCATTTGACGGCACCGTTAAAATTAAAAATCATGACTGATTAATTAGTTGACCCAAAAAACTGAAGGTCCTACAAGGCTGTTGGAAAATTATTGCCAGCAAAAATCATCTGAGAACAAAAACAAATCTTTAAGCAGCAAACAATAAACGAGCAACAAAATGCATACAATTTTAAAAAATTTCTCGTAAGAAACATGAAAAAGCAATCAATTCGAGTGCAATAAATCAATTACAAATGGCGACAAGGCAAACAGTCAGGCGTCGATAAAAGCGATAATCCGACAAAAAATGTCGTGACACACTTTTTTCGGCAACACCAACATTCTGGGGGGAGAACAATAAAAAAATTAATTTGGCACACATTGCAAATATACGAGATGAAAATAAAAAGAACGCAGATATCCTTAATTTGCCATACACGAACCATATGTCGTGGGTCCAGTACAACAACAATAGCATAACCAGTGTAGAACACCGAAGCCTGCAAAAATGACAAACAAAGAAACTTTACCCCAAAATAAGGAAAAGGAAAAAAAAAACCATATAATAACCGTTTTTTGCGGTTACTCGTCATCATTTAGCGTTGTCTGTGTATTAATCACTTTGTGGCCAAAAACGCTACTACAGTTATAATTGAAATTAAATATTTGACGCAGTCATAAATTTTGCTAAAAGGGGCCAAGAAAACTGGATGTTCTACATATCTTTAAACTGCAAAAAATGTCATAGTGAAAAAAGTAAAAATACGGCTTTACACAAAAGGCGAAAAATAGCCCGTAAACAAGAAGAATGTTAAGAGGATTCCTCCATAGTTCTTACAGAAGAAAAAAACGCATATTATGTTAAGTGGGAAAATATTCTGAATTAAATTCACTTTAAATCTTAGAATTGTAAGAAAATTTTGTTATCAATTATATTCACTATGTTGTTCCTTTCAATAAAAGATGAATTAAGTCAAGCATTTAATTTTGTATAAAAAAGCAAATGATTAAAAAATTCCCAAAAAAAAAATAAAAAGTTTCCTTTTATATTAAAATGATTTTCTTTGCAACAAATTGTAAAAAAATTTCGCAAGATAATAAAGAAAAAATAAGTAGTTTCCTTTTGTTTAAAAGTAATTGTAATATTGATTATATTAAGGATTTTGATTATAAAGTGATTTTGTATAAAGGTAAGGATTTAAGGGAGTTATAAATTTCCCAAAAAAAATTCTCCTCTTATTGTAAGGTTATTTTCTTTTTAATAAATTTAATAAGAGTAACAAGTTGTTCTGAAAAGATATTCTTTTAAAACAATTCATTATTTTTTTCCAAAAAAACCTATATAGAAGCAAATGATTATCATGTTAACCCATTAACCGCGGTTGGGTATTTTTTTACACATGAAAATGCTTCTGCAGAATTGACAATATTTCTGGATTGGTAACAGCTAAGTGTTTAATTTTTATTTAATGTTTAATGTTTGTTCCATTAAAAAACATAGAGCTATAAATTGTTTTTGGTGTATGTCAAGAAATTTATGCGTTAACTACCCTATAGGAACAAACTAACTTGTTTTTAAAAACAACTAATTAAAAAACTAATTTAAAATAAACTAGTTTATGAACTACTTTGAATTGTATTAAGGCGGCATCTACTTCAATTTTGAATAGTTTGTATTGCATTATATATGAAGTAATTGAAAAACTACTTCAAAACAAGTGGATTAAAAACTACTTTAAATTATATTAAGGCGGCGACTACTCTGATTTTGACATGTTTTTATTGTAAATTTTTATTATATTACAAGTTTATATATATTAAACCATGATATTTCATCTAATATTATCAACTTTAGGCTTTCAGTAATATGAATTTATGTATTTTTTTTTTCAAAACAATAAAATAAATGATGATTAATGAATTTTTATGCTTTTAAATTCATCTTCAGTAAGTGGAATATTAACTAGTTTTTAATTGATTTCAATTTAAGTAATTAAAAAATAATTTAAATTTAACTAATTTAACAAGTAGTTGGAAATATATGCGGTTTTCAATTGATTTATTTTAAAATAGTTAAAAAAATAGTTTTAATTCAACAAGTAGTTCAAAACATATGCAGACGAAAGTCATTTGACTTATTTAGCGGACATCACCATACAAAATATGTTAGTTCGTTCTATGGAAAAAATTCAAAATTTCAACTAGTTGTGGTTGACAAAAAACTACTTTTTCATCTACATTTAAATTAGTTGAGTTTCTTACAGGGTACTACATTTCCAAAGTCAAAAGTGATTAAATTTAAAAATCAGAAAATTTGTGTTTTCATCATTTGTAAAAAATTTATTTATAGAAAAATTGTAAAGTCTATCTTAGCAAACTAACAAACTATACCTGTTGAAAATTCATGATATAAAACTGTGCAGTCGTTGCAGAAGGAATTTGTGCCCATCTAGAACACATTAACGACGGTTGGGTATTTTTATACCCAACTCATACTCGACTACAGTGAAAGATACAAAGTTGAAATTTGGTGTGGTAGTTCTTGTGATCAATATAAGAAAGCAGACGCAATTTGAAAGAAATTTTACGAAGCGTTTGGGAGCCGATTTTAATGAGTTAAACATATTTTATTTAAAAATTAAAAATTTCGAAATTCAAAAGATATCCTCTTGTTTTAAGGGACTTTTAGCCTTTCTACTAAATTCAAAAAGAATTTCAGAATAAAACCAAAATGGTTATTTTCTTAAAATTTCTTCGTTACTTTTTCGTCTTTTTTCTAAGACTATATACTTTTTAAGTCGACAAACGTCTTAATTACACTGTTCAACACAAAGAAAAATAACATGGATCCGCCAACGGATTCTGATAGAGGGGACCAAAAAAATATACGTGTATCGGCGTTTTGAAACTTTTCGTCTGAGTTTTATTTTAGAGGGGGTTTAATTTATCCCCCTTTTGAACATTCTCATAGTGAATCGGCAAACGAAACCATGTGATCCGCACGTTTTTGGTATAGAATGTGTTCAGCACATTTATGTAAAATATTACGAGGAACATTTTCGTGGAACATTTTAACTCTCTAACTCTTCAATGTATGGGTCTTTTTTGAACTAATTTTGATAAAGGGCAAATAAGCCCCATAAAACAGGGATATAATGGGTTAAAATATTCCACAAAAATATTTGCCATAAAATTTTACTATTAGTCTCTGAATACACCAAAGCTCAAAAACCAACTTGAATGCCAAAAATAAGTGAAACCTTAAAATGTGTTTAAGGTTTAATTTTTCTCTTATTTAGAATTGGTGTTAAAATGTCCCACAAAACTCAGTGTTAGGGTGTTAGTTCCTATAACAAAAATGTTATACGTAAGATTTCACTCAAAATCACAAAAGAAACCTCTACATATAATATCTATAAATACAAAGAAGAGAGCAAATGACATGAATTAGACCAATTGTGTTCCTTTTCGCGCATATACATTGCACTAATTAAAGAGTTTTCATTAAATTCAAATTTATTGATAAATGTTTTTTTATATATTAAAAGCATAAGTGCAAAGGGGAGCCACAAGAGCCCTATTATATATATAGCAAATACTATATCTTTTAGTTGGTGATTCAAAATTTCTGTTCACACAAGACCTGAGGACTTTTCTTTCAGAAAATTGTTATTTTCTGGCAACTGTTGGGGAGATTGAAAACCAGATGGGAAATGCATATAAAATTGCAGCACTAATACTTACTTTACATATGAGTAGTTTTGTTTGTTGACTAAGTGGCTTGCTTTAAAATAGTCTAGAAAACATTGCTGTAATTTTTGCAATTTTTTGAACAGCTTGTTTTGCATGCTCATGGAATTTAAACAATTTATTAAAAGTTGATCCGAGATATTTTATTTTATTTTGAAAGGGGATATCGGAATTATTGAATCTTAATTTAAGATTTTTGATCTCTGTAACAACCTTTTTATTACGTTTACCTGAAAAATTTATCATACATATGGCTTGCGGTTTTGCAGCATATCCCAAGATTTATAGTAGTCATTGATAACTCTAAGATGAGTTATCAATATCAGTTTAACTAAACGAAGAGCATAAGCAGGAGATTTATTGTGAGCGTAAATAAGTGAATCATCCGCGTAAAGAATGCTCTTTGAGCCAGTTATTTCATGAGGAAAATCGTGAATTAGTATATTATACAGATAGGGAGCCAGGATTCCACTTTGAGGTACTCCACTCATGATGGAACCACAATTTAAATTTGAGCTATTAATTTGAACAAAAACAGCCCTGTCGTTAAAGACACAGCCCTGTCGAGCAATAATGATTTACTAAAATATGATTAATCATATTTATTCAACGTAAATTTTTTTTACTTAATTAAACATATCAATAATTTACTTTTTTTATTTATTTATATTTAAAAAAAAAAATAATTTAATTTATTACAATTCTGTATTTAAAATTTTTTCTGGCATTTTCTCTGGTTAAAAATTTAGCAGGCGAACATCGGGCGAACATGGGCCGCAAGACTGTAAAGGGTTCAAACATGGCCTTAAAATAATCCACGAAGCATAGCGGTCGAAATTTGGGTCGAACATCAGCCTAAATTAGGTTTACGATGAAGTTTAAGTTGTATGCCACCAAATGTTTCTAAGCTCATATTAAACAGCAAACGTTTGCGCAACAACAAAAGTAATCCTAACTCGCCGATGCTGATGTTGATAGTATTGCCACTTGTGTGTGGAGCAAAATAATTTTGTTTTTTGTATTGTCACTGGCGTCGGAAGCGGGGGGAAAGGGGGCAGTTGCCCCCCACTTTTTTAGCTAGATAAACAATTTAAAAGGAAAACTTCAAAAGTTATTCAAAATATCAGTTTTTTTTACAACGATAATATTTTTGTATTATATATTTTCCTCTTCTTTCTCTCTTCTTCATAAGCATGCTTGCGGATAACCATTTTCTTTCTCTGTGTTTGCAAAAAGATAAAACAAAATGTAGAGTTTCTACTGCAAACCCACCACTTCAGTTTAAAAACACCCTTAAGTATGTAGCTTTATGCTTCTTCATAGTCGATACACATTGACTGCAACAGTCGTCCACCGACAAAACGAAAACTTGCCGTCAGAGAGAAATGTTGCAGTATTCTCGACGACTTGATTATAATGAACGCAATAGCGACAATCTGTGTTTCATACAAAACGTAAACAAACTCTGCTATGTTCGCTCTTGTCGTCTATCAAATTAGAAATAGATTGAAGTCTGCGGCAGCAACAATTGTGGTCGTGTTCTCTCTTTGTCGTGCCGTCTTCAAAAAATACATCTTCATAAGAAAACATGCGTTCTATTTTTTGACAATTGGCGTTCGTCGCTAGTCGCAGTCAATGTGTATCGGCTATAATTTTGCAACTCTGGTAAGAAAAAAATTTGACATGTTCTTAGGGGCATTCCATATTGGACGACATGTTGTACGATAAGTTAGATGGAAAACTGATGGGACAATTTGATTGAGCGTTCGAACGATCCAACTTGTAAAGCAACATCATTAATTGCAAGCTCTCAAGCAGAACACATCCGGCTAATAGCTAAGCAACTTTTAGATGCCCTTACAATTGAGCAGTAATTTTACATAGTTGTACAGTATTGTACAATCGGCAGAAAAAAACCAAAAATTTCGACTATCGTTTTAGCTTGCACATGGTACTACATGTTGTACAATCTGCCATGTTGGTCTAATGTTTTGGACCATGCGAAAGCCCCTACTGTGAATTAGCTGATGAAAATCCACCTCGACACTTTGAAGAAACATCAAATCCGGTTCCTTCAGTACAGTTGCCATTATATGATTGGCTACGAAAAGATTATTTCGAAATTTTAGATCTTCTCTCAAATGAGATAACGGCTAGATTCGATCAAACAGGTTGATATTTTACTTTTTTTTTATTTTTGCAAGTTTACACCAGCTTCACTCAACCGACTCACTTTGATTTATCATTCGGTGAGTCGGTTGAGTGAAGCTAGTGTAAACTGGCACTTTGTAAATCTTATTGTACATTTCAACAGATCTTGACACTCTGGAATCGTTGGAATATTGTAATCGAAGCCTTCAACGGAAAAGTGCCTTCTGAACAAAATCTAAAAACAAAACTAGATCTTTATGCAGATGACTTTTTTGCAGATGAAATTGCTGAAGCAATTGCCTGGCCAAACACCTTGAAATTGTAGTGGCAATGTATCCCAATTTGCAAAAAATTCGGATACTGTAAAAAAAAACTATTAAATTAAGTTAAAAAACTTATTGCTTTGCTTTTGACTGTGCCTGCATCAGCAGCTTCATCTTTTAGTGCACTAAGACGACTTAAAACGTATCTTCGAGCAACTATGACACAGAAACGACTCACTCATGCGGCACTTTGATAACTCTAACTCACATTCACAAAGATAAAACCGAAGAATTGAATTCGATGGAGGTGGTGAAAGAGTTTGTTTCTCGCAAGGACAGAAAGAAACATTTTGGAATAATTTAAATTGATATAACGTTTTGTACCTTATTGCATTTAAACCATGTAAAGATATACCTAGTCTTGCTTTATAAAAGCAACCATTATTTCTTATATTTTCATATTACCATATGAAAGATCTTTTAAAGAATGATCTCTAATATCGAAATTGGAAGAACTTTTAAAAATAATGAAATTTTAATATTTTTTATTTATTTTTATATTTTACTAGCTGAAACCCGGCGCGTTGCTGCCACTCTCCCTATTCAAACGCCCATAAAATGTTATCAGTTAAAAAGCATGTCTAAATTGAGGTCAAATACTGAATTCTGAGACTGTGCGACCTATATCCACAAAGCTATTCGATATAACAAATTTGGGTTGTATAGGAAGTGCCACTCTCTCTTCATCACCGCTAATAGAATGTAATCAATTAAACTGGATGTCTACATGGAGGTCGAATACCGAATTCCAAAACTGTGCGACATATAACTCCAAAACTATTCGATAGCACAAATTTTGATTGTATGGGAGGTGCCACTCTCCTTTTCCCTACGCCCATAAAATTTTAGCAATGAAACTGCATGAGTACATTGAGGTCGAATACTGAATTTTGAGGCTGAGTTACCTATAACTCCAAATCTATTCGATATCGCAAATTTGGGTTAAATTGGAGGTGTCACGCCCCCCCGACAAACTCTAAAAAATTTTATCAGTAAATCTGCAAGCGTAAATTTTGGTCGAATACTGAGTTCCGACGCTGTGCGACCTTGAACTACAAAGCTATTCAATATCACAAATTTTCGTTGTATGGGAGGTGCCACTCCCCCTTGATCAACGCTCATAAAATTTAATCAATGAAACTGCATGTGTACATTGAGGTCCAATACTGAATTCCAAAGCTGTGAGACCTATAACCCCAATGCTATTTGATATCTCTAATTTGGGTTAAATAGGAGGTTTCACGCCCCCTTGTCGTACGCCCATAAAATGTAATTAATGAAACTGCATGTATAAATTGGGGCCGAATACTGAATTCTGACGCTGATATTCAATATCGCAAATTTACGTTAAATGGGAGGTGCCACGCCCCTCTTACCAATGAACATAGATTGAATCAATGAAACTGCATGTGTATATTGAGGTCGAATACTGAATTTCGGCGTTGTACGACTTATAACTCTAAAACTATTTGATAGCACAAAGTTGGGATGTATGGGAAGTGCCACTCCCCTTTGCCCTACGACGACAAAATGTAAGTATTGAAAATGCATGTATAAATTTTGGTCGAATACCGAATTCTTACGCTGTCAACCTATAACTTCAAAGCAATACGATATCGCAAATTTGGGTTGTAAGGGAGATGTCACGCCTCCCTGTCCAACGCCCATAAAATAAAACCATTGAAACTGCATGTGTAAATTGAGGTCAAAAACTGAATTCCAAAGATGAATTCCTATAACTTCAAAGCTATTCGATATCACAAATTTGGGTTGTATCGGAGGTGCCCCTCCCCCTTGTCCACTCCCATAAAATTTCATCACAGAAACGGTACGTCTAAATTGTGGTCGAATACCGAATTTCTAAGCTATGCAACCCATAACTCTAACTAAAGCTATTCGATAACAACAATTTTTTATTTATATGTGGGAGGTAAAAGGGGGTTTGGCATTGCCCCTTAAACCATCTCGTACTCAAAGCAAAGCGTACTTACAAAATTTGAGCTCAATCGGACCAATGGTTTCGAAGTATTTTGATATTTTCTTTAAAGTAGGCGTAGATGAATTGTGACCACGCCCATTTTTTCAAAGTTAATTATAGTTATCATACGAACTTATTTACCAAATTTTAATTTCATACGACCAAAACCGTCTTAAATACAGCATTTTTATTGATTTGTGGGCGACAAAAGGGGGTGTGGTACAAAACCTGCAAAGATACACACATGCAATTTCTTATGTGCACCCTCCACACAGACCCCAATCACCCCTGAAAATTTCATTGAAATCGGGCAAGCCGTCTAGGAGGAGTATGCGAACAGGAAGTTTTGCCACTTAATTTTATATATATAGATATCAAAACAGTGGGCGCAAAAGTGGGCGTGGTAAATTTTTCTTTCAGTAAACACTTAAATTGGATTACTACGAACATTTGAAAAAAAAATTATCCAAATCGGTCCAGCCGTTTTCCGATTTTAGATAAATTGAAAAAAGTGGGCGCAAAAGTGGGCGTGGTCAATTTTTCTTTCCGACAAAACTTAAATTGGATTACTATGAACATTAAAAAAAAATTATCCAAATCGGTTCAGCCGTTCTCAACTGATGCAATTACCAACGAACGACATTTGATTTTTATTTATATAGATTTTATTTTAAACTAAAATAAAAAATTTGTTTATTTACATTCATATTTCTTTGAAGAAATTTTGGTGAACTTGTTTTTGTACCACCATTTGTACTGCCCCCCCCCCATTTGTACTGCCCCCCCAGATGAAATTAGCTTCCGACGCGGTTGTGTATTGTAGAATAACCACTGCTCGACCAATGTACGGTCGCTGTTTGGCCAAAAAGTTCTGCAAAGGACCCTTCTACGACCCTTCTACAACCCTTCTACGACCCTTGTACGACCCTTGTTCGGCTGAGAAAAGTATATAAAATAACGCCTTGTTTCGCCGCTGTTTGGCGTAAGCTGGGAAAGTTGTAATTTTTACTCGGGTGTGCACAAAATTCACATGACCACTTGACTGAGTCATGAACGGGTGTGTTCAAAACTTTATCTAGCTAGCAAAAGAAAAAATATAAAAATAAATAAGTAAAGACAATCAACTTTCTGACACACTTGATTACGCCGCGAACAAGTTAAACACTATTAGGCTTAAGTCAGGAATCAAGGGAACGGCTCATTGCTACAGCTTAAGCTTAGGGGCACACTCGGACTCAAACAAACACACACACACATGAATGTTTCTTATGGAGCAGAGTTAATGAAGCTGCTGCCCAATGCGTAAGGCAGGTGGCAGTCCAACGTGTTCATAAAGCCACAACTCTTGGTAGAGTCAGAGTTAAGTTATTGTAGAATGTCAAATTAAGTAACTGCAAGGCAGTGATAAATTATGCTGAAATCCGTTCCAGTAAAACAGTAGCAAGTAGCCAGAAAGTCCGATTGCTAGCAATAAAAATGGTCTGCAAAGAAAATTGAGCAGACGTCAGACAATAGCTTAAAGAAAAAAAATCTCACAGCTATTAAAATTAAATGAGTAAGGGGTAAGCTGAAGAAATTGGCTAAGAACCAACCAATATGAAAGCTATAAACATGATAGTTAATGCAGCGCAATATGTGGTCCAAAAGGCTTCTTTAAGTTCTTGAAGAGAACATAAATTCTATTTTTCATGTGTTTTAAGCTGATCGAACTCTAGCAGTTAAGCTTTAAGTTTAGAACTCAATTTTAAGCTTTAAATTAAATTTTAACTCAAGTTGGTAGGTAAAGGTTTTATGAAATTCTCACGCTTTACCCTTAGGAACAACAACAACAACACTAATGATCTTGCATTGTTGTCTAGCCAAGCCTATTACGAAAAAAAAATATTCGTTTTACCCACTTAAAGCACCATATCGTTGTTAAGAAACACAACAAAAGTAATAATAGCACTATAATTGCATAATCTCTCGTTTGACCCCAATGCAACCAACAGCTGCTACAGTTGTTTCTCTAATATACCGATCAAACCTAACGCCCTCGCCCTATTCGATGCGTTTACGCATGTTTCAATTACAACTTCAATCAATTCAATGTAACAAGTTTTTTTACACGCGCAGGATTGAGTAGAAAATGAAACGTTTTGCGTATAACACAATCATTGATTGATTCCCACGCTCATGCGCGTGAAAAGGGATCTTTTTCTTTTATTTTCTCTTCATTGAAGAGGAGTAGATCGACGAAGATCACCTTTGACAGCGATCGTGACAATGAGCTGTGACACTCTATTATTATTTTAACATAACAATAGCGTAGATTTTCCTTTCAATGATTGAAGGGTATATTTATTTAATTTTCCTGCAAATTTCTACACACGCTTAGTGAGGATCGTTTTGGAGCAGATCAGCTGGCAGTGTGTTCTCTGCTCTCGCATATTAGTATTGTGGGCGATTTATAGCAGTTTCAATATTTTTTCCGACAGCTCTGATAGATGATGTGTTCTCGATCCTTATAACAAAAGGCCAATATTTTGTTTACAGACGAACCTGTTACGATCATCAGTTGTCTAGAGCTCTACTTAATTGCAAACAAATTTTTTTTTATTTTGAAAATAAAATCCTTTTACATGGAATGCATGCATCTGAAGTGCGGATTATTTTTTAATGCTGCGAGGCATTCGGTAGTAAAAATAAATGATCCCTTGTTTTTTGTATTGCTGTTGTTGTTGCCTCTACTGGCAAGATCCTTATTTTAATCCTTCGTGTCATTTGAAATTGGCATCACTATCAGAAAAGAAAATTTGAAGAGATCGCATTGAATCCATATCAGATAACAGCAATTTGTAAGAATCTGTTTTCAAGGCAATGCTTATTGCTTACTCGATCGCTAGCTGATCCTTGCATGTTTGTTTAGGTAACGACCGAAGCTGCTTTCATAAGCGTTGCACTATTTTGTTGCACTGTCAATGCATGTATGTACAACAACAGGTGCCGAACAGCCACTAATTGAATTACCTGCTGTTAAATGATGCACGCAATCGAGCAAGATCATCGTAATTTAAGGATCAAGTATTTGGAATTATATAGATAAGATCAGCATTAAGGAAATTTAAATAAATCAGAGAAATCTGGAGAAAATGGATGAAGACTTCTTTCTATTTCATTTTTAATAACTGGCATTCTGTATGTCGAAATTAAAAGTTACGATAAATTAAATCCAAGTTCCTTGCCAAACCTTCTACGTATTACTATTCAGGCTTGTAGCCAGACCAAGAAAACAGAGGGGGCAGACATGAATCTTGGGGGAGCATTTATTTTATTTTTTCATTTAAATAAATAAAATCAACTTTTTAACGTTTGAAATGAATACATTATACATATTTATTAAAAAACAGTTAATTTTATAATATGTACATGGATATGTAGATCTTTTTATACATGAGATTAATACATAAAAAATAATAAAAAAATTAATTCAGGACTGTGTAATAAAATGAAGGTAAAAATGCAGGATTTTTTTAAAGTGGCTAAAAATATAAGAAAGAGTAGCGAAATGGGCTTACATATGTATAAGACATTTTTTAAGAAAAAAAAAAACAAATAAAAAATTGAATTAACCCACATCCGTCGTTTGCATCAAATTGATGCAAATTATTTATTCAGATTTATATATTAAGAACAAACATGCATGTTTTGATTTAAATCTTTTGCTTCCTTAAACTTTTGCTAGAATTAAGATTTGCAGTTTTTTCTTATTTTAAAATCAATAAACATTCATCATGCATAAATAAAAAATAAAAAATTCAAAACATTTCAATGAATTGTATATAATTTTTTTATCTGCATCGAACTTTTCATTTCGATGCAGATACAAAACGGTGCACAACGTGCTTTTCATTTCTAGAAAGTTCCTCTGGATACGGGTTAAAAATTATTAAAATTCAAATCTTATTTTTTGATAGCAAATGTTGGCGACCCAATATAATATGAAAAACTGTAACCATTTGTCTGAAATGTTTTGTTAAACAAATTTCATATACATATTCAAGTCATGAATAAGGTGAATGTGTATATTTTTTGTTATTTGAAACTAAACTAATTTTAAAGCAATACACATATATATCAACAAAATGCATATTAATTATTCATTTAAAGTTTTTCATTGTCTGATTTGGCCAGGGGGGTAAACGGTTGTAGTAGGGAGGCATTGCCCCCCTTTTTCCCTCCTTGGCTACAGGCCAGTTACTATTTATTTTAAGCTTTAACTCTTGTTGCTTTTATAACTGTAATTCCAATTCTAATTCTTTTTCTAACTTAAACTCAGGCCCGTAGCCCAAATGGTCCAAATCGAGAAAATATAATGAACATTTTTCATAAAATATTACTTTTATGATTATATTATATCACAAAATAATAGTAAAAAACTAATGAAAAGGAAAAAAATAATAAAGTTAGGTTAGGTTAGGTGAGGTAATGGTGGCATGATCTCTTTAAAACCTAGTAGAGATTTCCCTCCTCAAACCAGTTCGAGCGGATAATGAATTTGAGGATATGCTGATTTTCAGGCATGAGAGTTCGGCAAGTCCATTTAAAAAGGGATGGCCCAGAGTTGCCATTCTCCTTTTAGCTAGAGCCGAACATTCGCAGAGGAGGTGCTGAACGTTTTCTACCTACTCCTCACATCTACAGCTTCTGCAGAAATCGTTTGATGCAGCTCCCAACCGAAGACCATGCGCTCCGATCAGGCAGTGACCCGTTAGGATTCCTACTTTTTGTGACAGGTTTACCCTGCTTAACTCAAGCAGTGAGTTGGTGCGTTTTAAGTCGTAGGTTGGCCATGTTATCTTAGTTATCCTACATGTATCAAGGCGCTCCCAGCGTTCTTGTGCAAGGCTTAAGGATCAGTTCTAGCACTGGAATTAATAGGAGGAAATGGGTTTACCAATAAAGTCCTCATTTAAGAGGGTGTTTGAGGCCATACCCTTCCTTACCAATTCGTCGACCAAATTGTTGCCCTTGATATCCCTGTGTCCGGGTACCCATATGAGGTGATTCCTGAGTAGCCTTGCCATCTCGTTAAAAGATCTGCGGCACTCAGTGAGAGTTTTAGAGTTGTCAATATTTGAGTTCAGCGCTTTCAGTGCAACTTGGCTATCTAAAAAGATGGAAATAATCTTTTCATCAAGGTTTTCATGACCTAGAGTCGTAGCGGTTTCGTGAATAGCCATCATTTCCGCTTGGTAGACACTATAGTAATTTGGAAGTTTAAAGGACGCTTCGATTTCAAGATCCTGGGAGTAAATACCTCCCCCTACTTGTTCTCGAAGTTTGGATCCATCTGTGAAGATTTTCATGCCGGTGGTTTTAAGGGGAATTTTGCTTGCCCCGTCTACCCGTGAAGGGATGAGAACTACGTAGTTCTTTTCAAGATTTAAGCACGGCACACAGTCTTTGCTTTCCTGATTGCAGTTTTGTTAATGCCTAATTTGGACTTATAGTTATTCCATGAGTCCTCACTATTGCTACGCCTTGCGTAGTTGAAGTCTCTGCGACAGTCTTTTCTGAGAATTGCAATCTCCTGAGACCACCATACGGGTTTATGGGATTTTTTTGAAAACTTTTTTCGGACATGCTCTGTTTAGCTCATCCGAGCATTTTTTGGTGAAGTCTAGAACCAGAAGGTCCAAATCTTCTTTTTTAGTAACGGGGGGAGAAGTGACTGAATTCAGTGATGTTTTAATAAGTTTATTATACTTTCTCCAATTTGTCTTACGGAGATTTCTTATTTTTAGAGGCATGTATTGATTGGTTATTTTCCAACCGAATTCTATATACCTATGGTCCGAGAACGAATGTTCTTTTAAGACTTTCCATGAATGAATTTCTTCCGTGAAGTTTTCTGATACTAGAACTTTTTCTCGATTTTTAATAATGAAAGTTAAATCATTGCCCTTGTTCATTATATCTAATTTAGTGCTTAGTAGGAAGTTAAAAAGTGACTCACCTCTGTCGTTGTTGTTACTGCTGCTCCATTGTGAGTGGTGTGCATTCGTATCTCCATCCAGAATGATGTGCGTGGCTGGATTAGTTCCCTGTAGGAGTTCCCGGGATGATTGCGTGGGTAAAGGCTCATCATAGGAGAAGTAAAAAGAAGCAACCGTTAGTTTCTTGGGCCCCAGCTCCAGGCTGACCACAGAGAGGTCGCCATGACTTAACTGAGGGAGAATAAAGCAATTCAAATTAATTTTCGCTAAAATACAAGTTCGAGTTTTACCTTTGTTAGATACGTAGTATATTTTATAGTTTGGTGTATTCAGGCCAAGGATTTTATTGTTGTTCATCCAAGGTTTCTGAATCAGCACCAAGTCGACATCGCTCGTTGCCAGGTGACGCTGGAGAGCAGCCGAAGCTGCTTTGTAGCAGTGCAAGTTAATTTGGAGTACCCGGAACATCCTTAGGTACTCCAACAACCGCGGTGTCAGCCTCTTCGTCGCTGAGGGTTTCCTCTGACGGAGCCTGCTCCTGTAATAGATTTGTCATTGCCGTCGCTAGTTCGGATGCGGATGATAACTCCTCCTCACTTCCAGAAACCAACTCGTCGATGTCGTTGGGATTCTCAGTCGTGGCACTATAGACCGCACGATTTACGAGAGACACCGTGTCTGTTTTGTAGATTCTTGGGTGAATCTTACTAAACCCATAGTTTAGAGTACATTTTTCCTTGTTTAGTTGGTCAACACATTCATTTTTGAGGATCAACAAAATCTCCATCTTGGATTTCTTGGAATCGGTTTTCGCATCCTCAGCTTTAGGTTTCAACTTCACCACCTTCCAGTTTTGATTGGATATAGCTAATTTACCGCTTTTAGTCGGGCGCCTGGGTAGTCCTCATTAACTTTTCCAATCGCCGCTTTAAATAGCTCAGCGGATCTTTCATTGTCACAGGCCATCAGCTTGACATTGCCCTGAAACCATCCCGCATCCGTGCATGACGGAGGTGGTCCAGGGTTGTCCTTCAGGACCAGCAAGGCGACCTTAGCGAGCAAAGCCTCTATCCAGCTCCATTGGTGCTTGGGTATCTTACCATCCTCGCTGTTTTGGTCTATCACCCCTACAATTGTGCTGTTCTTAGCAACCTCTGCGAAGGATCTTGCCCCTACACCATGGGCTTTAGCCCTCTTGGCGGTCGAGTTCTGGGTAGGTTCCTCCATAGATCGATTTATTTTTGCGGCTGCAATTTGCTGAGGAGGCTCTAGCGTCCTCCTTAATTTTTTTTATGTCGCTCTTCAAGACCTGACCCTCCTTCATAGGGTAAGTGGCATGACGTTGAAGAATTCGGGATGCAATTTTGCGGTCTGCGTGACCTGCTTTAAGAGGATCCCTTCTTTCATAATCGGCCACCCTAGCACTGACCATTGGGATTAGCTTAGCCCCCGATTCACTAGACGGACTCGCGTTTCCGCGTCAATTACCACCAGTGTTCAAGGAACTAGAGGGTCCAATGCCCGATGCACAGGCTTTCGATGTGCTTGCTGTTGTTGAGAGGGGTCGATGATTTGATGGTATCACTATCATCGACTAACTCTTATTTATAATTGAGGAGCCTGGTGGTACCACAGCTCTTTCATCGGAACATAAAGTCCCTACCGGGTTTTTTGTTAGGGTTCCGGATCCCCTTTTGGGTGTTGAAGTTTTTTTTGTTTTGAAATGTTTTCCATATTAGATTCCATGAGTGGCGGAGAGAGGAAGGTCGACCCAGGCAGAGATCCGCAGTACCTGGGTAGGGCTGATTAGAACCGGAGAACGCCAGGTATCCGGAGCACACCGTTCAAGACCGAGCAATTATTTAAAACTGGGTCCCCGGCCAGGCTGATCCTCGGCACGGTACGTGTGACACCTTGATTCGACCCAGGGGGAAGAGAAGAGATACTAGGGATGAAGAAGGGGAAGAGAAGGGATGCTTTTATTAAATCGAAGATCACTTTAAAAAATAATTTGTTGTTAGTTTAGTTTTCTTTTACTTTTATAATTGATTAGAGGAAATTACTATTTCTTTTTAAATATTTTTCAAAAGTTAAATTACTTATAATAATATTAAATTAATTAATATAAATTATAAACGAGTACAGAATTACCTTTGCCATATCAAAACAGCTTCACGCTCATGTTTAAGCTTATTCATTTTTGTGACGTCACTTTGTAAAGGGATTACGTAGTTTTCATTAAACTTTTCGAAATATTCAACTCAAAGTAAGTTTTAAACAGCACATCTTAAGTGCAATTGGAATTTTTAAGGAATTTGCTATTTTGATCACGTGTCATGACGGTTTTTTTGTATGTGAGACAAGTGTACTTTTCATTTGATTTTATCAAATTTCACTTTTAGAAAATTTTGCATGTGCATGTAGAAAATTTTTTTTTTAAAGATCAAAGAACCAAGGCATGCGTCTTATACAAACAAGGTTTGTCTTTGATCTGAAAGGAAAGTGATAGTATTATTTATAGGAATTGGTTGGAACCATACGTGAATTATTGATCAGGCGGAACAACCGTGAAAGAGGATTTGAATTGCTTTTAACCGAGGCAAGTGTTATGCCTTAACCTCGGCAAACATTTCCAGCTCTTAATTGTTCCTGTCCTTTAATTCCACAATTTAGATGAGGATTTTTAGTTTTCCATAATTCTTAATGTAGGAAAGAACAAAAAAAGTGAGAGAACAATTCTCGAACCCGGATTCGAACCGGGAACCTCTGAGTTGATAGTCTAATGCAGTCTTCAATAGACTAAAAAGGCCGACAATTGATACAATTATTAGTCTTGTGCACTCTCCACTAGACCACATATAGGTCGACTACAAATGCTTGACAATTAAAGCTGATTAGCGAAAATTTTAGTAGAGTTTTGTAGAAATTTAAGTGTTTGTATCGATTTTAAGATGACACTCTGTATGGAAGGTTGGCGTGATTTTGATTCGCTTAAAAAGTTGGCAAATTTTAAACTCGGAATGCATAATTAAGATTTAGGCTTGTGTGCAAAATGTTAAGTCATTTTTTTTAAAGATCAAATAACCCAGACAGCCGCCTTATGCAAACAACGTTTGACCTTTGACCTGAAAGCAATGGGCTAGATTATTAGAGGAAGAATTGACTGAAACCATACGTGAATTATCGATTAGGCGAAACAAACGTGAAAGACAATTTAAATTGCTTATAACCGAGGATTTAACCTCGGCAAAAATTTTCATCACTCAGTTGTTCCTGTCCTTTCACTCCATATTTTCCACAATTTAGCTGTGGATTTTTTGTTTCAATAATTCTTAAATGTAGCAAAGAACAAAGAAAGCGAAAAGAACCATGCCCGAACTCTGATTCGAACCTAGGACCTCTGAGTTGATAGTCTAGCGCAATCTTCACTAGACTACAAAGGCCGACATTTTATTAATTTTTTTGAAAATTTCTATAGGTTTTAGTGTTTTTGTCGTCATATTTTATGGAAGGTAGGCGTGGTTTTTATATGATTTGGCTTATTACTTAACTTATTCTTCATATTTTAGATATAAGCTTATAAAGAAAAGTTTATTTTTAACAAATGTGTCTGTTAAAATCAAAGTCAATGTATTCCTGCCTTTAAAAAAAAATTATTCCTTACTTTCAAAAAAAATAGTTTCATTTATGATTTGGTACAATAAAAATATTCTTAGATATTGTGTGTTTAATTAATTTATTAAAATTTAAATGTTTTTTAGGTGTTCGATTTCAAAATAACTCTTTTCCAGAGTAATATATATTTTATATATTAAAATCTATTCTAATTGCATTTAAAACAGTGATAAAGGAGTATTGTAAAATTTATGAATTGAAATAAAATGCATTCAGAAGTAAATATACTAACAATATAATCATGAAATGTCTTTCGAATATCTTTAAATAATTACCTGAACCTTTGATTTTAAGCAACACCATCAACCTAAAAACGTTTGCAAGACTCTCACTTTTCTTGCTCCGATCTTTTCACCGGACCTAAGCTTGTGGGTCTGTCGGTTTACTTCAAGGTCAGCAAAATAACTCGTTGATATTAACATTGTGTTTGTATTGTCTTAATAAAATTTTGAAAAAAGCACTTTTATTCCGTTGAGGCAAAATTTTTTATGTGTTTTTCTTTTGTGCTCGTGTTTAAGATATATCATAATTTATATAAATTTTTACACTACGTGCAACATTTAATATCCCATAAATATCGCTTTTTATTTGTTTAGTCTTAACAAAGTCTTGAAAAAAATCAAAGCAAGAAAGGTAAATCAGAAATTTTTATTTTCAAAACGAACAATTTGTAACTCAATACTTTTTTTAGTGCTACAAAAAAGTACCATTTTTTCTTGGACTAACTTCAAGAAAATAAAACCAGAAAAAAGGTATAAAAAGTGTGCTTTGTTCAGCAGAGGTTAAATTTATGCGCAAGGCATAAAGAATCATCATCAGAATAAGATAACAGCATCCTTAGTTGGTGTTTGTTGTTGTAGTTTTTGTAAAGTTTGTTGTTGTTGCCACAGCAAACATTAAAACTGGCTGCACTTATGTCGAAAGATCGGTTCGTTCGAGATCGATTATGGTGCCAACGTCGTAAACGAACGAGCCAGACACAACGGCGACGGTTGAGAAAATTTTTGAACATCACGTTGTGTTTTTTTTTTTGTTTAATTTTTTTATTACAAGCACAAAAACACACACATACACCTGAATTGTAAAAACAAACCATAAATGCTTGTTTTATTCCAAAGGCAGTCAGACTTCGGTTTATTTTACTTCTTCTGCTGTTGATGTTGCTGCTCATGAATGCTGCTTTTGATGCATCTGCGTTTTATATGTATGAAAGCCAATGAACTGAAAAGTACAAAAATAACAATAACAAGAGGGCAAAAGAACAAAAAATGGAAAAAATAATATAATAAGAGCGCATGCGCAACATGCTCCATACTCCATTCTCCATACGGAGCAGCCAAGGGCAACAACAGCTAAAAACAAAATCCATAAACCTAACCCCAAAGCAGACGCTGGAGGCATGCTCGGTTCCAATCTGCGCCATTAAAGGGCATACACGAGCAGCATCAAAAGCAACAGACAGTTTTGGTGGCAAGTTCGTTGCTTTCATAGCATTTTAATTTTTTCTTATTTTTATTAAGAATACACATTTCATTTGATGTGGTGGATATTTTCTAATAAATAGTGTTTAAAGATTGAGCTATGATTTTTTTTTTTTGCAAAATATAGAGTCAAAAAATAATAAGAATTTTCTGTAACCGAAACAATTTCCATGCACATAAAACCTTTAAAATGAAAAAATATTATAGATTTTCTTAATAATTATATTGTCAGGACCCTCAGGAGCTTCAAAAATCATTAAAATTTTTAATATACTATTGTTTAATTCGATTCTTGGCTGGATGTAGGTTTTCTTGATTTATAAAGTAAACAGATTTTAAGCCAGGAGATCCCTTAACGAGTTGGCAAGGCTACTCAGGATCCACCCCATATGGGTTCCCGGACATAGGGATATCGAGGGAAATAATATGGCTGACGAATTAGCAAGGAAGGTTACGACCTCTAACACCCTCTTAAATTAGGACTTTATTGGTTTACCCATTTCCTCATATAAACTCCAGTGCTAGAACAGATCCCTAAGCCTTGCACAAGAACGCTGGGAACACCTTGATACATGTAGGCACTGCCTGATCGGAGTGCACGCTCTTCGGTTGGGACCAAACGATTTCTGCAGAAGCTGCAGATGTGAGGAGGAGGTAGAAAATGTTAAGCACCTCCTCTGCGAATATCCGGCTTTAGCTAAAAGAAGAATGGCAGCTTTGGGCCATCCCTTTTTAAATGGACTTGCCGAACTCTCATGCCTGGAAATTAAGCATATCCTTAAATTCAGTATCCTCTCGAGCTGGTTTGAGGAGGGAAATCTCTATTAGGTTTCAAAAAGAGAAGGTTTCACAATGGGCCTGCACTGGCCTGCAAGTGCAAGAGTCGTCTACCGACTCAGCCACCTGTACCTAACCTAACCTAAGCCAGGATCTCTAATTTTGTGTTCTAAAATGAAAAAAAAATTTATGAATACATTTTCTTTTATGAACAAAATCTGTTGACTGAAACTTTTCCTGTTGAAATCCTTTACTAATTCATGTGAACAGCATATTTTTTAGGAGTCTTAAGGTTTTTTGAAAAATCGATATTTCTTAAAATTTATTTTTTCCTTCCGGAAAATGTGAATAAGTGCGTAAGGCGTTCTTACGCATACGCAGTATGCATACGCGATACGCAGTTTTACGGAACTTAAAATTTTCATAATAGTCATTTTATTGCGACTTAATCAGTTTTTTTCTAAATCAGAAAACGTAATCTTTTTTATTTAATTTAGATAAGCAGTTTTAGCTTATTGAAAGAAAATACATATTTAAAATTATGTTTGTGTATATTTAAATGTATTCGAAATGTGTTATCCCTGCAGTCCGCGGCATCGTGCACGAATATGTTATGATGATTTCTTAAAGAAATTTACTGCATAAGACACTGTTTGTCGATAATTCTTTAACAAATCTGTCTTGCTTTCGTTCATCGAAAACAGAATGTTTTTGAACAGTGCACGAATTTGAAACTTTAATATAAGATTTTCGTCAGTTAAATGTAAAACCGAATCAGCATCTTTCGTCAAAGATGAAGAAAAATAGTGCATGATTCATTCAAGACTTTTTTGAGACTTGGACAACAGGGATCCTATAGATTGTTTTCTGATTTATAAAGACATAAAACCAATTTTTAAAATTTTTTTTGATGATTTAATTGTGAGCTATTTAGATAAAGTAAGTTTGAATAAGGCAACAACAACAACATCAACTCTGTATAGAGTCAATCACACGGCAGACTAGACAGCCTGTTTCGGAAACCGCTTCATTTCCTTTACAGTACTCTTAAGTAATTAAGCTGTGACGACCCACTGTTAAAGTCTTATTTGATTTGATACCTGTTCGAACAAATTCGTAAGAATTTTAATGTTCTCATTGGTCACTTAATCATATGACATTAAAGCAGAATCTATTTCTAGAACAAGCCTTTAGCAGAGTTGTTGTTGTTGCCTTCTTCAAACTTACATGATCTAAATAGCTCACAATTAAATCATGTAAAATTTCAAAGAATAGATCACAATTAACTATCAAAATAAATAGCAGAGCCAAACCAAATAAGTTTAATTAATGTCAAATTAATTGAAATCTAAAATAATTGATCGATTTCGATCAAGGTCATAAATAATTAAACATTTGGTTGTGCAAATAGCCAGCTTTCAATTAAACACTAGCATCTAGCTAAGAAAAATTTGTTTCAATTCTATAGTGCACTTCGGCAAACTCGTCGAACTCCAATGAATATTGAAAAAATAAGAAGCAACTAGAACAGACGTAAACCTTGGTAGAGTTAAAGGCTTGATTTAAAAATATCTACTGCTTTAATGTCATATGATTAAGTGGCCGATGAGAACGTTAAAATTCTTACGAATTTGTTCAAACAGGTATCAAATCATACAACATAAGACTTTAAAAGTTGGTTGGTCACAGCTGAATCACGCAAGACTACTGAAAAGGAAATGTAGCGATTTCCGAAACAGGCTGCCTAGTCTGCTGTGTGATTGACTCTATACAGAGTTGTTGTTGTTGTTGCCTTCTTCAAAATAGCTTGATCTAAATAGCTCACAATTTAATCATGTAAAATTTCAAAAAATAGATCACAATTTATTATCAAAAATTTTTTCTTGAAATAAAGAGTTTGCGGTTATTGCCACTGAATTTTTTTCATAAGGAAAGCGAGCGCTTCATTAGCGCATATAAAGCGCTCCAAAAACAGTAGGGCTTCATTCTCCTTGTGTATAGCGCAATTTTTTAACATAGTCATGTCATCAGATGTATGCGCTGCGCTCCCGCTATAAAAAAAAATAAAATCGTAGCAAGAGCCGAGTGCTTTGTTCTGCTTCTATTTGATATAAAAACCGAGCGCCTTAAACTTCTTATAGTTTGAAGAAAAATGTAGCGAGAACCGAGGGTTTTTTTCCTTTATAGTTCATATCGCCGGCCTAATTCTAATAAGATGTTAGTCAAAATTATTTATTGTTCAGGTGGCAGAAAAAACTGCTTAATATTTGTATGAAGTTCATATGATAATGTATTGTTTCAAAGGTTCTACCTCCTTTTTTTATACATACATTAAAAACTAAAAAAGGACATCGATGTATTCTTGACCAATCTACCTAAAACGTTAATAAACGTTACTTTATCTAATTTTGACAACATCCTCTTAGAATTATGGAGACGATATAAAGAGGTATGTATTTTTATGCATTTTATTTGATTTTTGATTTGATGAAGGAAAAGCAGAAAACATAGCTTTAAAACGATATGAAGAATTTTTACAGTTTTGGAAATAAATTTTTTTTACATTAAAATCTAATACTTTTTTAAGTGCAACATATCGTTACCTAAAGTGCTACAAATATAGCGCTATACAAATAGCACTGTTTGCAAGGAGAATGAAGCGCTCTTAACGTGCATACAAGTAATACGCATTGCATTTTTCTGCTGGGTTAGTTCTGCTATGTGTAAAAATATATTAATTTCTGGACTTTACTTTTTTATACAATCATTTTAATAAAAACATTTTATATTTATTCATAGTTCGCTAATTTTCGTCCAAAAATTTTAAAATATTTTTTGAATGGACTGGCAGGCATATTTGGCACCACAATGCGACAAAAATGTTTCAAGAGGAACTAAACAGCACCAATTCATTACGAGCCTTTTATTCTTTAACATGAATAAAGTGAACTTCTTTCCATAAATAGCGCTAACAATGCAAGATTGATGCTTTGGCAATTTTTTCTTTGATTTCTCTACTTTATTTCCAATTTAAATTAAGGAAAATCAATCAAATCCAAAAATTTCATTTAAAATCAGGTTTGATTTAAAAAAGAAGATTTTAGAAATCTGAAAACACATAATTAATTTAAAAAAAAAATCAATTAAAATTCAGAAATTATATTTAGTTTTAGAAAATATAAGTTAAAATTTAAAAATGCATTTGAAACCCTAAATAGAAAAACAAAAATATGAAATTCCACTCGATTTAAAAAAATATCAATTCAAATTAAGTAAAAACCGATTAAAATTTAAAAGTTTTATTTTAAAATATTTAAATATTAGGAATTTTCCAGTAGGAATACACAGTGAAACAAATTTATTAAAAGTCTAAATTCTTATAACTATACCACTCCTAGGCCGGATCTTTCTTGTATAGTGGTCTACAATTTCAGTATTTCGGGGTCTCAAAAGTTAGAGGAACTCATTAATTTTTCTGCATACTTTTTTTCAACTTGGAGAAAATTCGCCAAAGCAATTTTGATTCTCCTGAAGGTTTTTTTGGTAAAAAAACATGTTTTTTGCTTGAAACTTTTTATTTTTCACAGAACGCATACCCACATCTGCTAAAATGTTAATTTTCTTAATTATACCAATATTTTGATATAAAAAGTTTTTAAAATTATGTTTCATTATAACTCTTATTGACCACCAAAAATTGAATTTTTTGCTATTTTTAACAACACATTTTTTAAAACCGCTGTAAAAGACACATTTTTCATTAGATTTACGTGGAATTGTTATTGTTGGAAAGGCGTTAAGTTCATTTACTTTCTGCATATCGCTTTAATCAAAGCAGTGCTCTTAACAATCTCGTGAAATGTACATAAAGTTGGAATCACGTCAAAATTTATTATAATTATATATTTGTATGAGCAAGAAATTTATAATTTTATTAGATTTATAAAGGCAATTTCTAACGTTCTGTCTGTTTTCGCACACAGCTTTGATTAAAGCGATAAACGGAAAGAAAGAAAAACTTAATACCTTTCCAACTATTAATTTTCGTGGAAAATTACAAATAAGTGAAAATTAGGGGGGTGCATTTTATTTTACGGAAAACAAAATATACCCCTAGAATCCTTTTTTTTCTCTAACAAGGAAAAACTGTGCAACATATAATTTCATCAAATCGGACTATACTAATATACCTTAGTAAAGTATTCATATGTGCACAAATATTTTTTCTCCCTGGTTTATAACAACACAATTTTTTTTGAGTTTGGCAAAATTTTTTTTAAAGGATGTAGTTTTTTTGTCGCACAAATAATTTTCTATTCCTCGTATTCGTAGAAGCGTTATACGAAAATAGTGTGAAATCTCGCGTGGGCAATAGAAAATATTTGTATGTGCACAGTTGCTTTTTTTTGTGTTTTAACTGCTATAACGTAGAAATTACGAAATTTTGTAGATAACCTTAGTAAGAAAACCTGTAAACATAATGGTAATACATATTTGGAAAAAAATCTGGGCACATTTTAGAGTTATTTTATTTTTCAAATAAAAATTCCAGGTGAAACGACTTTGTCTGAAGAAGATCGTTGAAATATAAAGGGCTTAAATAAAGCCGGTATAAAAGTAGGTGCTATAGCTGCTCGGACAAATCGTCATCGAAACACCATAACACATTTTTTAAAATACCCTGGCAACTATGCTATAATCAAGAGAAGTGAAAGAAAATCCGTGATTGACCAATGGCACAAACGACGAATTCGACGTCTTGCTGTGCAGAAAGGGATGAGTTGTGGTGAAATTGCTACGTATTTGGATCTAAGGGTTACTAGAAGCAGAATCCAACCAATTTTGGATTAAAATGCCAACGTCAGTTATGAATCGCCCTTCTCTCAACCCAGGCTTCTACTATGAACATTGCGGCCAGTCTAGCATATGCCGAAAAATAAAAATTTTGTGAGAAAGAATTTGGGAATGTCATATTAAGTGATGAGAAAAGGTTCAACGTTGATGGGACCGACGGTTGGCAGAAATACCGAAACAATATGCGATAGCCACAACAAATTAGGTATACGCGTAACCCTGGGCGGGGATCATTGATGATTTCAGCCGGTTTTAGATATTTTGAAAGTCTTCCCTGTATTTTATTTCGTGCAAATCCAATGCACAAATATAACTATACTGAGATATGAGATGATGTGTTATTGAGTTCACATACTATAAATACCAGGATAACTGAACTGTTCAGCAGGAAAACGCACCAACAAATCCTTCCCGAGCCACAAATGACTTTCAATTAATCTGAAATATATCCGTTCTGTAGTGACCTGCTGTTAATCATGACTTGAATCTTATCGAATACCTGTGGGGCATTCTTTCGGCCAAAGTTTAAAAAAAAGGGCAAGTCGATGTTAAGTCGATGAAGCATCTGAAAAACGTTTTTTAAGATGAATGGCAGAAAATTTATGGCTCTATCCTCAGAACGTTAATGTACTTCATGTCTTTCACGCTTAACCAAGTCATATTTAAGAAAGGAAGACATATTTCTTTATAAAATCTATATACATGTTTTTATAGACAGTATTATTTTTATATACATCTATATACTATTTTATTCCAAAAAATCAATAAAAATAGGTTTTGCACATATAAATATTTTCTATGAACTTTTTTAATACATTATAATTTTTTTAATAACAACAAGTTTTTTAAATAACCTCTAAATAAAAAACAAATGAAGTTATGTTTGCTTGGAATTGCATTTGAAGTTTTGCACATATAATGATTTTACTGAGTTATATATAAGAGCAAGTGCATAAATATAGAAAGTTTTGTTTAAAAAAAAAGCTTATTACTATTGAAGTTTTGTAACAAGACGTTACAATTAGGCTTACGATAAATTAAATATAGTTACTTATATATGCAGCATAGGGTAGGTAACTTTGACAACTTTGACAACAACAACGAGACCTACATAAATTACCAGCCACAACAACAAGACTCACAGTCTAGTAGCCATAAAACAGCCGCCAAATACTCTTTTCATACGCCATACAACAGATGACTTATATAATTCCTAATTAGTTCTTTCTGAAAGCATATAAACAGACACGACAAAACCAGCTAAGGTGTGATTCCTTTTTAGGTAAGCTCAAGCCTAGTAGCTACTGCCTCGGCTGACCATCAGGTCTAACGTCCGGGG
Organism: Dichetophora obliterata; assembly: GCA_963920525.1. Classification (NCBI taxonomy): domain Eukaryota; kingdom Metazoa; phylum Arthropoda; class Insecta; order Diptera; family Sciomyzidae; genus Dichetophora; species Dichetophora obliterata. The sequence goes on along the minus strand of OY986438.1, from coordinate 36,940,456 downwards.
AGGGTGGCGAACGGTAATTTTACGTTATTTCTAAGTGTAGTTGGTTATTTTTTATTAGTTACTAGCTGAACCCGGTGTGCTTCGCTACTCCCCTCGTTATAAAATAAAATTAAAAGTATTTATATATTTTTCACGCCATCGAATTTTCGAAATAAGTCCACCCCAGCGCCACCTACCGTGTCCATTTATACACAAATTATTTTCTTATGATCAAACAAACATACATTCTGAATTTCAGTTAAATTGGTCCATAAATTCAAATTTTCGATATAAGTCCACCCCAGCGCCACCTATCGTCCATTTATACACAAATTATTTTCTTATGATCAAACAAACATACATTCTGAATTTCAGTTAAATTGGTCCATAAATTCAAATTTTCGATATAAGTCCACCCCAGCGCCACCTATCGGGTCCAAATATAGCCTATGTTACCCACCGTACCAAGATGAACATTACCTGAAAATTTCATCAAAATCGGCCCAGCCGTTTTGGAGTCCATACGTTACATACATACACACATCCTATTTTATACGTATAGATTTATTTTTTTCTTTTGTTTTCGAAAGCCACGTCGCTACCTCGGTTGACCGCAAGGTACATATATCACCGAGGCTGCGACGCAGGCACTTGCTGCCACGTCACTAGAGCGTCGTCTATAGTAAGATTTTATTGTATCTTGAAGCCATGTCACAACCTCGGTTGATCTCTAGGCCTATCACCGGGACTGCGACGTAGGCACTCGCTGCCACGCCACTAGAGCGTCGTCTATAGTAAGATTTTGTTGTTTAATGAAGCCACGTTACTACCCCGGTTGACTGCAAGGCCTATCACCGGGACTGCGACGCAGGCACTCTCTGCTAAACCACAGTTGACATCTCTACTATATTATGTCGTATTAGAAATAACGGAGCATTCCTTTTTAGTGATTGCCAACCGATTACCGAAGCGATTACCAACGGACTACCATTTACCGAAGTGATTACCGAAGCGATTACCAACCGATTAACGATTCCCAAAGTGATCACCAACCGATTACCAAAGCGATTACCAACTGATTACCAGCTTCTAAAGCAATTTCCAACTGATTACCGAGTACTATAGAAATTACCAACTGATTACAAAGTCCACTAGCGACTCCCCAAAGCTGCATAATTAAAAGGTTATAATAAGGATAACGTATTCAATAAAGTAACTTTGTGAATTACTGAAAACCCTGCGCCTTCTATTTTCAAAATAATATGTGAGAGTTAGTGGACCTTTTCACAGGACCCTGGAGCAGCTGAGTTTTACCTCCGCCTTTAATAAAACCACGTCACAGTTTTTTGTCCTTTAACCCGGATCTGGTGTTAATTTTTGGTAAAAAATGTTAAGACAATTATTACTTAATCTTTTAACATCCACTTTTTCAGTAACACGCTTACCCCAATATTGGAAAAGTTAGAGTCCAAAAACTGATAAGTTGAATTGCACTGTTCACTCAAATTTAATGTGACAAAAAAAATGTTCCGCGCCTAACTTTGCAAAACCGCGTTAGGGCTTTGATCTTATGGGGTAATACTTTCATACCTATATAGTGGTATATAAAAACTATATTCAGTGTTTCACTATAATATCTAAATAGATTTGAGTTCCATGTCAGATAACAGCAATGGGTTTATAAGTATAAGTTACCAGTTTTATTTACTGAAATATTAAATTATTAGTAAGTTAATCTATAAATGTAATGACTTTTGGGTCATACTGATGCTATCAGATCTTGCACATAAATAGCATGCCTTTTAGCTTACGACTTTGGTATTCAATGTATGTGTATAAAGTTTATACACATAAAGTTTATACTATAAACTATTTTGTTCTAGCTTCCCTACAGGAGCAAACTAACTTGTTTTTCAAAAGAAGTAGTTAAAACACTAATTTAAAAACATGCAGTTCATAAACTACTTTGAATTATGTATTTAATTCAAACTTTTGACAATTGAAAAATTGTTGAAAATGAATATTGAAATAAATAAAGAAGCAACTAGAACAGATGGCAACCTTTAAAGAGTTGATGGCGGTGATCTATAAATAGCATATGATTAGCAGCCATACAACTCAAAAGAATGAATTTCAAAATCTGCGCACTCATATACTGGTTTAAACAGCGAGTTGATCACAGCTTAATCACTCAAAGACCCTGTTCTCACTCGCCTTAAAAAAGGCAGAGTAATGGCGTTATTTTGACTTTATGCATCTGTCAGGTGTTCTTACTACCGACTTTTTTAAGCCCGCCTTATTTTGCATTCCGAGAACTGTGGTGTTAAATGTGGTGTTAAATTTCGGAGAATTCATTACTTTGTAAGTCTTAAATTAAACAGCAACGCAAACAGAAAACCCAACCAATGCAAAACAAAATTTATTTGCGCTAAAACATAAGAGAACCACGAGGAAAATGAGGCACAATGAAACTTCAAAGTAACAGACGTCAAAATGAATCGCAAAATTTTTAAAATTTTTGAAAATGCTGCCTCACGTAACTTGTCACCTTCCCACTTCCCACCTTACCTGTAGACGTCAAAATTAATCCGATGATCCGCCTAACGTAAGGCGCGTGAGAACAGGCTCAAAGACTACTGAAGAGGAAAATGTAGCGATTTCCGAAACAGACTGTCTAGTCAGCTGATTGATTGACTCTATACAGAGTTGTTGTTGTTGTTGTTGCCTTCTTTAAAAACTTACTTGATCTAAAGCTCACAATTTAATTCATGTAATAACTTCATAGATCATAAAACTAATTAATTGAAAAATTGTTTTGTTTCATTTGAAAAATTTAATTAATTATCTTTAAAAGTGTTTTATATCGTTAAAGTAGTAAAAATAGTCAGGGACGTATCCAGACAATGTTGATGGGGGGAGAGGGGTAGTTAGGTATTTTGCCTGACTGGATGCCTTGAAGTACCGACATTTTTTTAAACAACATAATTAAAATAATCACAGTCACTGATCAATATAAATTTTAAAGACAGTTAACATATCGTTCCCTCTTTAAATGAAAAGAAAGTAATAGTATTTTAACTATCGGATCATTATTTAAAAATTTATTTTCATTTATTGAAGGTAGCCCACTGTGCCTCAATTTTGTCTAAGCTAATGAGATCAAGTATGTATATCCTTTTCTGATGAAGACGGGTGTCACTTTTCGTGGTTCTTAAATAATTTTTACCTTATTTTAATTTGCTGAACGTTCTCTTATTTCCTGCAACAGTTACTGCTTCCCCCCCCCCCCCCGTTAGTTTTGCCACTGAAAATATTCAAGAAATAATAATTATGTTAACCGTTATGATTTTTTGGGAGTTATCTTTTTGATAAGTACAAATTTTCATCTCTAATGCTTTTTAATATATATGCAATAATTTAATTCAGTATAAAATTAATTTATTTAAAACAAATTACCAACAAATTTAAAATAAACCAATTTTTAAATGGTATACAGTATATGTAGACAAAGGTCAATTGACTTATTAAGCGAACATCGCTAAAATATGTGAGTAAGTTCTTTGGATAAAGTCAGCATTTCAACCAATTGTGGTTGACAAAAAATCACCTTTTAATTACTTTTCAATTAGTTGACTTTAATATATTGTTAATCCCAGTTTCCACTCTTCTTTTAACGTTGAATTTTTTGATATTCCTTTTAAGCTTGACGCTTCAATTTACACATATCAATAGTTTGCGATCAAGTTTTGAGAAAGTAACAAGACACCGACAGAACAAAGAAAATCCGAATAATAATTAAAACGTTTTCAGCTAAGGCCAAAACAGCAGCCAAACAAGGAATTATTTTAAACATTTTCTTCTGACGTACAAGAATCGTTTGCATTACTTTGGCCAAATAGCAGCCGTACATCGGCCGAACAGTGATTATTCTACAATGATGCGTAGCTCTTTTTTTAACTACCTTCTTACACAAAAAACTTCTGATACTATCAATATCAGCATTGTCGAGTGAGGCTTGCTTTTGCTGTTGCGCGTACATTTTCTGTTGAATAAGAGCGTAGAAAAATTTTGGTGGTATACAATGGGCGTAGAACTTCATTTAGGCCATGTACGGCCGTTGTTCGACCCAACTTTCGACCGCTATGCTTTTTTGACTACTTTTAAGCCATGTTTGACCTTTGTATGGCCGTACGGCCCATGTTCTGCTCTGCTTGCTTAGCACACAAAAAAGAGTAGATAGCAATATGGAGTATATTGAAATTATTGCGATACAAACGTGAGAAAAGAAAACGATTAAGAAATGAGTGGGATCTGGAATGATTTCTTGAAAAGTTAACACTTTAATTAAATATACTTATTATTAAAATTTCGAAGGAAAGATACCCTTATAAAATGAATTAATTCGATATTCAACATTTTTTTAAAACATTAGCCCAGTACTTTTGGAGTTCACTAGTAAAGGAAAATATGCACAGAAATCTTACTTAATAGTATAGATAAGAAAACATGTATATTATAATGTATAATGTGAATATAAGTGCGGGGGCTAAAAAAAAAGACACGGAGAAAGTAATATTTATAATAAAGTGATTGCTTATGTGCAAAATAAATACAAATAGTAAAATAATTCTTCGGAATTTTGTCTTAAACTTTGAAAGAAGTAGTCAAAATCGAATATTTTTAGTAATAAGTTAATTATTGACTAGTAAAAGGTCATTAACTATATTTTTATATAGATGTCTATAATTTTGTAGGAAGACACTTATAATTTTGATATACATTTTGAAAATATTCCTTTCCTTTTTTACTTTTATTCCTACCTTTTATACTATTTTTTTAAGATTTTTTCGACTGAGCTTTCTTTACAGTTTTAATAAGAGTTTAGAAGAAGCAGCAAGAATTATTTTCCCACGACTCCTTTATTATTAGTATAAATATGTGAAGGTACGCCACATTCATAATTTCAATGTTAAAGAAATCATAAGAAATCAATGAGGCATTAAAGACGTTCTGTGTGAGAACAATTGTCAAAAAAAATTATTTGACATAATCAAATGTCTTCAACACGCCTTTAATGCTCGAACAAACTTTGAGTACTCAAAAATTTGCGGTCACGGTATTCCCCACAAAACATTTAGAATGTGGAAATTAAATTTAAAACTTCATTAAATAGAAATTTTCTGCTCCTCGAAGCGTGGTGATCATTACTTACCAATGTGTGGTGTGTGTGTGTGATCGTGCAATGGAAAGAATTCCCCTTTTTGGGAAATTCGTGCTCATCAAATGGCAACCACGTCAAGGTGCCGCGCTACACATGTTTGGCGAGTTGTTAAATTATGTTGTTTTATTGCTAACAACAACTAAGAATATATTTATAGACATGTGGGGGAGACAAAGACATGTAGTTTGACAGCTCGTCTGGACAGCTATGACAGCTTGTGCATAGCAATTATTTAGTTAAAAGTTTTAAGTCAGACAATTAATAATTATTTTTCTTTTGTTTGTTTGAAGCCCACTAAAGTTAAGGGCACGTTTTTCCGCTCACATGAGCACTGTACTTGGTTAAGAGTAGTGTTATTATTTTTTAGAGACACGCCTACTGAGATAAGATCGCATCTAAGGATAAGGTGTGGAGTTGTGGCAGTTTCTTGAAGATGTTGTGAGAAGTAAAGTGATTTAAAAAATTAACTCTTATAAGAGTTAAGCATATATGTTTGTTTGGAAATCTAGTAAAATGTTCTTTTTGACCATGTGTTATTTGGTCACAAAATCGCTTTCATAAATAAGCATCGTTCACAACTTAAGAAATTCTTGGTACGCACGTGTTCATTTAAGGATAGTCTTTAAAATTTTCTAAATTTTGACTTCCCGCTGACAGCACTTGAGTTTTGTCAGTTTTATTGACAAATTTTTCCACACACACATGGCATTTTTGTCATGTTGCCTCTTTAAATTTTTCTATGCAAAATAGGAAAACAATTTTTGTTCAAGTGTTGTTCGAGTGTGTCATTTAAGCGAGAGCCTGTTAAATAATAACCATAACACTGCGTTGGTCCCTTTTTTAGGTTAATTCCTTAGTGTGCTGTTTAACCATGTATTTGGCTCATTTGCCAAAATCTGTACTTTGAGTATTTTGAAAACAAGAGACCATGCGACACCCTGTTGTGCCACTGAACAGCACAAAAACATGATACGACGACCTTTAGTCTGTCGCACATGTGTCAAAAAAGACAAAAAAAAATATTTAAATATTTTTACTGCTACATCTCAGGCAGATAATTGACAGTTTTAGTGTGCTGCAAACGTCACTTAAATGTCATTTAGAACGTATCCACATAACGTGTCAGTGCGTGAAATTAAACGCTCAGTTTAAGAAAGTCATAAATTTCATCCGCTTGTATGGGTCAATATATGGGTTTTTGTGTGTCAAAAACGTTATGTTAGACATGCGCAGTTGTATTTCTGTCTTATGAATTTATGTGTGTCACGATTTTCGTTTTTTTTTTTCATTCAAAACATGTTTAAATATCGACTTGATTGCTTCTGTTGGGACACAACTGAAGGTCGCAGAGTTGTGAAAGACAGACCCTAGGCCTGATTGTAAAAATAACCAATGGAGATAAATCCAAAGTGTACTCCATTTTTGGGCTGTACAGACTTTAGACGACAAATTAGTGGGTCTGTTTTTTTTTCTACAAAGAAAATTATAAATTTCTATCTTGGTATGAGAACAAATGTACGAAGTTTTCTGAAAAAACCTTAGATCAATTGAACACTTGGGTCACAGGGCTGTGAATATGTCAGCTACAAACTGCGAAAATATATTTTTTTATCCTAGTGTGAAGTTAAAAACGCATCCCACTTTAATTTTTTTTTTTTTGGATTGAGTGCCAAAATATGAAATTAAAAAAAAATGTATTTTACTTACAACTTATAACCATTAAAGCATGGTGATTGTTTTATATTTATTTATGTACCATTTGCTATGGTAATATTAATGGTATTGGTAAATTTTATTCGTTATATCTAGAAATGAAATTCAATTGATAAATTTTGAATTTCAAATTTAATATCCGAATTTTAGTTGGTATTTTCTATAGTGTGATTCATCTTCTCTTAACTTTAGTTGATCTTTTACAAATTTCAACTGATCTCTTCTAAATTTCAACTGACATATTCTGAAATTCTAAGATAATTTATTAATATGAATTAGTCTTTTTGGAATTTCAAATGCAATTTCTTAATTTTAATTGATATTTATTTAATTATAATTGGAAATTTTGTAGTAATATTATTTAAGAAAATTATAAAAACCGTAAAGTTACATTAAAAAAAATAATACAAATTGAATTTAAATCAGGAAATTTGTTGTTTTTTTAAAAAAATTTTTAAATTAAATAATCTATAGTACTTTTCAAACTTTTAAATTTATCAGCTTATGCATTTCATGTTTTCAACCACTTTTAATAGTAAACATTTTGTTTTATAACTGAAAATGTTTAGAGCCAATACTTTGAAATAATATCTTAGAAATTAAATTATGAAAATATTCAGTGGTTTTTCTTCTGTTTTGTGCTAATTTTCGGTATTTCACTTTATAGTTTCACTATCAATTTTTAAATTGAAATATCACTTAAAATATAGAAACCATGTTCCCACTGAACCATATGCGAAGGTTTTGCGTAAAGTGATAGTTTTGAGTACGTTTTCGGGTAGACATTTTTTTTTTTGTGAATTGTTGCTTTTTCAATTTTTATAATCAATATTCTTACTAGAGAAGATTAAATTTGTAAAAATTTTTTTCACATAAAAATTTTAATTCTTTGGTAAAATTATAAACAAACTTATTTGGAGCCGAAAAAGAAGCATTACGTTATCATTTTAGTAGGAAACAATTCGGATAAAATTGTTTTTTAATTTATGCTTTGTTAGTTAGTAGATCTAAGCTATATCCTTGATAGGGCTGAATTCATTAAATTTTTTCCATCAAACAAATTGTAGTTTTTCTGCGACATTATTAAGCATTTTTTCTTAAATCGAGAAATAAAATTTTGTTATCATTTTAGTACGAAATAATAGGTCAGTTTCCGTACTCGTTTCAAGTAACTCGGCGTTGCAGCCTAAGGTTGCATACAGAGTAAGCGCCGAAGCGGATAGGCAGGCAGAACAAGCGAGAAACAAGTTATTTCTATCTCGTTTTTTCGCAGGGCACTGCCTGCGCCTGCCTCCCTGCCTACCTCGGCGTTTATTCTGCGGGCAGCCTACGGCTTTACAAGCAAATTGCAAATAATTTTTTTTGGTTTGAAGACATCATTTTGTATGGGAGGTGAGCATGTTTTATTGACCGATTTAGAAAAATGCTCGCTTTAATTTTGCTGGTTGTTCCAAGTGTTGTGTGTGCTTAATTCTATAATTGTACAAATATTTTCCGCAGAGTTATGACACTTTAAGAAAAATTATTTTATGGGAGGTAGACGTGTCATTTGCCATTTTTACAAATTTTCCATCTACCGTTCTAAAAATCAAATACACCTAATTTCATTGTATGTAATTTACTATCAATGATAGTAAACTGATAAGTTTTATGCCAATGTTTGCATTTTGTTTGAAACTGTGCGTCGTAAAGTACTCTTTTGTCTTAAAATAAGTTTTTTTTTAATATTTAGAATTCGTTTCTAACATTCAGTCTTAATCCTTTTGCTAATAAGACACTCTGACAACGATTGTTCTCAATCTGTGGTGACTTTGTGAGCATGCTGAAATGACCATATCGCAGATTTACAGAAGTTGACCTGTTTTCTAGAATACTTAAGCCTATTATTGGACAACTGCTGCCGTTTTAATGATATGTAAATTAATCTTGACAGAACCAGAACCATGAAAAACTTCTCCAGATAAGACTATCGTCGTGGCACTGCCTGCAGATAAAAGCTAAATGAATGTCTATGTCAGCCGAGCTGCAACAACAACAACAACAACAACAACAATTACAACTACAACAACAAAGGCAAAGTTACGCAAGATCTCGACATACATTGGAACAATGATTGCATGCAATAGAAATAGCTACACAATCAAAGCAGCTGTCAATCAGTATCTAAGACCGAACCTCCACACACGCCTTCCGCTCTCAAAAAGCATGTGTATAAAATTTATCAAACTTAACTGCAATGCCATAGATGAAGATAGAACCCAGAACAACAGTTGAATAAATGCACTAGATGAAAACAAAATGCGTGCACCACCGAATAAACGGAATATAAAGGCCCCCAGCTTGGCACATGAATGCGTTGCAGTGATCGCGACATTTGCCCCATTTATGCGAGGATTAAAATAAAAATGGTTTTTAATTTTTAATATGATTTCTTATTTTATCTTGACTATTTTTTTTTGTTTGTTTACATTTATTGTTTGTAAACAAATGAAATACTGCAAGGTTTTGAAGAACTAAAAAGCCCAACGAGAAGACGACGGCATGCTTGTCATTAATTTAAATTCTATGAATGCCAGCAGCGGGTGCTTGCATCAAAAACAACAACAACAACAGCAGCAGAAAAAACGATTCAATTATGCTCTGCTGTGATTCTTAATGTTTTATTAAATTAGTGTAAATTTATATACAAACATAGTTGTACAATTTTTCTATAGCAACCAAATTTGTCTCTATAGCTTTGTCACATCTTGGCACGATCGTGAGGCATGATCACACACATGTATACAACAATTTAGACCAGCTTAAAGCGCAGACCCACTACATTGCTGCATATCTATCCAAACTGCTTCAAACATGTGCGCTCTTTTGTGATCTAGCACATCAATGCTTTGCCACAAGATCACTTTTATTCGAAATCATTGCATTATAGCATGTATGACAGCGTACATTAATATATCTAGCTTCTTCTTCTTCTCTTATTTTTGTGGACTTTGACATTGCGTGCGACGTGCGGAGTTTTTAATTTGTAGACTGTTTTCATTAATTTTTTTATTTTTTTTAACAAAATGAGTTGTTATTTGCTTGTGATAAGTTTTGAAAGATCAGCGATTAAGCCGCTTTTTTTTCTTTTTGAACTCAAGTGCCGAGCAAGTAGACAGACACAAGTGGCTGGCTTTGACTTGGGGTTGAAGTCGTTGTCGTAAGCAATCAAATTTCAATTATAGGTTATCAGTTGCAAAGTGCGTTGTAAGGTTTATTATCACTGGAGCAGAAGACGATTTAGAGAAAATAACCCGATATTTAGAAGGACAACGCATTTTCAAAGAAACTGAAAAGAAGGATCTCCTTAATGCTACGAATTGAGCTAAGGTTTATGAAATAGTTCAAAAATCGGTTAATCTATAGGTATATATATTTTCATGAAATCTTTTGTAGTAATTGGCCAGAAGTATTTTTTTTAAAACCTGCAACTTGAGCAATATATTTTTAAACACATTTACGCATTAGTTTGTTTTTTTTTTTATATGACATGATCAAAAGCAAATGACAACTATGATTTTTAAGCTAATAAATGTTTGAATCGAAACTACACCCAACAAGCATCAAGAGCGTTTTTGTTGTCGACCTTGTTTCCTCCAAATCAACATCTTTCTTAAAGCTTAATAACAATTTACCAAGCTGAAGTCTCTATCTCATGTTCATAGATTTCAGGAAAGCTTTTGATCAGGTGAATTGCCAATGCGCCAGAGATATTTTCTCAGAAGAGGAAAGTCTGCGAAAAATTGTTGTTGTTATAAAGGAGGAGGAATGCCTCCTAATGTATACTAATTCAACGCAAATCTTTAAATACTTCACTTAAACACAAAGGTTTATATGTTCGTAACCGGCACTACTAAGGACCAGAATTGGTCTATGTGAGCTTTCAGCAGAAGGCATCCGGATTTACCTAAAGAAAACATACAACAACTCAAGTTGTTTCGATCTTTACAATAAAACGTTTTGTTTAATAAATCGATAATGCCATAAATTTAACTCTTCTTTGATAACCTTATTAGAAGTCGCTCAAAAGTTAACCATACGTCTATCAGACGTGCCATTTTTTTCGTGGCTAATGTTAATAGCAATTAAACATTTTTGTTTTTATTACATGGCTTTATTACATATTCCCTACACAGTAAAAAATATGAGCATAAATTTTATACCATTTGGTATACATATAAATCCAAACCAAAAATGTTTTAAAAGTTATACCATCAAATCTTATAAATTTTTCCGGACCATGTTTCTCGTCAGACCAAACAAAACCATTATATTTTTAAATTTCCCGATTTCAGTGAATTTTTTTCTTTCGAACCAGAATATGTTTTGATTTACACATGATGTCCACATAAAATTTTTAAATTATATTTGTTTTATTATTTTTATAATATTGAGTGGCATAAAATTTATAAATTATTTGGAATAAAAAAAGTTTATACCAAACAAATGTTATAAAAAAGATAAAATTAACCCTCAAATTTTGTACTGTGTATTTATTCAACCACATTATATTACATATTGTTTTATTTAAAAATGAGAATACAAATTCATAGTAAAAATATTACACGAGAAATAGAGCAAACAATTTAGAAAGCATCCGTTTCGCGGACTTAGCAAAGGGTTAATATAACAAACCAATGCAAATAGATGCAAGATGATATAATTTTATGTATTTTTTGCAATATATGCATTTTTTATTATATTTACAGTACAGTACAATACAGTTTTAACACTTGCAATATAGTTAGTAATTTTTTCAATGATCATAAAGAAGCCAGTTTTTAAATGGCAATCAAATCATAGAGCAAAAATAAGAGCTATATTTTTCAAACATTTGCATCTTAATGCCAAATATGCAAATAAAATAGGCAAGTGTTTATTTATTTATTTTAATTTATAGAAACATAAATATAAACTAGGGACGTCACTAGGGATCCCAGACGATTTAAGCCCTTTAAATCACGGGATTTTCTTTCAGGGATCTTGGGATTTTTAAATTCAAAATTTCTACATTTCACCTACCTTATCTCGAGGTACCCTTTGTCACAAGTTCTGCATCACTAGCGCAGAATTTGACAGCAGGCAGGTTGTTTTTTCGCTATAATCCTATTTTCGACAGGTATTTCTGTGAACTAGATCTGTCAGGAAAAACTAACGTTGATCAGGTTAATACGATGTGGTTGGCTCTCCTAACCAAAATCGTCAGATAAAAATAGCCTGGAGAAGGTAAGAGCATTTTTCCCTGAGTGTATCAATATAGAATTAAAAAACCTTTTATTGAGGCTAAAAAAGATAATTAGGACAATGAGTGTGAATCACTGGACCAAAGATTTTGCAAAGTTTTAGAAGAATTTGCAACATCGGGAACTCAGCTATGTATTTAAAAATTTTCAGATATTCTCACTTGGGAAATAGTTTTGTTTTGTGGTGAAACCAATCGTGATAGAAACTTACAAATATGCTTACAATTATCGTACAACTAGCATAACAGTGCTTCTCATTAGCGGGTTATATTTGTAATAATATCTCAACAAAACTCTCTTATGAAAAATAAGACGCGTTGATCAGCTTAATGTAATAATTGAAAAGTTATTTCCAACCTTAATTTGATACACATAAAAAAAACATGAAGATGGTGTTTAAAAATAAAAAAATGTTTAACATTTATATAATAATACCTCAAACTGTTCCGTATTATATTTTTTTTATATTTTTTGTTCTTTATATTACTACAATTTGCTAGTCATTAATATAATTTAAGTTTTTTTGTGTTTATTAACAATATATTATTCTCAATTGTGTGGTATCCTGGTATTGCGTTTTTTTGCCATAGTTGAAAACCACAATTATGAGCACCCTTTAAAATATAACTTGTTATTAGGCATCTTCGGCAACCTGATCACTATAGCTTTTTGTTAGGTTAGGTTAGGTTGAGGCGGCAGCCGCTGTACGTGCTTAAAACCAAAACGCACGTACCACAGCTCACTTAGACCAGTGAGGTCCGTTGTGATACCGCTGCACACTTGGCCTTCAGTCCGAGTGGAACCACATTGAGCTCTTAATAAAGCTTGTTAGACGTTTGACGCTTGTCTCCGACAGGTCGTCAAGCTCCGAAAAGAAGAATGACCCCAAATGTTTATGCCTTCTTCTCGCAAGCGCGGGACAGGAACATAGAAGGTGGGAGATAGTTTCCTCCTCCTCCTCGTCCCTGCAGCTTCTGCAGAAGTCATTAGTGATGACTCCCAATCTGGAGGCATGTCTGCCTATTAGGCAGTGCCCTGTGGTAACAGCCACTAACGTAGCCACCTCTGATCTTCCCAACGAGAGAAGGACTCTCGATCGCTTTGGGTTTAGAGTCGGCCAGATAAGCCTTGTTGTTCTGCATGTTGAGAGTTCAGCCCATCTTGAGTTGGCTTTAGATGTGGTGTACTCATTAAGTAGCATTTTGACAGTTGCCATCGGGATGCTCGGCGAGTTTCGACCCATTAGAGTCCCCGATGTACCTTTCCTAGCAAGCTCATCTGCTTTTTCATTTCCACGTATGCCCTTATGCCCAGGTACCCAGATTAAGCTGATGTCAAAGAACTTTGACATTTCGCCTAATGCAGCACGGCATTCTCTGGCTACTTTAGAGTTGATGGATACCTGCTCAATCGATTTGATCGCTGCTTGGCTGTCCGAGAAAATATGTATTTCTCGTTTAGAGATGACGTTCTCTGAGAGCCAGGTTGCAACTTCTTTAATCGCCATCATTTCGGCTTGGTAAACACTACAGTGATCCGGCAGCCTACGAACTAAGGATACCCCTAATTCTTTTGAGTAGACCCCATACCCGACCTTGCCATTTAATTTTGACCCATCTGTATAGAAATAAAGACACCCCGGTTTCCACGGCGCACCTTTATTCCAGTATGTTCTAGGCGGAATAAGCGTACCGTAGTTTCCATCAAAGGAAAGCAGTGGTTTACAATAATCAGTCCTTGGTGGAATGAAGTTGAATTTGTAGAGTATAGATGCGTGTCCTGAACCCAGGCTTTTCCATACTCCAGTTTCCCTAAGTCTGACCGCCGAACAAGCTGCCTGTTGCCTAGCAACCAAGTCAAGCGGTAGAAGGTGTAATAAGGTCTCTAAAGCCGCAGTCGGTGTTGTTCTCAGAGCACCACTGATGCAAATAGATGCCATTCTTTGGACTTTTTGGAGCTGGTTGAAATATGTGACCTTGTCCAAAGCAGGCCACCATATCGATGCTCCATATAGAAGTATAGGTCTAATGACCCCTTTATACAGCCAGTGAACGATATTTGGGGAAAACCCCCATCTTTTCCCTATAGCTTTTTTGCAAGTGTACAGCGCAACTGTCGCTTTCTTCGTACGCTCAAGAATATTAAGTTTCCAGCTAAGTTTCCTATCAAGAATGAGTCCTAGATATTTTGCATTTTCCGATACGGACAATGCAGACCCATTAAGCATGATTGGTGTGAGAGACGGAATTCTATGTTTCCTTGTGAAAAGGACCAAGTCTGTTTTGGCCGGATTTACTCCAAGACCACAGGATTTGGCCCATTGCTCGAGTTTGCAAAGAGCTCTTTGCATGACGTCGCGTATGGTAGTGGGAAATTTGCCTCTGACTGCGATTGCTAGGTCATCGGCGTATGCTGCCACAACACAGCCCTCCCTCTCTAGAGACAGCAGTACATTGTTCACTACCAGATTCCAGAGGAGTGGAGATAGCACACCACCCTGTGGCGTACCTCTTGTCACCGATCTTACAGCGCTGTACGCACCTAGGTCTGATAAGATTACTCGACAGTTGAGCAGCTCATCTATAAGATCAGTAATGCTTTTGTTCACACCTAGCCTACGCAACTCTAGTCGTATAGATTGTGGCGTGACATTATTAAATGCTCCCTCTATGTCTACGAAAGCAACTAGAGTGAATTCATTATGCAGGAAGGATCTTTCAATGGTACCGACCAATGAGTGTAAAGCCGTTTCCACGGACCTTCCCTTGCTATATGCATGCTGTGATGCCGATAAGAGAGCAGGGTCCATACTGCTCCGTAAATATAGATCTAGTAGCCGTTCTAACGTCTTCAACAGAAATGACGTTAGACTTATAGGTCTGAAATCTTTGGGGGTGGTATGTGATGTCTTCCCTGCTTTGGGTATGAAGACCACTCTGGCCTTATTCCAAGCATTGGGAATATAAGTGAGGCTTATGCAGCCATTAAAGATAATACGAAGCCAAGGCAAAATATATTTCGAAGCTTCTTTTATTTCTACAGGGTAAACACCATCAGGCCCTGGTGATTTATAGGGCTTGAAGCTGTTTATCGCCCATTTTAGTTTCCTGTCGGAGACTATGCCTTCGGTGTCCTGCGTAGAACGACTAGTACTAGGCGGTTGTGCACCAGGAGGCGCACTACTACCAGGGAAGTGCGTATCTAGTAGGAGGTTAAGAGACTCCTCACCTGACATTGTCCATGTTTCGTTCGACCTTTTGAGATAGCCGGGTGTGCATGGTGTGCTAGCGAGAATCTTGCGCAGTCTAGAAGCCTCTGAGATTTCTTCGATTCCTTCACAGAATCGTTTCCAAGAGGATCTTTTGGCTTTTCTGGTTTCAGTTTTGAAATTTTTAAGGGATACCTTATAGGCTGCCCAGTCAAGCTCAGCTCTCGAGCGCTTAGCTGCGTTAAAGAGCCTTCTAGATTCAGTCCTCAGTCCATCCAATACGGCGGACCACCACTTTGGTTTTGGCTTCCCCCTTGTAGTCCTCTTAGGACAAGAGGAAGCAAGAGAGCAATTCATTGCTTTGGTTACTACATCGACTAGTTTATCAAGATCAGCTGTCGATTTTGGTTTATCTATAGGACCTGATGGCAAATGTTTTGCTAAAGCCCTTTTGTATGCTCCCCAGTTTGTCTTTCGAATGTTAGCCGGGGGTATTATTTTTGAAGACGTATTGTGTAAATTATACTCAATGTATCGGTGGTCGGAGTAGGAATGCTCTTTTGACACTCTCCAGCCACCTATCTTGTCGAATATATGGTCTGAGACTAATGTTATGTCCAGAACTTCACTTCTGTTTTTTGTAATAAAGGTGGGTTCTTCCCCCCTATTGCATATACACAGGTTGGTACTTAATAGATAATCAAAAAGTAACTCACCCCTTTCGTTGGTATCCGTGCTGCCCAACACGGAGTTGTGTGCGTTAGCGTCGGCCGATATAATGACCCCTCGACGGATGTCACTGGCGTCATCCACCAATTTCCTGACATTGTCTGGAGGCAGACTTCCATCGTGCGGGAAGTAGGCTGCTACCAACCAGTACGTATCCTTGCCTGACTCGAGGCTGGCTGCAACCACATCTCTATCGCAGTATCTGTGAAGCAAGAAAATGTTAATAGTGTTTTTAGCTACAATGCATGTTCTAGGCATACCTTCATTACTGGCTACCAGCGTCTTGTAACCCTCTGCCATCAATCCGCAAACCCTGCCACCACATACCCAGGGTTCTTGAATGAGGGCTACGTCGAATCCACCAATTTTAAGGTGGACTAAGAGATTCGCCGAGGCGAGCTTGGAGTGATGAAGGTTAATCTGGAGCACCTTCATCCGCTTCAGATTTTTGGCTGGCCTTCATCGTTACGTCAGGCCCCTCTTCCTCAGATGACTCTTCAGCCAAGAGTTCATCCTCGCAATAGAGGTCTGACACACCGGTGAGGCCAACCGAGCCCTCCGACATAACCTCGTCTGCATCCGAAGCTGGCGTACTGCCTGGGGTCTCTACAGCTTCCGCTACAGCCTGGCTTGACTGCGCTTCTGTTGTAGGGCCCCTGGACTTCTTGTCCTTGCCGTACACCTTCAGGAAGACCCTTAAGAAGGAATACCAGAGGACTCCCTTCCTCTCTTCTAGCGGCTTTAGCGACTCGGCAGTCATTAGCAGCAGAACCTGCCTTGAGGGACCTACAGGCTCCTCTATCTTGCCGATCGCCCAGCCTTCCATATTCATGTCCGGGTTGCAAGCCTGGAACATTTTTAAAATCTCATCCGGCTTTGAGCAGGTGACCGGAAGCCACACTCTTGCTCTTGGACGAGCCGGTATTTCGTCTCTTTCTACAGCCTTCAGCTTGGCCCCAGGCCAAACCTCGCCGACTTTGCTAATGGCCGCTTTGTACAACACAGCAGACCTATCATCGTCACAGACGATTAGCTTTATGTGGCCCGAGTTTTGCCACCCAGCGTCCCGACACCGAGGCGGGGGACCAGGGTTCTCCTCCAAGACCTGGAAATAGGTGCAGACCAGTGCGGCCTCCACCCACCTCCATTTGTCTCGGGGAAGTGCCCCGTCCCCCCTCTGTGTGTCAATGACACCCAGCACCCTGCCCTGCCCTTTGGCCACATCACAGTATGACCTGGCATCGGTGCCTTTTATGACCTTCTTTGGCCTTTTTGCGGCAGGCATGTCCTCAGTCGACCTCTGCCTCTTGAAAGCAAGAGCAGACTCGGCCTTTTGAGGAGACCCTGCTTTCTCTGCCTGGCCCTTCAGCATTTTTGCTTTGGCACATTTATCGTACCAGGCCTGTTTTGATGGGCGAACCCGTTTGTGTTTACCGGTTGAACCTGGAAACTGATCAGCTGCCAGTCTGTGACCGTGTGCAGTTTGTGCCTTCACACCCGACGAGCCACTGCCTGAACTAGTTCTGGCCTTGGCTTGTGCCGAAGTGCTCGGACCATCGCACACTGCTCCAGAAGCTGCCTTATTGACCGATTTCCTAGCTCTCGGTGTGCTTGTCTGTTTTATTGGCGGTTCAGACTCCAC
This sequence comes from Dichetophora obliterata, assembly GCA_963920525.1. Lineage (NCBI taxonomy): Eukaryota > Metazoa > Arthropoda > Insecta > Diptera > Sciomyzidae > Dichetophora > Dichetophora obliterata. Next base: position 36,922,682 of record OY986438.1, on the reverse strand, counting down.
CTTATTTGTGCCGTAGCTTGACGCCTTGGCTTGAGCCACCATTTTGGCGGCGACGGAAGCTGAGCTCCCTTCCGGTTTTTTTGGAGTACCGGGCTCACTTGGTTTTTTATTTATTTTGTTGACTTCCATGTAGTTCCCACGAGTATGGGACAATGGACAGTCGGCCCCCACAGAGGTCCCTGTGTGCGGGCAAGGCTAAATAGTATCGGAGGTCGCCAGGTATCCGATACGCTCCGTTTAAGACTGGACTATTTTTGATGGGCCTCCAGCCTAGTAAACCCTCGGCACGGGTCGCATGACACCTTGATTCGTCCCATGGGAGGGGCTGGGAGAGGGGTAGGAGAAGGAGCATGGGTAGGATGAGTAGGAGGGGTATGGTAAGTAAGGGGGAGGGGATAGGTATGAATGAATAGCTCTTAATCATTGCTCCACAATGGCCTGTATGGCATGGGTGACCCTACCAGAAGCTTGCGCTTCCGCCATCCTAGCCCATTGCTTCGCAACTTAAGCCCCCACACCAACGACAAGGTGCTGCTATTCGGGTGAGGGATAGCTTTTTGTTACTATGCAAATAAATTGAGCAGATAATTTGTTACTATGCAAATAAATTATCTACTCAATTTTATATATTTTATTCATATATGGCATAAAAAAGTGTAATTACCATTTTTGCAATTAGAAAATAGCTGGCAACCGATCAGCTGTTTGTGAAACTTTAAAAACCACGTTCGATAAACATATCATTGGGCTACATAAAATTACCACACTTTTGGTTTTTAGAGGTTTCACGTAAAAAAAAAAAAAATATAAAAACCACTCGGTATCAATACCACGGGCTTTTTTAACTACACTGAAAACAACGCAATTGTGAATACCCTTAATGTATTTGTTTTGTTTTTTTTTTCTTTATAAATGAATGAGTTTACATTTTGAGTTTGAAGTAATAAAAACTTGTTTTAAAAACGCTTTGAATTATTTACTTCTTAAAGTTTTCAATCCCGAAATAGTCCCAGGATCAAGAAAAGGACTCCCTAATATATGTTAATTTTAACTTGACTTAATTTAATTTAAATTTAACTTAATTTAGCTTGGAATTTTATTTATTAATAATTTTTTTTTCAAAAATGCCTTCTTGTTTTTTTCATATTGACTTTTAACTCATAAAATGGCACAAGAAGTTTTTTCTAATTGTTTTTTTGACTAAATTTTGTGAGACACAACATTCGTTGCCAAAAATTGCTCCAGTTTTAAACAAGTTTCTCTTAACTGTTTCTATAATTAAAAAAGATATTAAAAAATATTTATTTTCTTTATTTTTTCAAAATTGCTAAGCTTCAAATATAATTTACGGGAAAAAATTATCTTAATATCTGCTTACAACCAAAAGTTATTGCTAAAAATCTATTGAAATATGATAAGGTATGAAGATTCATTTGATTAGTAAGAGATATTGAAATAATTTTTTCATATGAATGATTTTTTTACATATATGCTGTAAAACTTTATTGTATCAAACAAAGTGGGTATTTTATGGAAATGGGTCATTATTTTTCTAATCGCACAGATTTTCAAAAAATGTTATTTGTAATTTTTAAATCGCTAAAAAAATATTTCAGACGTCATTCAAAATATAAGTGCCAATAGTTGTAGGTAAAGAAGTACATCGCCTTATTCCCAGCTTTTTTTCTGATTTTGTGGCGTGATTTAATTTTGAACGATATAAGCAACAATTTCCCTGCAGGACCAAACGCAACTATTCCGAAAAGTAAAGTAACTTTAATGTAGCTATTCACGGAGTAACTTTCATTTATTTGAAAAGTCATCGAAAAGTAGTAAGTTGAACGGCCACGAACCAGAATTTCAGGGTTGTAGTAACGAGCAAAGCAAAAGTCTCAGCGTTGCATCAATTTTTTTTTCCGTGGCCAGGGTTGTGATTTGCTTTTAAAAAAATACATGGTTTCGACAGTATCGGAAGTGCAGACGTAGATTTCCTTTTTATACATAATAAATGGAAAAATGGGAAAAAATAAAGTGTAATATCTGTTGAACTTACCATCTCCGATTAGACTCTACTTTTTTTAATTGATTGATTTGTATGGTTATAAAACCAATTCCATCATTTGTCGCGGCCAAAAAAGGGTTTGTTTTGAGACAACGGAGCTCAGTTAATTAAAATGCGATTTTCATAACTAGAATATCAATTTTAGAAGTCGAATTTGTATTGAAAATCCATTTTTTAACACTCTTACTGAATATTTATCACTTTATTGAAGACTAAAAAACTCATGTTTGAAGAACTATTTTTTTTTTTTCAATAGAATATAAATTTATTTACTTTTAACACATTTAAACTAAATATTTATCACTTTTGAACGTTATTGAAGACTGAAAAACTCATGTTTTAAAATTAAATGTAATAAAATTATTTGTTTTGTTTAATAAAAATTTCCAACTTTTTTCATATAGCCAGATAAAATTCAATCAGAATACTACTTGCTACTTAGTTGGCGCTACAACCGTATGTCGGTCTTGGCCTCATCTAAGAATTTGCGCCAGCCATTTCTGTCTTTCGCTTGCTGAAGCCAGTTGGAAATTCCAAGCTTCGTCAGGTTGTCCTCTACTTGGTCTTTCCAACGAAGATGCGGTCGTCCTCTTCTGCGTTGACCGCCGCTGGGTACCGAATCGAATGTTTTCTTCACTGGAGCATCGTCTTTCATGCGCTGAACATGACCAAGCCAGCGAAGCCGCTCGATTTTAATGCGCTTGACTATGTCGATGTCAGCGTACAGCTCATACAGTTCATCATTCCACCGTATTCGGTACTCGCCATTGACGCAGATTGGTCCGTAGATCTTACGAAGAATCTTTCTCTCGAATGCTCCTAAAGTCTTTTCATCTAAACTGCTCAGCGTCCAGGTTTGTGATGCGTAAAGTAGGACGGGCATGATGAGCGATTTATAGAGCGTGCTTTTCGTTCGTCGAGAGAGGGCTCTGCTTCTCAATTGCCTACTGAGCCCAAAGTAACACCTGTTGGCAAAAGTTATTCTTCGTTTGATCTCAATGCTGATGTCGTTGGTTGAATTAATGCTGGATACCAGATAGACGAAGTTCTTCACAACCTCGAAGGAGGTATTGTCAACGGTAACGTGGGTTCCAAGACGCTGGGACTGTTTGTTTGTTGACACTAAGTATTTCGTCTTATCTGCATTCACTGACAGACCCATTCGACTTGACTCTCTTTCTAATCTGGAAAATGCTGCACTGACTTCGCGCGTATTATGGCCAATGATATCTATGTCATCAGCATACGCAAGCAGCATAACACTCTTGTAGAATATTGTGCCACTACGTCTCAGATCAGCAGCTCGGATGATCTTTTCCATCATTAGGTTGAAAAAGTCGCACGATAAGGAATCACCTTGTCTGAAACCTCGTTTAGTAATAAATGGTGGGGAGAGGTCCTTCCCGATTTTAACTGCGCTGCTGGTGTTGCTCAGTGTCATCCTGCAAAGTCGTATTAGTTTTGCAGGAATACCAAATTCAGACATGGTGGAGTACAGGTGCTTCCTTATTGGGCAATCGAAGGCGGCTTTGTAGTCGACAGAAAGATGGTGGGTGTCGACTTGTTTTTCTTGAGTCTTCTCCAAGTTTTGTCGTAGCGTGAAAATCTGGTCGATGGTGGACTTTCCAGGTCTGCAGCCACACTGATAAGGTCCGATCAGTTCGTTTACAATGGGCTTCAATCTTTCACATAAAACGCTCGACAGGACCTTATATGCGATATTAAGAAGGCTTATCCCACGGTAATTGGCACAGATAGTGGGATCGCCTTTCTTGTGGATTGGACAGAGCACACTGAGATTCCAATCGTTCGGAATGCATTCTTCCGACCATATTCTGCATAGAAGCTCGTGAATGCATTTAAGTAGAGCTTCGCCTCAGTTCTTAAACAGCTCAGCAGGCAAGTCATCAGCTCCCGCGGCTTTGTTATGTTTAAGCCGAGCTATAGCTGTCAGAACATCATCATAGTCGGGCAGCGTAACCTCAACGCTATCATCCAAAATTGGGGTTTCCGGAATATCATCTCTATTGGCGGGATTGTTGTCAGCGTTGCCATTTAGAAGCTTAGAGAAGTGTTCCCTCCATAACTGTGTACTCTAGACATCTGTCACTAGACTCCTGTGTTCATCCTTGCAGGAAGAGGCACCGGTTTTAAAACCATCGGCAAGGCGTCTTATTTTTTCGAAAAATTTTCGGGCCTCATTCCTGTCACCATACATCTCAATTTAACCTTGAAAAAGGTTGAAAAATTTAACCTTGATGCGGATTATGGCAAGTCGTTCGTTCACAGGTGTGAATCGCAGGACGTGGGGCCGTAGTCTGTTGCCAACTACAAATACGCATCCAAACTCGTGCTTCTCCGCATGGCCGCTGTAGTAGATATCACAGGGTGCATGCCGAATGCAACCCTGTCCCTTCCATCGCATTTCTTGGATAGCAGTGATATCAGCTTTGTATCTTTCCAAGACATCAGTCAGTTGGATAGAGGCACCTTCCCAATTAAGGGTTCGGACATTCCAGGTACATATCCGTAAATCATTATCAGTTTTTCGTTTGCGGTAGTCGTCATCAGATTTGGGGATCATTTTTCTTCTTTTCTTATATGTTTTCATTGAAATTGGTTTTTACGGGTGGGCTTCAAACCCGACGCACAACCTATTTTAAGCCTAGGGAGCCCCGCCGCTCAGATTAGCCGCTAAACTAACGGTTGTCAGTTTTGACGTTGCCCAGGAAACACCACGTGGAGGTTTGAGTCGACTTGAGGCAAGATTATGCTGGCCTCGCCAGGTTGAGACAGTCAGACATGTTACATTGTTACATCGCCCCCAGTTTCCAGTTGGTATTCAATCAGAATAACCAAAAAATATTTTAATGTTGACTTGAAATTAAGTAGCAACTTTACTCAAATTGTTTTCGTAATTTTTTTTTTAAAAAGATCACACTAAATTTTGAGTCGACTTTAAAATATTTTTTAGTATGGCTATATATATTCTATTTAAGCTTTTCTATACAATACTAGTATAGTATACTATACTCTATACTAGCTTTTCACTTGAAGCTAGTTTATAAAAAACCATTTAAAATGTAGTCGTTTTACTCCTCACTAGCAAGTAGAATGAAAGTAACCAGATATAAGATAATTTTCTATAGACTGACTTCTAGTTGGGTTCAAAAGGACCATATATAAACCAGTCAATCTGTCATATCGCAGGTAGTGCGTACTGAAGATTTTGCGGCCATTTCATAGAGAAAATCACTAGTTATTTCCGAAGAAAACAGTTGACTGTTCAATCACTTGTGGTTTGTTTTGAAAGTAGTTTTTTATCACCTTAAAGTTAGGTGAAAGTCCTGCAGGGTTACTTCTAAAGAAGTAAGGAAATATCTTCGACTGAATCGAAGTTAAAATATCCCAACTGCCATATTTTGATGATGATGTCACTTTTACTGGTCGCGGTTTTTATCCAAATAATAAATATTAAAAACTCACAGTCCTTTTTATTTATTAAAGCTTTTGTGTACAACATCAAGTTCAAATATTAACAATTTTTTGATTTTAAAAAGGTTTTACTTTTATTTATGATTACTTAATTTTGTATTTTCAGTTTTTTTTATATTTCAAACATCGAGTGGATAGTTAAAATTTGAAGTTATTAGGTTAAAATTTGCGGAATGGAAAGAGATTTTACCGTTTTGGCAAACTCACTTTGTATGGGAGGCAGCCGTGGTTTTCATTCTATTTTTAAAGATTTCATATTTTTAGAACATATTAATTGTTAAAGCTTATGTGCAACATTTGAAGTCATTAGATTAACTAGTGCGGAATTGAAAGAGATTTTACCGTTTTGGTAAACTCACTTTGTATGGGAGGTGAACGTGATTTTTATTCGACTTTTACAAACTTCATATTCAAAGTGCATCTTTAAGGTTAAAAGTTTATGTGCAAAAATAAAAGTAATTAGATTATTTTTTGTGGAATTTAAAGAGATTCTTTTTTATTGTTACTTTGTTTGGGAGGTAGACGTGGTTTCCATCAGATTTTTCAAAATTTCATTTGATTAATTTTTGTGGAATTTAAAGAGATTTTACCGTTTTGGTTAAGTCACTTTGTATGGGAGGTAGGCGTGGTTTTAATACGATTTGGCTCTTTTTTGAATAAAAAGCTTATACATTAAATTTCGTTACGAACTTGATCACAGACGGACAGATGGATAGACGGACATGGCTAAATCGACTGATGGAGGTGATGCTGATCAAGAATATATATACTTTTCTATACCGGCCATGCCTCCTTATAAACTTAAAAACGAAGTGAAAAAGTTAATATACCCCTATTACTTTTTAGACGTGGGGTTATAAAAAACCCAAGCAAGTTAAATTGGCTTTCTGGATGATTGTTGGACAAGATAATAATTATATTAGGTTAGTCCAATTTTATTGTTGATCTTCTTATATAAATCAAAACGATATAATTTTTGTGTAAAACGGTTTTACTAAAACCTTTCTCCAAGCAATTTCGTCAATAATCTTAAGTAGATTCTTTTAACAAATAAAAATTATTTCTATCACGCTCACCTCCAAAATAAAATTTTCATTGACATACAATTCTAAAAATTTTTATTTTAATCATGCATACCATTTTTGTTCTACAAGTACTTCAAGAATACTCTCAGGAGTGTTATTTTTTACACGGTATACTAAAATTCGCTGATTTTAAAAAAGAAAAAAATATTATTACCTTAAAAATTTAATTTAAATTTAAAAAAAAAAATTTTTTTTGTACGGGTATGCAATTTTTTCCTTTGTCGTTTATAGAAGATGCGCAGCTATTCGCAGACAAAATGTTTAATAAGAGATTGTATTTAACAATTTTTATAGTAAGAAACTTTATATCAGCTTTATTTCTAATAAACCAAACTTAGAACACTGAATAAAAAATTTCGTAGTGAAACTTTTTTTAAAAAAGGTAATAAACACAAAATATTTAACATTAGGGAACATTAGAATCATTACGAAAACGTTACTTAACAAGACTTTAATTAATAAAACTAATTATGTCACAGAAATAGATAGCCAGCTAAAAATTTGTTAAACCTACTTCTTTTGAAAGTAAAAAATTTCACTTTGTTTCCACTGCATGTCCACAAAAATTGAGGAGACTTTTCTAAAACTTTGTTTTAAAAATATGCTTTTGAAACATATCTCAATTCTTATTAAAAAAAAAACAACAAAAATTATAACATTAAAAATCTATTCGAAGTCCTCGATAAAACCTCTTTGCGGTATCACTTTAAAAATGATGGAATCGATATCAGTTTTATATCGGCATAGTTTTACATTTCAGAATCGGCATTGCTTTTATATCGACATCGACCATTATTTAATAAAATTCCCTAAATATTAAAACAAGTTAAAAAACTATCCCATTTGTTTATGGATTGGCATTGTCGTAGGTATCGGCATGGTTAGCAGTCTTTAAAAGCGACCGAGTATTAGTATCAGCATCGGCATTAAAAACAATTATCGATCGAATACTAATGAACAATAAAGTTGAGCTAAATCTTTAAAACTTTTAAAATCTTAAAAAACTTAAGGACTTTAAAAAAATTAAAGTTCCATCAACAACAGATTTTTCACTAGAGATGATCGGAAACTTAAAGTATCTTCTTCTAATAAAAAATCTGCTCATTTAAACTCAACTAGATGCCTACATATACAAGTATCATAACTTCGAAATAATGTTTTGTCAAGTTCTGTGCTCTTTCCATTCCATACCTCGAAGCTCATAATTATTAAGCAATTTAAGCCAAAACATAATCCTTTTCCATCAACACGATCACTCAATTGTGTGCTACAAATTTACATAACACTTTAATTTACGGTTGGTTCAATTTTTATTGCATTCATTTTCAGCTGCGAAAAATTAAAGTGCGCCCCAAACCAGGCTGAAATCACCTGTAAGCCAAGATTTTTCAACAAACGTAGGCATGGCGGCAATTTTCCATTATCGACCGAGTTGGTAAGCTTAAACCAGCAATTATCAGCTGAGGCAGAAAGAAAAACAGAATAAAAAAAAACATTGTTAGTTAATAAGGCACACTCAGGAGACTGAAGTATGATTAATTTGGTTGAGCTTAAAGCTTGCGAAAGCTTAAGGCCAGCTGCAACTCCCAGCGGATTGGCGCATACGCATTGTTTACTCTTGTTCGCTGCGGACAATCCTTCGGACTTGCTTGCTGCCAAGTTGTTGCAACTTTTGTTTGTTTTAATGCAAGTAGGTAGTTGTTAGATTTTTTATTTTGTTTTATCTCTTAAAACCATAATTGGAAGCAGCCAAGTGTAACTTGTTGTTGCTGTTGTGCCATTTAATCATACGCTAGCAGTGATAAACAGTGGACAACGACAAATAGCCTAAAAGTTGTACGGACGATCATTTATTTGTTAGTCGATCACTCAGTTAGTAAGTCAAACTTTGATTTCGATTTTCAAAAACAACTAAACTTCAACAACAACAACAACAACAACAAACTGTTACAAAACAAACACAACCCAAGTAGCTAGCTCTACGCTGCATTTGTGCAATAATGTAAATCCAAAGATCGTCTGCGAGGTCTGCTAAAGATCACTTTTACTTTTATTTGTGACAAGTTTTTCTGCTGTCGTTTTTGTTGATGTTGTTGTTTCTTGCTTTTGCCATTTTAAGCTGTGCTTAATTGTTATTGCCTTGATGGCCAAATCAATTTACACCTTTCCGCTACCGCCTGCCAGCCCATTTCTGTGCGCTACCTAGTTTGTAAGCATCCAGAATATCATTTAGCTGGATGTTTGGTTTGTCGGCTAGGACTTTGTGTTGATTATGGTAATATGCTAAATTATTTATTTTAACTTTGCTAGTTATTGTTAATAATAAGAATGCATGCTCTAAATGGTATGGATTTTAGCTTCAACATCTTAGCTATTGCGATTGCTAACTTAATGAACCTATCTAGAATGGCCGATACGCAAGGAATTACTTAAGAAAACGAGATAATTTCCTTATTAGGAGAGGCAAAGAAGCTGGGGGCCCTTAGAAGTATATAGAAGTTAACATTTGCAATAATTTATCGGTTTGTAGAATTTTTTATTAAATACTACTTAATTAAAGAAGCAAAAACTGTTTATCATCTGAGTAAGAAATTGGTAAAAGGCTAATATAATTGCACCTTCCTTAAACTAACTGAAAACTTTTAATACTTTTGTTATTTTCCATATAATAATTTAAGAATGGCCTTTCATTTCTAAGGCTGAAAAATTAATTTTTTTAGTAAGTTATTTATCATTACATAGATCTTTGATAAATTTTGGTCACAAACGAAATGTATTAACAATTTTGATTTTGAATTTAAATAAAAGAAAGCTTCAAAGTCAACTCCTTAGAAAAACAGAATGTGTTTCATTCATTGACACGGGGGTACAGGAATCCAATACATTTTGTAAAAAAACATTCTAGAATATGTCCAAATAAAAGATTAGCCCTTTTTAGACTATAAGATATAAAGAAACTTGGTATAACAGATACCTTTGTTAGCGCTCGTTATGATTTCTATTCTAAATAAACCCGGAGTAGCATGTGTAAGCAGATTGCACCAAAATGCTTAATCAAACCTTGACTTTCAAACAAAATATATAAAATATTTTTAATAATGCCATTAACATTATAAAGCAGCTCGTGAAAGATCATTATTTGAAATAAAAACCGAGCGACAAATTTCACAAATCATCTTAAAAAGTAAATCAACAGCGCACAATATAATCAAGCGTTATATACAAGATAAGAAAGTATGAAATAAAGAACGTAAAGTAGCTAAAAATAAACTTAGCTCCAAAAATGAAATTAATGTTTTAAGAGAAATAATAAAAGACCCATTTTTATCTGCACCAAAACTAGAGGTCATGTTAAAACTTAATTTGAAAAAGAGTGTACACTCAGAAACAATTTGAAGTAGAGAATTACAGCAAATTGTTTTTATGTTTTAATTTGGACCTAACTTATTTTGTTTTTTTGTTAAAAATAAAATAAAAAAAAATTATTCTTAAAACTGGTAGAATTTTGGCAATTTTTTTTTTAACAAACAAACAAAAAAAAAATTATGTACAATTTAAAAAAAAAACAAATTTGTTGCAAATATCTTTTTGTCGCAATCAAAAAATAATGTAATTAAGTTTAAGAAAACATCATTCGAAGGCTATCAAAAAGGCGCACAAGTCTTCCTTGGGACAATTTTTCTGTCTTCATTAGTAATTGCAATATAAGCGATTGAAAAAGTCTTTTTTTTCAGAAGAAATTTGATAAGCTTATGTCTTTAGTAATGTGGAAGCGCACTAAGAGGGGATTTTTTGAAATTTTACAACTAGTGACTTATTTTTTAATCCTTTATGCTACTAAAATGTTCAGTATATTTTATTTTCATTTTTCTAACCTTAATGCTGAATTATACAGGGTCCGCCATCTAACGTTTTTTTTTCAACTAGTGCTTATTTCGTGAATGGTAACACTTAGCTCATGTCTGATTTAACAGATAATTAGTTTTATCCTTCCGCTGAACGAATATGGTTGTGTATACGCTTGAACAACGCTGGGAAATATTGTGACATTACTTTGAAAATCATGGTAATGTTGCAGAATGTGTGCAAAAATTGCGTACGGATTTTGGAAGAAGAGAAGCACCGTCAGCTCCGTATGTTTGTTATCTTGTGGAAAAAGTGAAAGAAATTGGCATCCTCATCGATAAACCAAAGCGTGAAAAGCCAAAAAAGTGCGTACACCCGAGAATATTGCTGATGTGGCAGAAAGTGTGTGTGAAGCGCCATCAACATCAATTCACCGTCGTTCTCAACAATTAAACATTTCGGAGACATCATTGAGACGAATTTTGCATAAAGACCTTGGTATGACGCCATACAAAGTCCAATTGGTTCAGGAGTTGAAACCAACTGGCCATCCAATGCGTTTTCGGTTCGCTAAGTGGGCCTGCGATCGACTTACAGAAGATGCTGATTTTGCCAAAAAAATTATCTTTTCAGATGAAGCTCATTTTGATCTTGGCGGGTATGTAAACAAGCAAAATTGTCGCATTTGGGGCACAGAAAACCCGCACGCATACATTGAAAAGCCGCTGCACCCAAAACGAGTCACTGTTTGGTGCGGATTTTGGTCCAGAGGCATAATTGGGCCATTTTTCTTCGAAAATGAGCAAGGAGTGGCCGTTACAGTCAATGGCGATCGTTATCGGGCCATGTTGAACGAATTTTTGTTCACAAAAATTGAAGAGGAGGATATTGGCTTCAACAGGACGGCGTTACGTGCCACACAGCCGAAGCTCCACTCGATGTTTTGCGCCCAGTTTTTGAAGATCGCATTATCAGCCGCAGAGCTGATGTCATTTGGCCACCTCGGCGCTGCGATTTGAAACCGTTGGACTATTATTTGTGGGGTGCCCTCAAAGATAAGTGTTACGCCGACAATCCAGAGACAATTGACGCTTTAAAGGACAATATTCGTGAAGCCATTGGTGAAAGACAGCTGCACATAATCGATAATGTGCTTAAAAATTGGACCGATCGTGTAGGCTACTGCATGGCCAGCCGAGCTAGCCATTTGAATGAAATTATTTTTCATTTTTAACCGGAAGGATTGTACTTTCAAATAAAAAAAGAAATTTGAGAAAATGTGCAGTAGTTTTTTTTATAGACTATTAAAAAAAAAAGTTATTTGGCGGACTCTGTATTACTAAAACGCAGTTTCAGGGTTTTTCAAAAGTCATTAAAATTCGAGAGAGAAAGGGTTAAATAAAAATTTTATAGGAGTACTTAGAACTAGCATCAAGCGCGGCGGAAGCGAATTTCATCGGGGGGCAGTACAAATGGTGGTGCAAAAAAAGTTCACCAAAATTTCTTCACATGAAACATGAAGAAGAGAGAAAGAAGAGGAAAATATATAATACAAAAGTATTATCATTGTAAAAAAACTGATATTTTGAATAACTTTTCTTTTTAAATTGCTCATCTAGCTAAAAAAGTGGGGGCAACTGCCCCCTTTTTTCCCCCGCTTGCTACGCATAAGTGTTCACATCCTCCTAAATGCATTATTTTTTTTTTATATTACACTTGAAATTATTCAGTCTTCAAATTATTTTCTTAGATTTTTCAAATTCGATCTGTTAAAGTTAAAATGTGACTTTTAATTTTGTCACAAAACTTTAAATAATTCAAGTCTGTAAATTTCAAACCGCGCGCTATATTGATTTCGTTAACTTTTGGAAAAATATATCATGTGCATTCTAGATTAGATTGTGGCATACTTAATTTTGACCACGCCTCTTCTTAACAAAAGCTAATTTTGTTATTAGAAAACTTTTTAGTAAAAAAGTTGTTTGCCAACTTAATTTTAAGAAATGTATGTTATTTTGACACCAAAGACATTCACATGTCTTCAAAATTGTGAACATTTTTATTACAACGACTTGTTCAAAGAATAAGAAAAACGATATGAAAATCAAAGTTTTGTGTTTCAATGCCAATATCTACGCTGTTTTCAAATATACATATTTTGTTAAAATTTTTTTGTCAAAAGTTCAATAAAATTGCTAAATAAAAATAATTTTAACTGCACCATTAAGTACAGTTGCGAACGAAATAATAGCAGTACTCTTTTATTCAGAAATGTTTGGATAAATAATGCTAGTCTACAAATTTCGTATCCGGTAAGTCCATTATCATTCCTATATGTTCTTTCAACGCTGGTCTCAAATATGCACTCAGTTTCCTCCTATATTGTAAAATTTTCCAGATACAGGGTGTTTTGCGTTTTTACACGTGTTTAGTATTATTGATCTAGAATAGGAACTACTCACCATAAAATAAAAAATTATATTTTGTAAATTAGAAAAAATATCAACTTTTCAACCAATATATCAACCGCTATCGTGTCATGTGCGATAGCGGAGGAAAAATTTTGAAATTATATCAATAATAATATCAAGAAAATGTGTATCTTTTGTTTAGCGGAACTGTAATCTTCCAAATTTAAAATTTTTTTTTTTCATGTAAAAATACACTCGATCAACAGTTTTTTTAAAATTCTCACTTTGGACAATAACAGCTCCGTTAAAACAAAAGATACAAAATTTCTTGATATTTCGTTGGATAATCTCAAAATTTTTGCTCCACTACCGCACATGACACGATAGTGGTTGATATATTAATTGGAACGTTGATATTTTTCTAAATTACAAGATATAATTTTTTATTTTATGGTGAGTAGTTTAGATTCTAGATCAATAATACTTAACACGTATATCGGTATATATAGGAATGATAATGGGTATATCGGAAACGAAATTTGTAAACTATCATTATTCATCCAAACATTTCTGAATAAAAGAGTACTGCTTTTATTTCGTTCGCAGCTGTAAGTGAATATTTATGTATTATCATTTTTACAAAAGGGTTCCAAAATATTTGCTTTTTGCACAAAAAATGACTCGAAAGTTGTTTTTGTTGCAAAAATAAAAACTGCATTTCTGAATACCCATAATATGACATAACATTCCCTTGAAAAAAATTTTCCATTTTTGATTTAAAATTGATAAACTGATTTTGTCATCAAAACAACAAGATTATGATTTTATATATGATATTTTTGGCAGAATTTATTTTTTTCAAATTTTTATATTATATTAGCAAAATAAAAGTGGTCAAGTCTCAAAAGTAATTTATGCGAAAAACATTACCCCAATATCTCCGTTCAATCAAAAGTTAAGGCTGAAAATATATATTTTTTATACCATTGGATTTACGGTATAATAATAAACTTTAAAAATATAGTTAGTCTCATATGGTGTTGTTAGAGGAAGGCAAAACAGCCCATGCTACTTTTAAACTACTACTACCTCCGAGACCCCGCTGTGCAATATTGTAAGACAGAGCAATATGGCAAAAGTGTTACGTGATTAGATGCTTATTGAAGGAACTGATCATAGCACTGAAAGATTATAGAAGAAAAAATAATGTAATGGGAGGAGCCACTGTACTTTTGGCTGAATATTTTAGGCTATAATTGCCGGTAGTACCAATAAGAACTCAAGGCGATGAGGTAATGGCATGTTTAAAAACATCTCATATTTGGCCACTTATGAAAAAAGGATCACTTAAAAAAATATACGCGCTCCATTAAGAGACGATGCATCTGCTGGAAAATTCTCCGAACTACTGCTTTAAAAAGGAAGTGGTCTGCATTCTGTTTTTGAGGGTATAGTGAAAATGTATAATGATTTGGGGATAGTTGTGAGGAACATTGAAGAGATAGTTTCTCGCATTTATCCAGATATCGCTGATATAAAAAGCAAAAGCATGGATTGGTTGTGTGTGCGAACCATTCTTACTCCCAAAAACGATAGGGCCTAGTTTCCATACGAAAACGTCATAGAAGCAAAAGTATTGACTGGCTGCACTCGGGGTGATTCAGTTTTTATTCCTCCAATGCTACTCATACCGACAGATAACCCATTCCAGTTTAAAAGACTACAATTTTCTCTAAAGGTATGTTTTGCGATACAATCAATAAATCACAGGGACAGTCAATAGAGATAGCAAAAATTGATTAAACCGAGAAGTAGTCTCATAGTCCTTGCACCGATAGGTAAAACCTCTAATGTAGTGCACAAAGAGGTTCTAAACTAAAGAGCATCAAATATTATCGCGGACATCTAAATAATTTTTATTTAATTGCCAACAGTCAGACTTTACCAAACGTAATCAAATGATCGCCACATGCGTTTCTATTGGATATACTGGAAATGCTGTCAGGTACAGGAGACATCATTGCTTCAAAAAATTAACATTGCATGTAAGCATATCAGCTAGCCGAACTGCCTTCAACAGAGTTAAGTTAGAAGACACAATTCCTAAAAATATATTTCAATAGCTATAACAGCAATGTAAATGACCAGTAAAGCAATAGTGTGAACAGAGTTGTACCATTTTTATCATCAGTTAAGGATCATAGAATTCGGCAGGGATAACAAAAGCCAGCTTAGGAAATTATAGAGTGCGATCAATGCTCCACTACAACGATATTCTTCTACAATGTTGTTTCAAGAACAATTATACTAAGTATATGCAAGCAACGACGATCTAAATAGTGTTAGCTCAAGAAATTCTCCTCAGCAACTTTGAGATCATCGAATGTGACCACAGCTTCAACAGCACTCTATAATTCTGCAAAGTAGTTTAGAGATGAACCTTCCTTAGCGAAATACAGGTGCATAATGATAGCCAGCGATGAACCAAAGCTGAATAAATCAATTTTGACAAAAACATCTACTGCAAACTTTCCCGAAAACACAACAAATTGTTTACCGCATTGCCAGCGACCACTTTTACAGATCACAGGTAAACTTCGCTCCGTATCGGCAAAGAATCAATGCGTATCCTCACACTAACTCTATTTACCACCGTATTTACCGCCAGTAACTTGAGTAATAGCCAGCTTAAAGGTCATCAAATGCGACTACGCCGACCTACTCTTCCACTGTGTTGCTGCGAGAGAATCGCCAAGATCAATAAGCGCTGAGATCAACAAGTGTGATCACAGTACCTCCCGTTACTCCATCAGTGTTAATTAAAGAAAAACAATCCTCATCATTTAGCAGCTACTACCTGACTAGCAAGCGACAAATGCATTAGTCGATTGTTGTTTCGAAAAACTGTCCTTAGCAGCATTGCTTTCGCCAGCTCCAACATCAAGTGGAATCCAAGGTTAACTTGGCAGCAGACTCAATGTTTGTACCAGTGCGGGTACCAGTGAGAACTTAGTCAGCATTTACTAAACAACTCTTTGCATTAGATGTTAATTGGCAACAGCACCACAAGTGACCGCTTTATTAATTTTGATTAAGGTTAGTGTCACAGTTTCATATTAATATTATGTTAGTATTTTTTCAACAATAATGTTCAAAATAATAATAAAAAGTTTTTTGTTTCTACAGACTTGTGCGAAGCTGGGTTAACCAGCTAGTACTTAATATATACAAAAATGTAAATTGAAAAATATTCAAAAGTATCTTGTCTTAGTTTGACTTCATTATGAGCAATAAGCCTCTGCTTAAAAACTTTGATTAATTAAGTTTAGACAAATTGCAGTCGTTATGAAATCAATTCTAAAAATCCATCTCAAAACGCGCAATAAATCTATCGCTACGCTTTAAAGAAGTTAAGGCACAATTGCTCACTTATAGCTAGAACGTTATTTTAAGCATATTTGTTGCCTTTATCTTAAGAGTGGCTTGGTTACCATAAAATACAATAAGTTTAAACTTTTTTGCTGGCATAAAACTGATAAACGATCACTAAACTCTAGTTGTTCTTCGTATTTAACTATAGTTTTTTTTTTCTCCCAACACAACGATCACGATACAATCGCAAATCCCTTTAATGCTCCCTCAAACTTTTTTAACGCTACCAAATGCACACACTTGCGTGCGTTTTTTCTCTTCTACATAATACTAATGCAGTGATCGCAATCGATCGAATCGGCAGGCAGACAGACAGACGAACAGACGGACGGATGGACAGACAGATATATAGACAGTCATATGAAGACCAAGAAATGCACAGACATGCATGTGCACAATGAATTGATTGTTTTGTGCTTAATACATTAGTGTGTGTGTTTGTTTTTGTGTTGTTGTAATTTTGTGGTTCGTTAGAAAGATGGATTGCTCAGTTGTACTCAAAAGTGTACGCTGGGCTAGAGAAACCAGTATTTAAATCACAACAACAACAACAAAAATTGCTTTACAACGCATTTGGACAGACAGGTACTCGTCGTACCTTTTTCTATCTTGCTACCTTAATACCATAACTCCATATGTTATATATATATGTAAGCTACCAATGACACAACAACAACAACAACAACAACAACTACAAAAACTATACATATTGTACCATAGCCAAACGTAAAATCGTGCATTTCGGTCAAATGGGGATACGAACCTAAGTTCTGACGGAGTGACAGTCGACGCACCAATTGATTGCCCTAACATTGATAAGACGAAATATTAAATCACAACAAAGGCTTCCTCGTGCACATACATACATACGGTGTTGTTTCGGTTTTTATTTGCTTCTTCTGCTTACCAGCTTGGTATCACTTGGTTGGGTTGTCGTATTGGTGCTAAGCTGATGGATGACTGCTTGAAGGAGCGACTCTGCAAAGACGTGTTGTATTTAATTTGCCTGCATGTGGAGTAGTTGTCAGACGTGTGATTGTGTGTGTGTGTGTGTGTGTGTGTGTGTATATGTGCCAGAGACTGGGTCTCTGATTGAACACCTGTACGA
This sequence comes from Dichetophora obliterata, assembly GCA_963920525.1. Classification (NCBI taxonomy): domain Eukaryota; kingdom Metazoa; phylum Arthropoda; class Insecta; order Diptera; family Sciomyzidae; genus Dichetophora; species Dichetophora obliterata. The sequence goes on along the minus strand of OY986438.1, from coordinate 36,905,243 downwards.
AGTGAACTGCATTAGAATTGGGCAAACGCGATTGTGGTGATTGTAGGTTCGGCACACAACAGCAACAATTAAATTGAGACTTAATTTTGTTGGTTTGGTTTGGTTTTTTTTTTTAAGACTTGGATTGGTTTTCTTTTCGGTATTGTGACGTCTATGTAGAAGCGAATATGATGAACATGATGTGTTTGAGTACACCTGAAAAAATTTTAGGTACTAACCCTTAAACCACTGAAATAGAAATACGAGGCATTTTGTTACGAAAATTTTGGATTCTGCATGATTTTAGGCTGGAAAAAAACGAATCTGAAGTATTTTTGTCAAAAAAAGTTCATTTGGAAGCCCCAGGTGAAAATATTGAAATACGCTCCGTGGAGGGTGTTAGCGGGTTAGCCGTAAAAAAATTAAACATATGAAGTATAAATCAAAAATTAAAAATTTGTATTTATTTAACGTCAACTGTTAATACATTTACGTAACAGGTAAATACTTATAAAAAACAAATTATTCATCCAAATGATATTTTCTGAAGCCGTTTTTTTTCTTTAGAAAAACACAAATGGATATTACATTTGACGCAAAAAGTATGTGTAACAGATTTTTTGCATAATTTAAACGTTTTTTTTATCCCCATTCTGAAAAATGGTTTAGCTTGTCGAATCTGACACTTGACACCGGATGAAATGATTTTTTACCTACACTGCTGCTGGCTGTTGGCTCAGTAGCAGCTGATGGACGGCCTATTGGCCGTTTTGCAATAGAAACACATAGCTCTTTCGCAACGCTCAATCGAAACTCATACATGTTCATATCTTTTATTTTTTCGTCATTTTCAGCGTTGAATCTTCGATATAAAACAAAAGAGTTTGTTGTAGCCATGTCCAGAAGGTGGTAAAAAAATCCTGGTGGCCATATCCTGCGTTTTTATTTTGAGTCCATTGTGACCCATATACGAGTCCATTAGATCGACTCCACCCATGTGCGCATTATACTTACGTAGTATTTGTGGACAATCAATTTGATCATACGATTTCGCCTTTCTATTATAACGAGTAACTTTTGCTGGCCGACAGACTGATACGCCCTCTGGAATGGCTTAGCGCCCACATACGTGGAGCACAGTCTAACATTCTTTGTATCCTTCCACAAAACTGTTGTAATGTCGATACCATAAGCCGATCCTACAAATTCAGTCATATAACCTCGAGGCGCTTTCTTCAGTTCTTCACTTTTGTCAGTGGGAAGTTTGCAGCTCGGAATCCGATTTGCTCTCACAGTGCCAAGGCTAAATATTCCACGTGCTCTGAGGTATACCATAAGCGGTAGGGAAGTATAGAAGTTATCAAAATATAATATGTGGTTCACAAAATTGGGCACCTGGTTTAAAAAAAAAGATAACATAAGTGGATATCAGAAAAATGAAAATGTGAATCAAAAAAAATGTTTTACCGGATTACAACATTTCCTGTTGCTCCAATGTTTGGTGTACCAGCCAAAATTATATCATCATTTTGTGCTCCAGTATAAATTTCAAATCGGCACGAGCATTCATTACTGTCACGCAAAACAAATAACTTTACGCCCCATGGATTTGGTTTGTCAGGTAAATATTGGCGTAAGTGATAAGTCATTTTAGTCGAACACATTTGTTCGTCAATACAAAAATGAGCATTCTTAGGAATTGAATCGAAACGGTCATTCAAATAAGATAATACTTTTCTAATTCGGATAATAGCATCCTGTATCCCCTTTTTTTAACCCGCTGAGATTCGTCATTGAAAGATAAATGTTTTTTATTTGTTCAAATTTGTTTTTCGACATGCAATTGGGTATGTGTCAAAATTCGTATTCGCTCCAATGAGCTTCAATGTTTGGGTAACGGAAAATAGACATAAAAATTAGAATTCCAGTGTATCGACGAATTCCGTAATTATCAATTTTGAATTGAGTGTTTAAATTTTCCGCGGCTGCAGCAGGATTCGTTTCCATGCTTATCAATTCGATCAGTTCGTCGGTAAAAAAATACGAAAAAAAATCTAATGGTGTTAGCAATTTTTTCACTTCACCCTGTAAATCAGTTTATCCTCTGAACGCAACCTCGTTCACATGCAATTGCATGCACATTTTACGCCAAAGAATTCCTTTGAATTCAGCCGAATCTTTGCTAATATTTACTTAGTCTAAAAATTTAAAATACAAAATTCAAATTTAATTGGGTACTGAAATACAAACCACCTCCGGTGAAGCCACCTGCTGATGGTGATATTCGTGGTCCTGAGGCTTCTACATTTGGTAATGGTGACCGATCTCTCTTTTTGGGCTTAAATGACGTTGTTGATCACGCATGTGGTTCTGGATCCACAGTTGGCACAGCCAACAATGAGGAATTATCTTCAGCTTCGAGCTCATCAATACGATAACCTGGATCCACGAAGATGCCGTCTTAGTCCTCAATGACATCAATATCTTCCAAAGAATCCATCACTTTAGCAATTTCTTCATCAGTCAATGAAGAAAGCTTCAAATTTTTGTTTTTTCACTATTCCGTAACATTTTCCTAAAACACTTTTGCAAATAACTATTACGCTTATTTTGACTAAAAAGTAAACAAACCACAAGCAAACTAACTGTTAATATTACAAATGCAAAATTATGTTTATACAATTTTTTCAGCTAAGCCACTAAGCCGCTCTACAGAACGTCTTCAGAAAAAACACCATTAGAACAAATATATTTGCTATAAAATCAAACTAGCAACAAAATATCACAAAAACACGTGAGACAACTTACCAAAAAATTTCCCGACTCGGTTGAGCTACAAGAAAGATTATTTTTTTTAACTTCAATCTGCCCAAAAAACACAAATAATTTTCGCGTCTGTTTTCTCAAAAATCTTCACATGAATAACGGTATCTCTCAAAGTATTTAAAAGTGTGCGTTCACACTGGTAGCATTAGATAAGTAATTTTAAACCAACCATAAACTTCTTTCAAGTTTACAATGCAAAACCACTGAGTTCAGCTTCAAATTGATTTTAGTGATGACCTTCTGTAGAGGGTGTTAGTGGTTAAAGGGTTAACAACTGTAACGATAGAAATGATATATGGGCGATTCCGCTATAGACAATTCTTGACACCAATTTCTAAATCACAGTTTTAGTTACATTTTTAGATGCCAATAGAAAAAAAAATCTAAATTTAATAAAAAAACTTTTTTACGTATTTAAGGTCATAAAGGGTGTTTTTTTATAGAGCTTTTATAGCTGCTTTATTTGACCACCCATTTAACAGCTGATAGTTGCTTTTTGTTTAGTTTGCTTTGACATTTTATTATGGATCGACTTACACCAGAGCAACGCGTGCAAATTGTGCAAATCAAAATAATGGTTCTGTTCGTCAAACTTATCGTGCATTTCGTCCATTTTATGGCGTACATAATCGTCCTTCAGAGCTGCTAATTCGAAGAACAATAGATCGTTTTGGACCACATTTACTGTTACTGATAATATGCATCCCGTGAGAGGCCGAACAGTGCGCACTGAAGAATCTGTAGCCGCTGTACAGGAAAGCATTGAAGATGATCCTAATCAATCAATTCGTCGCCGTTCGCAGCAACTGGGGTTGTGTCCTTCCACTCTATGGAAAATTTAATGAAAAGATCTTGGCTTAAAACCTTTCAAGATTCAACTTGTGCAGAAATTAAAGCCAAACGACCACCAATTCGGCGAATGGGCTAAAGCACAAATTGATATTGATTTTGAATTTCCATGGAAAATTTTATTTTCCGATGAAACCCATTTTTGGTTGAATGGGTACGCAAATAAACAGAATTGTCATATTTGGAGTGAGGAGAATCCACAAGCATTACACCATCGAAACACCATTACACCCACAGAAAATTTCTGTTTGATGCGCTTTATGGACTGGCGGAGTCATTGGCCCATATGTCTTCAAAAACGATGATGGTTAGAATGTTACTGTCAATGGTGAACGGTGTAGGAATATGATTCGAAGTTTTTTCGTACCTCAATTAGCTGGCATTAATCTTGCTGATATGTGGTTCCAACAGGACGGAGCCACATGCCACACAGCGGGCGCTACAATTGATTTACTCAAGGAAACTTTTGACGAAAAAATAATTTCACGAAATGGCCCAATAAATTGGCCCCCAAGATCGTGTGATTTAACCCCATTGGATTATTTTCATTGCGGTTATGTTAAGTCACTTGTCTACGTAGATTAACCATAAGCTATTGAACACCTAGAAATCAACATTCGAAGAGGTTTCGGCGAGATACGGCCACAAATGCTGCGAAAATTTTGTGAAAATTTGTCATCCAGATTATGCGACAGCCGCGGCCACATGGCCGAAATCATATTTAAGCATTAACGTCATAAAATTTTCTATTCAATAAAGCCCGTTTTATTGATATTTAAAATATATTATTATGTTTAATTATGATTTAAACTTGTATCACTCTATAAAAAACACCATGTATTACAATTTGTGTCGCCATTACTATCATTGACTTTTACAAGTTTGGTGTAAATTCAAAATTGATGCCTGGCAACACTCACGCAAAATAGCTAGTTTTGGCAGTTTTTGGTTACATTTTATCGGTGCATTTTGTAGTGATATCATTCGAGTTACCGTTCCTTCAAAAACATATAAGTACTTGTTATAACTTTTAAAGTAGTATTGACTACAAAAAGGTACTTTAAGCTTATTGCACCCGCGATATAAAATATAAAAAAGTTTGTTTTTCTCGCAGAAATAAAGTGTTAAAATTTTCAAACTTAGAAGAAATCTTAGGGAAATTTAAACCAATCGAAACTAAGTTTATAAAGCAGGTTCAATTGATATAAACGCTAACTTAAATTGATTGTAACCGCGATCTTAATTATCACGACCACGGGTGCAACATTTTTCAGACCTATCGGTTTGGTGTCATATATTATATTTTATTGATTTATGAAGCCCTTGATGAATAAAAATGTAGTATTTGATTAGTATTTTAAATTTAATAGGTGCGAGTATGTTAGTTTTTCGCTCTTTGTTATAGAAAGATCAACTAAAATGTCCAAACTACGGAATGAGACGGCTTCATAAAAATGTAAGAGAAAAGTCACAGAAAATTCTAAACTTTATGCAGAACATCTCCATCTAGAAAGGACTCGTGAAAGCTGTATCTGACAAAAATGACTCTGCAAAAGTAAGGCCTCGGAAACTAACTATTGAAGCCCAAAAACAGATTTTAAATTTCTAATATAGGGACGATATTACCAGACAAGTGCCTGGGATGAAAGATGTTAAGTCGATAAATTCAAGTACAGGAAATAAATTGAAAAGCCGGAAAAGAACAGTGATATGCAAAGTATTAAATATTTGGGATATAACCCTAGGTTCAAATCCCAGTGTTAAATGGAAGACCTAGATTTGTAAACAGCAAAGGCGAAAATGTATCGTAGATAGTACGCCTTTATATGAAGCGCTAGATGAACTACATGACAGCACTGAAAAATGCATGCTTCATTTCTTAGAAAAAATGTTCAGTCTGATTACTTTCAAAATACAAAACGAGAACTGACCAGCGAGAAAGCTATTGTACAATTAGATTTTGCCAAAAACTATGGACTGATCAACCTAGACGAAATATAATCAGCATTTTGATCTCATGGGAAAGTTACGTGCTGTATTTAGATTACGGACAAACTTTATTCAGTGGTCAAAATAAGCGATGAATAAAATCACAGTAAATACACTGTGCGTCTATTTGTGTAGAAAATTTTTAATACATAAAATCAATCATTGAAAATATTACATCTAAATAAATACCTTTTCAGCGATAAATGCGCAGCTCAATTCAAGAATCGGTATGTAATGAATGGCAACCATAAAAGCACAAAAAAAAGGACATGGATACATTTACCTCAAATGGAATTTTTTTTATTGTCTCACTATTGAACTTTTGTTCGGGGGAAGTGTCAAAAGATCATAGTGGATCACCGTTAAGTCTTGGAAAACTATCATAAACAGTGTTCAGGATTTCTTTGTTCTGGCACGCACTCTCTCTATAAACATTTTTTTATATTTTTATCATCAGAACAAGTTGCAGAAAGGAAGGTCATATTAGATGATAAATGGGAAGGGCTACAAAGTATACCAGCCATTCAATCAAAATATTTCCTTATATTTGAAGAGGGTAACAGCATTTCTGTGGCGTAAACCTCACGTTCTCTTATCAAAAGTAAAGTATTTTAAAAAAATGTTAGCGAAAGTAATTGGATGTTGAAGATTTGGAACCTCTTTCTCCTGAAGTACACAAAGAAACTTAGTGTCCTAATGTATCTGAGCCTTCAGTATCGTATCATTAAAGTAACATTAAAAATGAACTTAAGTGTAAGGAAGTGCAATGTATAATAAGATGATTTCTTATTTTCTTAATTTATGTGCTCATATAACGTTGCTATTGAGCTCAAGTTAGACGCGTTGCACCCGCGATAATTTGACGTTGCACCCATGATTTCTTTTAAAGTGAGTAATTTATTGTTTAGTTTAGTTTTCTATTTTTTTTTTTTCATTAATTTTGATTATAAAATTTATCTTATTTAAACATATGAACGCATATTTTAATAAATGTTTCACAATTAACAGGCTTTTGTGTTTTTGTACTATATTCTGGAAAGTTGGGGCCAATTTTGTTGCACCCGCGATAGTACTTTTAATCGCCCTAGTGAGTTTTTATTTATTTAATTTTAAATTTAATAATCAAATCAATATAGAACACTAAAAAATGTAGCCTTTCATAGAGTAATATCATGGAATATGTTATGAATTTTTTTAGAAAGTGTCATTAAATGCGTCTAAATGTTGCACCCGCGATAATGAAATTGCCCATATGTATATCTCTTTTTGTCACTTGAGTAAAATATTTATACAATGTGTTAGTAAGTGTATCTATAAAGCTACACACTAAGAAAAATTCACGAGAATTAACTACAATAATTGCTGGCAACTGATTGCTTACATGTATTGTCGTTAATCCCATAGTGCAAAATTATAAATATCTATCGCCAAAAATGCGTGAATCCTCTCACCTACAATTGTCTTTTTCGCGCTCTTGTAAAAACGCTCTTCTTAAATTATTTCTTCCAATCTTGTCTTCGCTTATAAAAAACCGCTAGAAATGCGTAAAGGTTCTCAAGTTTTGAACAAGGCAACAACAACAACTCTGTATAGAGTCAATAACTCAGCAGAAGGCGCTACTCTTTCCACCTTCAGTAATAAAGCTGTGACCAATCGCAGAAAAGAATGTGCATATTTTAAGACTCTCTGAGCGAAAACACGCTCAAATAGCGTGAAAAGTTGAACAAGTATACATATTTTGGAAAAAGACGCTGATTTTCAGACAGAATTGAAAAAACTGGCTGCATAGAGTGGTATTTTTAAAAAACACTTTCAAAAAACAGTTTTGTGAAATTTCAAGACATTGATTTTGATTTTTCAATCAGTATTTAGAGTGTATGTGGCGGCCGTAGCCTAGTGGGTAGAGTGCGTGGCCCCTAAGCTAAAGAACCGCAGTAGCCCGGATTCAGTTCCAGCTCAGACAGAAAGTTTTTTGAATTGAATTAATTTTTCTGTTCGGTCGTCACCTCTCTGCAGACAATGGCAAACCTCAGAGAGTAAAAATTGCCATGTAAAGCTTCTTGAGAACATAAGCCGTTCGGAGTCGGCATAAAACACGTAGGTCCAGTTCTCGGTCATTTGTGATCAAACATTTAATTACACGCACAACACAATTGATCAATAGAAGCTAGGTCAAAGTCCTTCCAAGGGCTGAAATGGCCAGTTTATTTTTTTTTATTTAGAGTGTATATATCATATTATAGATACACTTTTTCATGCTGTGGTAAAGATCGGAAAAACTCCTAAGCCTCATCCGATTAGCATTAGTTGGTTAGTTTGTTTGTAGTGGGCCCATATGCACCTCGACCCATGAGATCTATTGTGAATGCCCTTAATTAACACTCCAGATTTAGGCTTTTTATATATTTTAGCACTGTCTCTGGCTTGGTGTTCCAAATTGTTGACGGGGGCACTATTTCCCCTCCAAAATGGAGGCGTTTTAGGCTGTGGATTACCAGACATTCACATAGAATGTGTTCGGGGGTTTCTTCTTCTTCCTCACATAGTCTGCAGACGTCTGATGCAGAAAGACCCATCTTTTTAAGATGGTATCTGAGTGAGCAGTGACCTGTGAAGAAACTGGTGAGAATTCTAAGGTCTGCTTTGGTAAGCTTGAGTTTATGTGTGCTCTTTTTCATATCAAAAATTGTCAAAGTCAGCTTTTTGCGAATAAGAACAAAAGGAATGGCTGCATTCAGCGAAGTCAACTGTTGGTAACTGGCGGTAGTGTTAAAAATCGCTGTAACACTGAAAGAACGCTGCAAATTTGAGTGAGAAACCTTTGCAACTAAATTATTTACATAATTAAATAATTATAACAATTAAATTAAATAACTGTCAACTTTTCTAAGGAATCGCTACCATAACAGTTGACAACAGTTGACATTTCTGAATGCGGTCAATTTTCGCTTTCTCGTCGGTTTCAGATTTCTATAAGCTGTCAACTTCGTTTTGACAGTTTCGGCAGTCTGTCTCTCCGAAATGCTTCTTCTACCTTCTCTAATTTTACTATCAAATCAAGTCAACTCCTTAATTGCTTAATAGGTGTCTTCTGATACAAATCTGTAGTACAAATCTCTTCAAAATTTGTGAAAATCTCATAAGTCCACAATTATTTATTTTAAATTGTTGCTTTTTTTTGCATAAATTAAGATCAATTGGCTATAGAAAGCATAAATATGTAATCATTTTAAATTTTCCATTCTAGTTTTTTTTTTTTGAAAAAGCGCGAACCCATATCGGACCGATGGGCACAACTGAGGTCTTCATTTTCCAAAAGGAAAAGAGAATAAGTTTTTGGTATTTTAGTTAAAAATACTATATTTTAGTTTTTTTATTAAAATCAATTCGGGAAAAAAGTAAAACCCATAAGAACGTGCAAGCAATACAGAAGTGAATCTTTTAAAAATTTAGAATAAGAGTGATGTTTGTGAACGAAATACAATTGAAAATTTGCACAAAAAAATATTCTGTTTATTTAATATTTACACTGCTCTAAATGTAATACAGATTTTAATGGCTTCTGATAACTAAAATATGAGATATATATCCGTGATTTGCAATTTTTGACGTGAGAAAAATTTGTAGGTGGATCTATTTCCGAGCATATAGAAAAAAATGTCTATTAAAATTCATATAAAAAAGTCGATGATTCGGAGGGAGGTAAGTGGATGAGGTACGCTGCGTCTATTAATTTTTCCCCCTCAACATTCATTCTAAATATACCTACACTCTATCTGACACGCTTCTCTGAGTCCCCATAAAAAAAAACCAAAAATTGGATAAATGTCTGTTATGGTTGATATCAAAAAATCTCTGGCGCCTAGAGGGGCTGAATGTATTAGCTGATCCTATTAATTTTTCCCTCTTATCATTTTTTCTAAGCACACCTACACTCTTTCTGCCACTCTTAAAAAAACACAAAAAACACAAAAAACATGAAATGTAATTGCTGGTGTACACAGAAACATGACGAGACTCGAAAACTTTTCGTGATGAGACTCGAAATTTTTTAAATTTCACTTCAAAAACTAAAAAGGAGCTTTGTATGCTTTGCAAAAGATGTGCCAGACTTTCTGTATCTACTGTTTCGGCACCATATGGAAACGCTGGGCATAACTGCATACTTCATTTTATGAAACTCAAGAACCCAGTTGCATCCAGCGACTTAATATGGTACCGGCTAAGAAAATCATTTAATTGTTTGCACTAAAAGAATAAAAATATCAAAAAATATCATGGTACAATAGGCGAAGATGGTACAATGGTCCGAGTTACCAAGAATTGCGTTGACATTCAAATCATAATTGTCATGATGCGAAATACTTTTCTCTGCGTATAAGTTTTAAAAAATAAACAAAATGTCTTTATTCTTTGTCATTCGAAATTTTGACTTTTGTCCAAATACCAAACCTTTAATGTCTGAACAGTTTATCACAGACAAGATGTTCATCAGTACATCGCTGATAATATTTATGAAACTTTCATTGCCTTTATCTATTAATTTGACTGTTAAACAAAACCATTCGTTAATCTGCAGATGAGACAATTATTCCAAGTTTTGCAAACACCTTCAATAATATTTTCAGTGTATCAATCCAGACTACATTGGTATAAAACAAAACCAGTTCAAAAACGCTGTTTGGCAGATGCGTTTGAAAACTTAAAAATTATCTGTTCTTCTTCGCCCAGCACCTTCTGGCCCCAATCACAGTGACTCTTCCATTTGCACTTGTTCTAGTGGGCTTCTGTCGTGCTCAAACTCAACACAAGAACTCTGGATTAAGTGGCCCTTAACCTAAATCTTGCACAATCTTGTCCAGCAGAGCAGGTAGTTGCGAGAAGAGCACATTAAGAACTATAAAACACCAAGAAATAAAGAAAATCAGACCCATAAAACAAAGCAAAAAAACAAACAAATCAAAAAATATGAAAGTAATAAAAATACATAACTAAATGCTTAGAATATAAAAAAAAATAATATATTGTGGTCAAAATTTATGATTTAGATGAGGTATAAAATATTGAGAAAGAGGATTTTGGGAAAATTTCAGCTCAATACAGAAGACAAAAAACCGAAAATAAATCAAGTCAATGGGAAAAAAAACACCACAACAACAAAAACAATGCTAGAGGTGACAATAAGGTCAGAGATGCGCAGCGCACAAGATCTGCCAAGATCATTTTGAGCAAAAAGGTCCAAAAGAACAAACAATTAAAATAATCAGTTTCACAGTCTAATCGACAACAAGAACAAGAACAGGAACAACAACAACAATGACAGTGAGGGAAAAAATCCCTTAAGATATATTTTTAAATTGCGCTCACGTAAGGCACCCCAGTTTCAAGAGGTGCAGGAAAACGCGCTCGATTCCACTTGTGCCTTGCACACTTTGAAAGTGTGCGTGACTGAGTGCGTGTGTGTGTGTGTGTGTGTGCCGTTGCATGCGAGGACTAGGGAGAGTGTGTTGCCAGGGTACCGACTAGGTACCGACAGCTCAAGCAGATCGTACTCATTCGGTTGCCAGTCTGGGGTACACATGATAATTTAGATAAGAAAGGCGACTTGATCGGTTTCACAACGTCTTTTCTTGAATCTTGTGTGCCTTGTGTCTTTCGTGTGCCTTGCGCACAAGCATTGCCACAGCCAGTCAGGGACACAAAAACAAAGAAGACATCAGATTGCGGCTGATTTTCTATTTCGAACAAGTATTGACAAGTTTCACCTGTCGATAGTTCAGATATCTTTAGGGCGATCCATCAACTATGACTGTGTTGCAGGTCAGAAAATCGAAGGGTTTTACATTTTATTGTCTTTTCAAAAAAAAAAAAAAACAAAATAACTACACTAATTTCGAAGCTGTACACAAAAATAATTTCTTTTTTTATGGCTCTATGCTGATATGCTGGGAAAAATCTTTGATATTGGATTAGAAGCAATGAAAGCAGTTTTGTTGTTTGAGCTCAAGTCGTGCCAAATTTACCCAACTTGATCTTCAAGTGATGCACCACGTTTGTCTTTCATGCCAACATCGTTCATTGCCTTAATGCGCCATTTTTTCGAGCGACATCCTTGACGTCCCACCAACTTCAGGATTGCCCCAACATCGTGCACCAGCAACAGCTAGCTCTCTAGTCAAAGGTTCTTCAACTTTAATTTTAGCATCAAGCAATAAATGTTGGCTCTTAAAAGCCACTCACTGCAAGTACGAGCCTGAAACGTGGTCTTTATTACCACGACAACCACGCTACCAAAGCCAAAGTGGCACGATCACTGCTGATAGACGTCGTTGTAGCCACACTAAAGAGGGTTCCAATGAACACGACTACGACAACGAAGAAGTTCTAGATGACGACGGATCTCAACTCCTGCTCCTCAGGCGCGTCCACAGCCGCAGTCAGAGCAACAGCTACAGCTACATCATGATCATGAGCCAAGTAGCAGCATTAGCAATAGCAAGAGCAACAGGCAATGGTGTTGATCGTGAAGGATAAGTTCATTGACTCTAGAAGTTCATTGCTGTCTTTGGAGGAGCACTATGTTGCGTTTCAGCAGCTCACTTTCCTTTATTTTGTATTGTTGTGTCGTATTTTTTTTTTCTTACACAGGTTTTTTTGTTTTTCCTACAAACTTGTTGTATTTGCTAGGATTAAAGTATTACAGGGCAAAAAGGAAATGAGCCAGGTAAGCAAAGAAAAAACAACATCTGTGGTGTTTAATCAAAATAGGGACCAAAGCAGTGCTCTTCAACTTCAACATCAACTTCAACTTGAACCAACATGCGAGTCACTGACTGACAAAAGGGACACATAAGGGTAAAAACAATAAAAAAATACACACACAGAAAAAAAAATCCAAAACCTTCGCCAAACACGCGGCTTCCAAATGCGTTTATTTGCTTGCAATAAAAACAAAGTGTACAAAAAGTATGCTCAGAGTGTCCCTAAGGAGCGAAGAATCGCCTATAAAAAGCAATCGCAGGTCGGTCGGTTGCATGGAAAAAAGAACAGAAAAAACAATGAAATATATCGAGATATACGCCTAAAAACGTAGCCAGTGAACAGGATTAAATGGCTGGGGCTGACAGGCCGTAGTGTTTAGCACAGTAAAATGCGAAGGTTCGATAAACGAGTTGATGTCCATCGAACGTGGGGAGCACAGAAAAAAAAAATTATATAAAAAGCCAAAACAAAAAAAAAATTTAAGAACTGAGCAGTTTTTACAGCATTGATTGTAAATCGAGGCTACTAAAAAAAACAGGGTGCACCTGAAACATTGTTGCAATGACCACAATTTATAGCGACAAATCTTGATCTTGGCCGCTTGCTAAAGAGACACGATCGGGTAACGCTAATCAAGTTTAGCTTGGTTAATCAATAGAAAAAGTCTATAAAAAGTCTAGGAAGGCATTAAATTGACATAAAACTAAATAATATGATGGAACTTTGTCAGTTAACCCTGGAAAAGGCGCGCTATGAGCATTCTGCCATGAGTATCATGGGTAATTGCTCTTCTCCACGTTTTACACTGCTGCCAAACTACGCGGTTTTGTACCGCTGTCACGCTTTTTTTTTGTAAGAATTTTAAAAAAGATAAAAAATAAAAGATAAAAAATTTTGCATGTATTTAAATTATTTCATACATTAAGTAAATAAATTTATTAAAATACATGCAAAATTCAGTATTTGTCAGCCGCATTTGCGAAAAAAGCGTGAGAGCGGTGCCGCCCGGTAATTTGGCCCCAGCCTTAGGGTGCATTTATAGTCTCGACTTGTTGGTTTGCCGAGCCGAACTGAAATTCAAAAACTCATGGGAGCAATAGAGAGCGCAAGTCATACATCTCTTTTGCCCCAATGCATTGTTGAGTTTCAGCTCTGTTCGATTCGGTCGTAAGTCGGCGCTCCCTTAGTATTCTTTTGCTAAGGTTGGTACACTATCGGAGCTTTAGGTAGAAGGTCTAAGTTTAAGTTTAAGTACGGCACATTGCTCACTGCGCGACAAACGACGTAAGTATGTTTCATTAGCACTTGAGCTAATAAAGCCACTTAATTCACATCGGCAAGTTATAAAAACCTTAACTGATGCATTAAAAGAATTTATGCTGCGTATTCGATCAATCGATCTATGCGCTACAAAAAAGGTTGTACCTTATTTGGCCAACCAATCTGTAATGAAAACGTAAAGTTTATGTGTCCAACTTGCCTCGAAACACACATCAATAATGATCTCATCAAAGACTAATTCCACGTATCATATTAATTTATGTTGTATTGTAATAAATACCATTTTTTGTTACTTAACTTTAGGGCAAATATGAATAACTTTGTTGTTTTTGTTCAATGAATTAATACATTATTTAATTCGCTGAATAAATAAACTTTTGTAATACAAACTATTTTACAATATTAATACATTAAAAACTAAATTTGGAACAATTAATTTTCTCAAAAATGACTCTAAATCTTGAAGTGAACAAAAATCTCACGCGATACTCTGCGAGGCTCGCCTTCTCTAGGGTTAAGGAGCAAGCTTGTAACTATATTGCGTTTTTGTAACAATCGCTGAAAGTGTCAAGATTTTTGTATGTTTGTTAATAATTATTTTCCTAAACAATTAATTTGAGGTCTTCGATTTTATAGTAGCCGTATCGGACCAAAGTATCCATGTAATCGGAGTTTAAATACTGTCTGAGTCAAAGCTCTAGACTATTTTATTTCCTTAAAATTTACTTAAAGATTGATCATATTTATGAAATTAGAGTATCAGATGGTAGTTGGGTCGTAGTTTTTAGAGAACAACACTGACAAACTTGAATAAAGTATGATAAAAACGGTTTACTGATCTTTTTAAATTTATATGTTTCTCTTTCTCAGTTTTTCAGAGTTTTTCACCAGACGAGGAGCTACGATGGGGTGTAACAAAGAACAAAACGCACAGTTTTTGCGAAACTTAAAGCAGAATCGTATAAGATTTTGCTCCGTATTGTGTGATATTTTACAAGTTGTATCAAAAAAGGTATGTTGTTAAATCGAAAAATTTCTAATTAAAATAGGTTTTTTATTTTTATTTTCTATACATAGAAATTATTGAACTCTTTAAATTTAACCTAGATTTAGCCTTTTATATTAAAAATCAAATTCATTGTTAGAGAACGTAAAATTTTTGAAAATTTGTTTAACACTTTCAGGGCGTTTTTTGCATATCTACATGTGTACTAGTATACCTTTTCTATAAATACTCTGTCTTGGTTTAGGTCTCATTTATTATAAAAAGCACAAACTATAAAATATTGGGATTGAAGGCTTTTGAAAATTTAAACGCTTACCAGAGCGACTTTAGGACAAAAACACTTATCAAATTAACATTTATTATGAAAACTCTTCAAAACATACAAAATTATGTAGACAAGTTTTTATTTCTTATGGAATCCTAGGAAACAGGTCTTTCCTTTACGTAAACAGAGTGCACTGAGGAAACGAATTGGTTCCTGCTGCCAAAAAATGCCCAACTGAATTTTTGAGGTTGCAGAAACTTAAGATTTGTAATAACATTAACATACTTTTTGATTGCCGTTTATAATTTCGATCTAATTCGGAACAAGTATTGGTAAGCACTACAAAATCCGATGCCTTTTCGTACTGAATATCACAACATGTAACCGAAAAATCTATTGGTGTTTTAGTAAATTGGCTGCCACAACTGACATGCAAGCATATATTCCAACTGAATTTGATTATCCCCCAGACCAAACTTAATTTCCACCAACAGAATTTTACTCCACATACTCTCAGTATTTTCGTAATATTTGTATACAAAATATTTAAAAACAGTTTTTATTAGATATATATTTTGTCAGTAATCCCCTACAATTAAAGATTTTCCAGATGCACATCTGGCAATGTGAAATGTGTGATCATATTTTATCAAATTTACTTCAAGTACAAATTTAATATTAGTTACATTTACATTGTAAGTAAAATAATGTTCATCAAAATATAATGTTTCAATAGTTTGTAAGACAATATAATACATATTTTCAGATGAAACTAACAGTAACATATTTATCAATGCAAACATTGGTTCTCCACTATCATTATGATTTACACAAACACCCATGTTTTGTATTAAAAACTTACTATAACTCTTTTCCACGCAAGTTTATGCCTGCGTTGGCCCAAATGCATATCCAACTAATTGGGATTTTGATTTGGCGGATATGAGATTTATCTCATCTCCACGTAGGTCCTTGGGGTTGGACAATGGCCGCAAACAAGTTAAAGTGAGTAAAGTGTCTTGGGTTGTTTTTGAAATCAGGATTGTTTTTCGAGTACTTTAAATTGATAATCACTATCATTTAATTCGATGTTGCTTATTTATATGGAATTAAATATACCTAAATACGTGTTTTATATATATTAAATTTTTAAATTCCGCTGAAAGGCCAATTAATGTGCTTAGTGGAAAATTCTAATTGCCAATAGGGGGTATATTTTAGTACGTAGGTGCATTCTGTCTGTCCCAGCTGATCCGGGCAGGATCTAGAATGTATAGCTCGGGTATATGCATCTTTGGAAGATTCCATACCTCCGGGCGAATCAAAAAAAAAAAGAATAAATAAAATTGAAACAAAGATATTTTCTTTGCTTCAGAATTAAGATTATATATTTGATAACAACATTGGTCGGCACCAAAATACTAGCAAAGCAATGTATATGTGAAATTGATACATATCGATGCGCTAAATCCAAATATGTAATCAGAATTTATCTATCATGTCTAGTTTTGATGCTATAAGCAATTTTTGTTTTCAGTGCAATTGTTTACATTTCGATACTGACAGCGGCATTTGTGAATGTTGACAAATAATAAAGTAAAATATTCTAATGTTCCTTCGGCCCAAAGGTCTATTCCTCGCAATAAAGAACAACCAGCACCAGTTGCTCCTTCGGAAGCACAATCTGACGTGTCATTCGATATTTTCAAATCACCATCTGTAAAATCAAATTTAGTTTCGCTTAGGAGTTCATCTAGTTTAACAGAAGAACCACATTTACTCAACCAATCTCAACTTAATGATCTTGTCCACGATTTGGAACTTTCGAATTCTGGATTTGGAACTCTGACCTCAATATAAGCGATGAATAATATTTGGATTCGATGAATTTTATTCAGTATTTTAGTTTCCTGCTGACTTAGGCGAATGCCCGAGGCCATTAAACCGATTTATGCTGATGTTTATACATGAAAACGGAAAGATTCTTTTGGTGAAACGCTTCACCCCACCATTTTTCAGAAATCGAAAATATTCAAATCCGAGCACACAGAAATTAAGAAGTTTAGAAAACCATTCAAAAATTATAATTATTATAATAGATTTTCAACTGATCAAAATTAAATGAAATTCTTTTTGGTCTTTTTGCAATTTACGCGGTTTGCACTCGCAACGACGATATAATATTAGCATATATATTTTCATACCCAAATTTATTTTAAATATACAGCAGTAAGAATAGTTCTTGATTTCCAGTTGAAAAAGACTTTAACAAAAATGTTTCATTACCAGTTTCCAATTACTTATTAAATTTTTGTGTAAATTTTAAAAATTAAAAAATTTTCCGACTGCCAGTTTAGAAATATTTTTTTAACTGTAAGAAATCTTTCCAGTATCAATTTGATGTTGAAGATATCAATTCATAGTTTTAGCTGTGAAATTATAAAAGATTATTCGTCACTATAACGGTTTCATAGCTATTAGTCGATAGGTGGCGCTTAATACCTCACATATTTTTAGGGATATGCTGAAATTAAGAAGAGAAAAAGCAAAATAATAACAATTATATGCAAACTTGAGCTCGCTATAACTTAGAAAACATAAATTTTTTTAAGAAAGAAAAAGTCCAGTTTGCACATCTACAGGTTGCACAACCTATCAAACCATACTAAATTTATTAAGATTGGACTTTTACTTAAAAAGCCTTACGCCGGACAAAATTTGCGTTTGCGTAATTTATATAAGATAATAATATCTCTTAAACTAGACGTGATAGAAGCAATCTGAAAACAGGTTTTTGTTTGTTTTGCCGACCAGTGCAATTGATGTATTTTAAAGGTCCATATTTAGCTGGGAGTTAAGAATATCAGAGAAGTTTAATATAATATTAGCAATTTTCAATTGATTTTTTTTTTTGTGCAATGTTCTTAAGGATTCATTCGATTATTTGAATTGTACAATGTCTTTTTATAAATTTGGTGAGCTGCCTCAAAACGCATACTGCTTATTTAAACAATTGGTCCAATTGTTTCAATTATTCTTGGATAATAGAACAAAAATGGAATTTGGGCTTTAAATGACTTTTAGAATCTTCAATATATAACGCATTGGGGCGAAAAAAAATCAAGAATTGAGATATTCTGACCGTTGAATTCGTTAATTGTTCTAGTTTGCCTAAAAACTATAAATTGTATGAAGAAACAAAGTTTTGGTCGTGATAGATGTTACTTTGTTATATAAACTACCATTTGATTGAGCGAACTGACCATTCGATCAGGTATCCTTAGGAAATTCAAGGTCAGAAACCATCTTTTTATTTGCTTACACGAATATCTGCTACAGAAAAATTTTTTTTTTCACTACCGAATGAAATTTCTAAAAAGCAAAATATTTTTATGACAACAAAAATGCAAAAGACCTAACAAAAAATTCCCCAGCTAGCACAAAAAGGTTGTAAAAGTGTCGCAAAAGAGTCGCCAATACCGATATAAATCGTAATTGTAACGTAATTACAACTGATGAGCAGATATTTTACGTTTATTTTGTAACAACTTAGCAATTAAGCAAAAAATGTGTCATAATAATGTTATAAATGTGTTGTTGGTACAAACCAAAGTTGCACGTCACAAGATGAAACATACTTGAAACATCCAAAAAAGTTTTTATTGTGTTATTCTTACGTTTCATTTCAGGTAAAATAACGTGAATGTAACAAATATTTTGTTTTATTGAAGTTATTTTTTGTTATAACGACAGATTTTTCAACTACGAAGGAGTACTGATGACACAAATTTCCTGATTGAAAAAAAAATAAGTTCTTAAAAAGTTTTAAAATGCTTTGCATACACAATTCCTTCATATTATTTTCATTAAACCAGTGATAATTTTTTGGAGTGTACTTTAAAAGTCAAAGACAAATTGAAATGAAAAAGATGTGAATTTAAATTGAAAATATGAAGAGGTATATACAAAAATTATACAACAAAGTCCATTTTGTCGATGAAGGTTTGTGTTTTATCTCTAGAAAACTCACGCGCCACCCAAAAAATAAAAATTTTTAAAGTAATTTGGAAATATGAAATATTTCGAGTTTTTAATTTCCACGTAATAATGTTTAGTATATAGCTCAATACATTTTTTATGTTCCTAGTGTCATATTGCACTGAAAATTCTAAAAGAAAATAATAAAAACCAAAGAAAATCGTATTTAAATTTATTCCAATAAAAATTCATAATGTAGAAAAAAATCAAATATGGCGAGTATGAAGTTTTTAGACATTTTTTGCCAAAGTTCTTGCAACTGAATAATAACCTCAATACATATTTCTTGCAACTAACTAAATATCAAAAGTTACAAATTTATTTTAAAGTTGTTGCAACTGAATAATAACCTTAATGCAGCATTTACTTAAAACAATTTTATTCAAAAATTCTTGCAACTGAATTATAACTCCAATACAACGTTCATGTAACTAAATACATTATATTAGTTGCAATGGTTTTTTCTAAAGTTCTTGCAACAAAATAATAACCTCAATACATCGTTCTTATATCAAGCAAAATTTTGTAAGTCACAATGATGATTTTAAACTTGCATAAACTGAGTAATAACTTTAATACAGTACTAGCCTGCAATGATTATTTTCAAAGTTCTTGCAACTTAATAAAAACCTCCATTCAACGATATTTTTGCGAACTACATTTTTTGAGTTAAAATAATGTTTCCTTAAGTTGTAGCAACTGAATAATAACCTCAATACAGCATAAAGTTGCAATGACTATTTCTAATGTTCTTGTAACTGAATAAAAACCTCATTTAAACCTTCTTGCAACAAAACAATTTCTCATAATTTCACAATGATTCATTGCCATTCAACGAAAAATTTGTTAAATTTGGTAGTCTCGTTGAATGCTGAAATAAAACAAAAATAGATTACATGTTAGTAGAAGCCTACACAAAGATATTGACCAGCAAGACAGAATTTTTTGTGAACAATAAAATTTGTGAAATTTTGGAAACATTTTGTTGTAGTGACTTCCCTATAACATATTAAAAACATCTTCAAACCGAAGTTTTGAACATTTAATTGTTGTGACATTGATATAACTTAATATAAACATAAAGCAACTTAGTCGCATCTAAGTTGCTAATTCGTCACTGTATTTGTTACAATTACAATAAACAAACATTTTTTATAGGTGTTTCAGAAATATACGTTGTTATAATGTTAATTTAACGTAAAAATTACTTATTTTTTTCAAAAATTTATGAAACATTTTTACGAAAGTACATATATTCGTAACATAATTAGCACCGCAGTTTAACTTATTTGCAACAAAACGAATGAATTGTAACAAATTTCTTGTTTGAAACTTTAATACAACCCATTTGTGACTATATTTGTTTAAAAAAACTGGAATACCACCGAGTTATAACATATTGTTACAAATCGAAATCGGTGCTAGCTGAGTTAGTAGCCCCAACTAATCTATTTTCTGGGTATGGGACATGACAAGTACTGCATTTCCAAATTGTACGAACAGCAGTGTTAATTGTAAATGTTAATATAAGTTTAAATGAATTTCGTTTAACATTATTCATATTATTCAATTAGGTTGAGACTTGTTATAGCCAGTAAGATTGTATAATTCGTAGACCATAATAATAATAAATTCTACTACACTTGGCGCATCTGCTTGAAGTGGTTCGCTCCGGCTGAGATGACAGCTACTTTCTTGGCAGATCTCTTTTGGGACTATTGGTTTGTGCCGTTTTACTACGAAAGGCTTTAAGCGTTAAAAAGGCGTTCACCAACTGTGCACAGATTTTCAGCATTTGTTGGCATATGTTTGAGCTAATAGGCTGTTGTTGGAGATAATAGGCCGTAGTGCACAGAACGACGAAATTCCTTCAAGGTGAGGCTTTCTAGATCAGGCCGCGATGTGGAGTGGAGTTCTTTAAAAATCAAGAGGGCGTTGACAACATCATCATTTGTGTAACTGCTGTCGATTTTATAGGAACTTTTCAGCTGCTCAAATTTGTAGACAAAATTCATATGCACTTTGCAATTCTTTACATCTTATGGAAAAGTTACTTGTACGCTTTCGCCATTTCGTTCTGTACGTGGGACTTTTTCATTATTTTTTGGGTCATGATAATTGGACAAAATTTTTACTGATCTTTTATCTTTCCACTTCAAGATGCTCACATCTGTGTCACTAATAAGGAAGTCGTGTTGCTCCATTGCTCAGTCTTTTCCGTGTTTCAGCTGTGGTACACGGAGAAAACTGTTTGCTAAATTTGTATTGTGGTTAATCAAAACTTGCGCTTGAATCTCAACCACTTCAAAATTATGCTATATTTCAGCAAAAACTAATAAAAATTTGATATTCCAGTTTATAATAACGATTAGAAATACAAATTGTTCTTGATTATTATTT
Source organism: Dichetophora obliterata (assembly GCA_963920525.1). Classification (NCBI taxonomy): domain Eukaryota; kingdom Metazoa; phylum Arthropoda; class Insecta; order Diptera; family Sciomyzidae; genus Dichetophora; species Dichetophora obliterata. The sequence goes on along the minus strand of OY986438.1, from coordinate 36,883,848 downwards.
TTTCAGTAAGAAACAAAAATCATTATACCTATAAGCGATTTTTTTTAATGTTCGATTTTGAATTCTCTATCAATCACGATTCTCTATCACAGTCGGATTTTCACTGTTTTTACAAATCTATTTTTTACAATTTTTTCTGGAAAAGTAAATTTTTTCTTAAAACAAGCAAAACTAGTTAAAAAAATGCGTTCTGGGTATGAAAGTGAAGGGAATTGAATTCAAGACTTTTCCTTAAACTTAACCATATTCTGGAAGCACTTATTTTTGCTGAGAAGGTCGAAAAAAATTCAAGTTTTTGAGGTTTTGTTTTTTCAGTGTTCGTTTGTGACGTTCATCAATATTTTTTCGACCATTAACATAAATGTGCAAAAAAATTCGAGAAGACAGATTAAAAATTTTTTTAAAAAATGTATCAATTTTAATTTCAAAAGCTATGTTTTTAGAAAAAAGAATCATTTTCATTATGAATTTTTTATTTTTTATTTATTCGTTTATTTATTTATTTAGGAAATATTAACATTTATTGGTATACAGTTAGTATAAGTACATAAATTAATCGTAGGCATATATATAAAATTAATTTAATATGATATTGTTCTTAAATGCTACCCTATTTTGGGTGATCTCAATCGAGCTGCAGATAGTGTTGAACGTTTTAGTCATATTGAAAACCGGGTCACATCTTCCATAATTAGTCCATCTGTAGGGTATATAGAACAATTGCCTTTGCCTAAAATTACTTTCAGGTGCATAAAGTTTGAAAAGAGCTAAAAGTGGTGCACAATCTATAGGGGTATTCACGATGTGGTGTATTTGCCCTTGTATTGTGTATTTTTGATATTTGTAGTAAATTTTGTAAAATTAAAAAAAAAATGCACAGTGTTCAAAAAACAACCCCGTGGCAAAAATACAACGATGGAACCCTATTGCATTCTTTGAAAATTTCGTTGTGTATGAGATCAGCTGATCGCAAAATCATTATTTAATAAAATTTAATAAAATATATATATATATTAATATAAATATATTTAATAAAATTTAATATAATTTAGTGTTTCGTTTCAATTTTTGTATGATTTCCTTTAGTTAAATGATGATTTGATTTAATAGCATAAGCATAAAATATCAGCTGATTTTAAAAAATACAATATTTTAGTGCAGGTTCGTTCACAGTAAGTTGTAAGTATTGCAAATTTTGTAAAACTTTATCTCAAATACATCACATTGTGAATACCCCTAATATGATTCATCACTACATTCCGGATAAGGCGAGCAAATACATTCGCCGGAAATCCAAAGACTTAAGTCCAAGAAGAGCATATCACGCTTCATAGGAAGGCACAAAATCCCAGTGGAGCTTGCAAATTGCTAATCTAGTGAAACGCCTTCAAATATTTTTAATTTTTTTAATATACACAGAATACTGAGGGTCCCAGATAACACAATTGTGTTCTAAAACCGATCTGACAATTAAAAGAAAATCGTCGTCACGGTAAAGGGATCAGAGAACTCCCTAGTATTGCTTGATAGAAATGCGATCATCGCATTAAAGCTTAACTTTTGCTCAAATAAAACTCCTTAATCTTTCTTTCAGTCAACTCTCTCGAGTAATACCGTATTAATATCATATTATCTTTGATAAGTTGTTTCTTCATAGAGAAAGACATGACATTACATTTAGACACATTGAAATGCAGTTTATTGGTCTCGCACCAAAACTGGAGACTATCCATGTCACGTTGAAGCAATAGGAAGTCTTCATGAGAGTTTGCACATCTGAAGATCTTAACATCATCAGCATACATCAGGTACTCAGAAGAGCCAACATAATTCGGAAGATCATTGATAAACAGAACAAACAACAGGGGACCAAGGTGGCTACTTTGGGGTACCCCTGAATAATTGTCAATGCACGCAGAGAAAAAACATAGTTGCAACAACCCTGTTTTAAGAGGATCATAGTAATAATTCGGATTATGATTGTTACTACTAACATGTTCTTAAACATATATTTTCTTTGATCATGATAAAATGATTACAACAACATTATTTAGAAAAGGAACTTCTTTGTAGGAACCAACAAATTATTGAAACAATCATTATTCTCTTATTGGATCGAAAATAGAATGATTGCAACAACTATATTATGAATTTATTTTTAGGACCCAGAATATTATTGAAACAATAATTATTTGTTTTATTTTATTTTCATGCACTCCAATTTCCACAGCTATTAATTAAGATATCTCTAGAGGTTTGCCATTTTCTGGTCTGAACAGAAATGTTAATCCAATTGAAAAATCTTTTCGATAAAATTTTCTGTTCGAGCTGGGGTTTGAACCGCGGCTTTTTCGCTTACGAGCCACGCACACTACCAGTAAGCCACAGCTCGCCTGACTAATGGCATTCATAAACATGGCACATTAAGTGCATTGTCACAAAAATAGCAAAATGATAAAGAAAATATGGTCAGAATTGCGAAATATATTTACGGTAAATAGAAATATGTTTGCTACAATGAAAGTCGAAAATGTCACTTTTTTGCGTGCTGTTTTTAGGATAAGGCGATTTAAAACAAAACGCAATAACTGAACAGTTGACAAACGAAACGGCGCATAGCCAGGAATCGATAAAACTTAATGTGTCTGAATGAAGTGAAAGTTTTTCCTGCAAACTGTTATGACAATAAATTCTTTCAATTTTTGGTTATGTGCTGCTTCGTTTGCCAACAATCAAAGAATAGTTCAGACAAACACTCAAAATTATAATATGTTTGTCTCTATAATAATATTCACATTTATCATGATTGACAGAACTACAACATTTTTGTTGCAACTAATAGTTGAGGTAATCATAGTATGTTGACGATTTCAATGATGTTATGATTTCAACTATAATGTTATTTTTGGTACCAACATTAGTAAATAATGACTTTATTAAGGCAAAAATTTGTGTTTGCAGAAATAATACAATCATTTTAGTAAAAGAGTTATTATTGCAGTAATCATGTCTCAACCATGTATTTTCTCTGCGTGTGTATTTAGATGAATTTTTACCAATCTGAACATAATGCTGACGAATGGAATCCGGGGTTACTTAGCTTATTAATAAAAACAGAGTGTTGAGCTCTATCGAAAGCCTTTGCGAAATCCGTGAATATAACATCTTTTTGATTACCTTTTTCCATATTATTGAACAGAAAGTGTGTAAAAAGAGTTAGATTAGTAGAGGTAGATTTACCTGACACAAATCCGTGCTGCATCTCAGACAACCTAGTTTTAATGGAGTTGTACATTTTATTTTTTTACCAGAGAATCAAAACTTTTAGGAATAAGTGGCAATTTAGCTATCGGTCGACAATTTGCAATATATTTGCCTTGATCCAGATTTAAAAATTGGAGTAATTGCCGATATTTTCCAGACGTCTAAAAATTTCCCTTCACGGAGTGACATATTGAAAATATGAGTCAACGGCTTACACATGGCAAAAGCACAGTTTTTAAGAAATATGGATGGAATATTATCCGGCCCAAAACCCATTTTAACATCAAGACTTACTAAAGCTTCAAAGACATTATACTACGAAAATGTGGTGGAGCTAAGGTCAGTAATTAGTACACCGACGGGCGTAATACGTCCATGATTGGAAGATGCATTATCACAAACATAATTTAATTGAAAAAAGAAAGCAAATAACTAAAATTTTAAAAAATAAAATAAAGTTCTTCGTATGATTTTTAACTCGATATGAATCACCTTTTCAAACCACTTTTTTTAACAAAAACTGTTTGTAAAGGTGAATTTTCGTTTTGAGAATTTTCGAGTACGGTCATTAAGAAAAAAATTCACACGTATTAATTTGCTCTCAGGATCTTTGGGAAATTCTAAAAATATTTTTGTTCTATAAAATTTTTATACCAAGCTTATTATTTGATAGGTAATTGGGGAAAAAGATTTCTAGGAGATAGGAAATAGTTGGTTCCACAAAAATTCTTGAAAATTTACATGTATTTGAATTAAAATCTTGTGAAGTGCTTTATTTATTAAACGAATTTTTTATTAAAGGATTTTTTTAAAGGAAAATAAAAGATCGATTGATTGACATCTTAAAAAATCTTTCATAAAATCAGTCGTAAAAAAGCTACCATAACTCGAATTTGAACTGAAGGTTAAATTCTAATATGAAAAAATTTGTTTTTAATAACTCTTTATTTTTTATAAAAAATTGTCGAATTTCCAGCCGGACAAATTGATAAATATTTCAAAAAAAACAATTTTTTTTTTTTTAATTATGATTCGCTAGCCCAAATTTTACTACCGAAAAACCAATTTGGGTGAAAAAGTAGGGCTTTGTTCCACTGCGCGGTGGTAGGCAACATTTTTAATAATTTGGGTTCAAATCCATTGGGTAACTTATAGCCTTGTGCAAACCAAAGAATATACTATGATTAAGGTGTGTGCCTTAAATTTATATATTTGGAGTGGAAAAAGTCCACTAGCTGGACTTTGTTTTAATTTTGTGCTTGAAAAGCTATGCAGATACATATAAAAACTATAAATCATTACAGACAGTCTTTCAACTCTTGATTAATCAACACCCTGTACTGAAAGCTGTTCGGTTTTTTTTTTGTGTAGTCGTCCACCTTAAGTCCATAAAAACTCGGTTTTCATTTTCGAATAATGCCAACTTACAGTGTTGCGCCTAAGTTGCTTGAGGTGCTGTGACCAAGCTAGCATCAGCAGTTAAGAACGACAAAGCTCTTGGTCCAGCAGCTTTGTTTGTGTTTGTGTGAAGCTGGCATTACGTGTGAGGGTCTTTAGAGGCCGTGTTTTCCACCTCCCCTTTCCTCCTTTCTCCTCAATACTTTGTGTATCCTTTGTGTGCAGTGTGATTTTTTTTGTTTACCTGTAGAACTTGAAAAAGCTAAAAACCGGTAGCAGCTTCGTATGAAACCGTATCTCGTAGCTCTTAAATTATGATCGGCGGTTTTCCATATGAATTTATTTTTCTTGTGCTTCTACATCAATGTCCGCTTGCTCCTTCACCATCTTTGTGGGTTTTATTTTAAAGATTGTGTTGTTAATGTTTGTTGTTGTTGTTGTTGTTGTATTGGCTGTTGCTCTTACCCGCAGGATGAATTTATTTATGCTGCCACACTGAGGGTCACTTTTTTTTTGCTACAGTCAAAGCTGGTTCTTTGTACGTTTAGGTTTATTGATTTAAGATCGGCTGGTTGATCTTGTCAAGAATCGTTATTAAATTAATGTAGGTAAAATATTTTATGAAAGTCAGTTGTTAAATCATGCCAAAATGAAGGGGTCAATTATGAAAAACTTATTGAGAAAGACATAAACTTTGATTACGCCAAGAGTTGTAGTGATCTCTTTAGAGATCAATCTGTTTTATATTGTATTGTTGAAAGTTTTGTTTATATATTAAAATTTTGTCTTCCTTTTTTAATATCTCAAAATTGCTTACAATGCAGTTAAAATAAGCGTAAGTTGCTGGAAATATCTATTCTTCGAAATGGGTTAAAAAAAATTGATTTCGTTGATGTATACTTAAAAAACATCTGATTAAAATATGTGATGAAATCCTTGAGTTCTACTGCAATTCACAGCTTGGCTCTCGTTCAACTCTGTTTGCAATAAAACATGACAACGGCAACACTGCTTCTACTACTAACAGGGAACAGGTTTTCCACAATATATCTGCTGAAATTACTCTTTAAAGAAGCCCAACTTGTGGATCAAGAGTTAAGAGAGCTCTTCTTGGAACTCTTACGACTCTTGCACTCTCTTCTCTTTTAGGTCCCAAAACAATTCTTAAGCAATTCTTCTGGCAATTTTTATCAGAGTTTTGTTTTGATCTCGCTGTCTTGGAGTACCACAATGTTTGTGATCTGCAGGCAAGATCATATATCCCGCCAAAAATTATCTTTTTCATTTCTTTTTTGTAGTATCTTCGGTTTTATTTTTGTTTGAATTTAATTTTCGTGCTTACTTCGGCGAGTAACTTTCTTTCCATCTTGCTCTCACAATAGCACTGCCCCTAGCGTTTGCTTTTAACTCTATCACAGTGCTCATTTAATTCACGTTCTCGATCAATAACTTTTTGACTCTTGAGTAGTGGTGTCTGCCACTTGGCCATTAGGACGTGTCTTTCCGCCGCTTCGACGACTACTTTGCATGCATATAAATGAGTTTTTGGTTTTGTCTTACGTTATTATAATATTTATTTTTATCTCTAGCTATTATAATTGATGTGCGTAAAATTTAAAAATAAATGGATTGTATTTATTTTAAAAAAGACAGAGATTAGGTCAACAGGCAGTCAGGTGAACACGTCAGTTTGTTTGCTGTTGTTTTGAGGCTATAATTTAAGAACTCATTATTTGTTTCTTCAATTATTTTAATAAGCATACAATTTCAATTTCCTTGGCAGGCTTTAAAATTTTCTTGCTTAAATTATAATCATTATTTATTATTATTATGAAGGAAACAATAAAAATTTATATCAATTGATTTTTTTAATAAAATTTCCTTCAGACTTAATTGCTTTTTGCTGTTTACTTAGCTAGTTAAATTTAATGGTCTATTGGCTAAATTGTGAATTGATTGGCAATAAATTTAATTTTAATTACTTTTTGTAAAATTAAATAGCCCCACAACAAACCTGTATCTAATTCTTAAAATAAATATGAACAATAATGAATTGTGAAATATGTAAAGAAACATTTGTGTTTTATGTGTAGAAAAAAAAAAACAACCATAAACTTTACTGTCCATCGCAGAAATGATTATTATTTTCAAGCCTGAAGCTTTTCAGCTACGATTTTATCGATCGTCACAAAAGATACGCGTATGAATTATTATCGTATGGTATTATGTTAAATGGTAATAAGAAATTATCATTTTCTGTAAAGTCCTTTGTAAAAAGATATATGTTGATTCTTTTGAAAATATGTTGTTATAATAAAAGTAAGTAGAATTTAATATTATTGCATGATTTTAATCGCTTGAGGATATGAGAGTGATTAAAATAATTTTCAGAACTTATTGTTCTTACCTAAAAGGCAATAAAATAACAATTTATTATAGATAAAATATTTGATATATTATTATGGATATCATAAATTGTAGAATATTGTATTTTATAACCAGACTTCCGGATTAATTTTTCTTATAACCAATATAATTTTAATCGTGTTTTTATAACTTATTTATGCAATAGTTATTGTTCGAATTATCAATTTCTTCAATTCAAAATAATAAATTCTTTTCATCGTTTCTAAGTTTTTCATATAATGCTATTAAACTTTGATGACAGAGATAAGAGTCTTAACTATTGACTGGGCGCAAATCTTGAAGACGTATCTTGTGATAGAACGTGGCGATGGATCCTTTGGAGGCGGCACCGATCGATGTGATAATCTTTATTTTACAGCACTTAACAAATAACATCGAAAGTATGGCAATCAATTGACACATAAATTCAACGTCTGTCTTTGACATTCGATTTTATGTCAGTTCTTACGTTTTAATGGCCGCATTCAGCGCAGACAACTGATGTGAACTGTAATGGTAGCGCTACCTTAGTAAGCGATGTTTTTCTCTGAATGTGTTGCTAATATACATGTCAGAAATTATATTTAATTCAATTTTATATCATTTTTATGTAAATTTAAATTAATTGTATAGGTTTCTCACTTAAATTTGCTTCGTTCTTTCTATGTTTTTACTTTAACAGCGACAGTAGCAGCATCTGACAGTTAACTCAACAGTTGTGTTCATGTAGCATAGAAATTTTCGCTCGATCAAAAGGCTTATGCTACCTGATCAGTTTTGGTGAGTGCTACCAAAAATTTACCATTCAGCAAATTTTTACATATCAGTTGCCAGCTGTTGCTTGCGCTGAATGCGGCCAATGAAAACGCATCTGACGTCATATGCTGGAGTTGCCTACTGATGTCAGTGATTTTTGTCATTGAAATTGACCTAGTCAAAACCAGGCTTAAAACATATTTCTCAAAATGTTTGCCAAATCCGGACTGATTTGTTTTTTATGTACGGATCCTATTGGGTGGAAATTAAGACCCGAAAATGGTGGACTACGATTTATTAAATGGAAGTTTTAACCATTAGTTAGTTCGTTTTTGATTGACTAATAAATGGAACATGGTGAAATTTTTTTTAAATATTTATAGATGCTGGAAAGATTTTCTCATATTTAAAATTTTTTTTCAAAATTTGTCGTATTTGTATTAATTTATTTTATATCTTCGGATTCTTTTGGGGCATGAACTTCGAAAGCCCTTTCTTCTTTAACTACGGGCCTAATGGGAGGTGCCATGCGTTCGTAGTTAATCGAGCCCAAATTTTCTCGACTGAAAATAATCATAAATGAGATTTTTGAATAAAATTTAAACGGTAAGTGAAAAATTTTAATACAAGCTTAGTATTACAGAAAAGAGAGAGAGAGAGAGAGATTTAATTTAATACTTCTCAATTTATAACAAAATTTTTTAATATATATATTCAACTATACAACTATATTTTATATTCTTGGAATCAATTCGATACTATGCGGGGTTCAGAAATTTTCACTCATGTAACAGAAATCTCCAACATAAATGTAAATAAACACTATTTGAAGCACACAACACACAATTTTATTTTCATTACATTTTTGTGTGTAACGTAGTTATCGTGTTGTTGATCATCCAACATGAATTCTTCGTTTTAATATTTGCTTGTGCGTCACAAACTCAAACAATGATCGATCTCAACAATTCTCTGTGTTTCAGTTTTACACTTATGTTTGCGTCAAAATGTTCATGTTGGAGAATTCAATCCTTTGTCAAAACCAAAACAAAGACAATTTTTCCAACATGAAGAAGTGGTGTTTGCAAAATTGTCTTTGTTTGTGTCGGTCATTAAGATCGATCACTACCGTCGTGTGGCGTAAAAAACAAATACTGTTCTGGTTGCTGTGCAGCGTATTGAACTGGTTTTTGGCCAAGTGTAGCAAATTTCGGCGTCAATTAGAAAATATTTTAAAATATTAAAATAATAACCTAATAATTTGTCTTTTCAAGAGTTTTTATCAGTTTTAAGGGGTCGCTGATTTCGAATCTAAAACCAGAATTTTAAAATTCAAGATGGTGGATAGGGTTGCCACCTTAATTTTTTGTAGTTTTATGAATTCGGGGCTGGCAAAAAAAATGGTACTCCAAAAATGGGTCGTTGAATCCGAATCCGTTGTCAGAATTTCCAAATTATAAAATTTTGAATTAATAGGGTTGCCACCTAATATTATGTCTTTTCAAGAGTTTTAAACGTCATTTATCAGTGTTAAGGGGTCGCTGATTTCGAATTTCGAAAATTTTATAATTTGGAAATTCTGACAACGGATTCGGACTCAGGGACCCATTTTTGGTGTACCATTTTTTTTTGCCAGCCCCGAATTCATAAAACTACAAAAAATTAAGATGGCAATCCTATCCACCATCTTGAATTTTAAAATTCTGATTTTAGATTCACTGATAAAAATTCTTGAAAAGACATATTATTAGGTTATTATTTTAATATTTTAAAATATTTTCTAATTGACGCCGAAATTTGCTACACTTGGTCAAAAACCAGTACAATACGCTGCACAGCAACCAGAACAGTATTTGTTTTTTACGCCACACGACGGTAGTGATCGATCTTAATGACCGACACAAACAAAGACAATTTTGCAAACACCACTTCTTCATGTTGGAAAAATTGTCTTTGTTTTGGTTTTGACAAAGGACTGAATTCTCCAACATGAACATTTTGACGCAAACATAAGTGTAAAACTGAAACACAGAGAATTGTTGAGATCGATCATTGTTTGAGTTTGTGACGCACAAGCAAATATTAAAACGAAGAATTCATGTTGGATGATCAACAACACGATAACTACGTTACACACAAAAATGTAATGAAAATAAAATTGTGTGTTGTGTGCTTCAAGCAAATGTTTGTGAGTGAAGGTGTGTGAATATTCTGAACCCTGTTAATATTGCATTTAATTTTGAAGACATTCTTTATTCTATAAAATTTTGTACTAAATTTTAATAAAATTAAAATATTACAATGATATTTTATACCCTTTGGATTTAATTTGATACTATGGTTAATATTATACCTCATTTTTAATACAAAATCAGTATTAAAAATTAATACGAACTGAGCATTCAATTTCAATACATATTTTTATTAAAAATTATTTTTAATATTTGGCCAGTATTTAATTTTAATACAATATTGGTGTAATCAAACATGTAAACCAAAAATTATTAAAATTGATTCCAAGATTTCTAACCGTGTGGTTATCGTAGCTTAACTTTTACAAATTTAAAGCCTGAAATGTTTTATTCAATTTTCTGGGAGATGTCACATTAATTTTTGTAATAAAAATCAAATTTTGTTCAACTTGTAAAAATCGTAAATGACAATTATGTATAAATTTTGCTTGCTATAACTAAATGTTTTACCACGCTGTAGGTTGAAAATCACTTCTTAAATCAAGATCAAATTTTGCACGATTGTAACATATTAATAACTTAAACTTAAAATGAAATCAACTATTCATACCCAGTGAACCAAAACTACCGTTTCGAATTCATTTATGAACTTTTTCTGTTAGAAACATTCATTTTCGGCACTCATGAATGAACCCTTTTTGTATCATTCATCGGACTAAAATGCCTCTCAAAAACGAACCTTATTTTCTTTGGAAATGAATTAAAAAAAGAACCATAGAAAAGTTATTTTTCGGCACTCGGAAATGAACACTTTTTGAATCAATCACTGGACGAAAATGCCTTTCGGAAACGAACATTTTTTTCTTCGGAAATGAGTCAAAAAAAGAACCATGAAAAGTTATTGTTCGGCACTCGGAAATGAACCCTTTTTGAATCAATCGCCTAACGAAAATGCCTCTCAGAAACGAACCTTTTTTCTTCGGAAATGAGTTAAAAAATGAACCATAGAAAAGCTATTTTTCGGCACTTGGAAATTAACCCTTTTTGTATTAATCTCAGGGCTGAATTACCTTTCGAAAACGGACCTTTTTTATTCGGAAATAAGTAAAAAAAAATTAATCTTTTTGAATTATAAATTTTATTATTGCATAATAGTATTTTTTATAACATAGCGATAATTTGCTGAAATGACAAAAATGATTATTTAGTTTAGCATATCTAACCATTTCATTTGTATTTTAAAAATTTGTGACCTTATGTTTAAACCCCATGTTTGAAAGTTTATATGACGTTTGTGTGGAGGTTAAAATTTTAATTTATTTTTATAAAAATAGCAACAGAGATTTAAATTATTCCTTTTTAACTCATTTTAGTATATAAAAAATTCATATATATAATTCATTTCTAAACTCATTTATGAACAAAAAATAGTTCGTTTATGAAAAATTTTTTTTACTGATATGATAAAAAAAATATTATTTTTTTAATTTATTTAAGAATGCAGTAAAGAAAAATTTTTGATTAAGTTTTGTACTCATTTATGAACTCTTGTTCATTTACGAGGAATTTTTAGCTTCTAAAATGATTCTTTTTCTACTTAAAATAAGTTTTTTATGATTTTTGCAAAAAAGTATAGTTTTTATTTATGGGAAAAGTTTTTACGAATTTTATCTTCTATAGCAACTTCTATAGCACTTTTAAGTGACAAATTAAAAAATAAAGAATTAAAAAAAATTCCATCCAAAAACGTTCGCCAAACTCTCATCTTACGCAAAACCTTCGCTTATGGTTCAGTGGGCAGTTTTACTTTTTACCCAGCCTTTCAAAATAATGTTTAGAATCATTTTTTGAAGTGTTTTGTGCCAAAAATTATCGAAACCAATTATAAAAGTCTCAAGAATAGTTTTACTCCTCTTGCACTAATCAATTTACTGCCTTTTTGGATTCGACGCCTTAAAATTAATTTTCTTGGTACATAACTTTTGAGCTCAGTTGCAATAGCACTCAATTTCAAAAGGTTCAACTTAAAACTAAAATAGCTTTCACTTAAAAATTTACCGTACGAAAAGAAGGACAAAACCACTATTGTTTTTTAACGTTACACTGGAAAATCAGTGGATTTTAAAGGATGTTATGAATTTTTACTGGTACTAATTGAAAGAACACTTTCAAAAACACCTGATATGAGTGATAATGCACTGAAAAAAAATACTATGGAATCAAATGAAAACGTATTCAAACCAAAAAATTTTCGACACAAAACGGCGCTAAAAACAAGTACCCCTTAATCAAAAGAAAACACTTTTAGAGCAAAAGTAAATGTTTTAAAAAAAAAGTCATTATAAACAAAAATGTTTTTTCAATTAAAAACAATATTTTTTTGAATTTAAAGTAAAAGCTGTTGATTCAATAACATTTGCTTTACATTAGGGGTATTCACGATTCAGTGCACTTGCCTGTGCAGTTGAGGACTTGAGGACTTGTGCACTTTACAAAAACAAATTGTACGTACGTCAAAAATCTGCACAAGTGCTTTTCTACTATTACCTTCAACTAGAGGACTTGATTTGTGCACTTGTGTGCATTGAAAAATGTTGACAGCTTTGAAATGGTGATGGTGGTGTGTTCACGAAAATCTAACTGCACAACTGCACAAGTCCTCAAGACCTCAACTGGACAGGCAAGTGCACTGAATCGTGAATACCCCTATTAACAAACCGGTTGTTTTTCATTGAAAAACAATTGTTTTTAAAACAATGGCTTGTACTTTAAGGCATTTTTTTTGGAATAAAAGTTTTCCTGATTAGCTTATTGATTTGTGTAGATTTCATAAAATCATAGATTCACAAATTCATGTAGATCATAAAATGTTAGAAATAAAAATGCATATTTATTAAAGGTGTTTTCTAAGTATATCTTTTATTTCAAGAATATTAAGTACACTCAAAACATAAATTTCTGACCAAACTTTTACCATTGTTTATTTGATAAATATGAAAAGGTACGGTATTAAACTTTTCCAATTTAATTATTCTTAGAATATTTTCTGCACCACCCATTTCAAAAGATTGAAAATGTTTGTCAAATTTTTTAATTTTTATTGGGAAACTTTGAACGCTGATATTTTCTATCAGCTACACCCAAAAAAACAAATTCGCAAATTCAACAAATTTACACTTAATTTTAATTAGTTTTTATATTTGTTTTGTGCTCAACAAAACAAGTTATTTAATTTTATAACAATCGAGTTGTTAATAATACCAACAATTTATAATGAAGTTATAAGATCAGAAGTTGTTAATGCAACAATGAAAGTATTTAAAACAACTAAAACAAAAATCGTAAATTTAACAATTGTTTAATTTAAACGAACTAAATAAGAGGCTTGTTATTTCGACAATGCAAATATTTAAATAAATTAAGAAGAGAAGTTGTTGTTTTTTAAAATACTGTAAGTGCAAAAAACCTACCTATACAAATAAAAAAGGAATTAAACTTACACTAATAATAGATATAATTTTATTTAACATATTTAATTATATTTATTTATTATCACGGCTTAAAAACGAGTATATACTTGTATATAGTGCATTATATACATTGTATATTGTTATATTAATATAGAAAGACCCCGTCCTATTTTTTATTACTTTAAAGGAAAAGGAAAAATATTACTGAAAAATTAAGTTCTGTACTTCCAAATTTTTTTAAAGCAGTTTTTATTGAAAACTATTGCAATGATGTAAAATTTGTTACTACAAAAACTACAGAAGTTTTTGCCTTCTCCCATAAAGTAAGGAGAAGAAAATGAGATAGGGCCTTTTATATTAAAGTGACAAAATACATTATGCAAAAGTTTTATTTCGTATTTATGAAATCGTTGAATTCTATACATATTATAAAGAGTTACATTTTTAGTTGGCATCGATTTATCTATTATTTTTTAAGTAAAAGCAATTACGTGGACAGAAATATTTGTATGACTGGATATTTTAAGAAAATAAAGTATTCAATTCCTGACAAATTACATACACTTCTTTTTCAGACTCATTAGAAATTAATAGTATAATTCTTTGAACGTAAGTGGTTCTAATGTTACACTCGACCAATGCGGAAATAATCGCATTTGATAGCTCCCATTGCACAAATAACCTCGAAAGGTCTTCGGCCAAGTTGATATACTCCAAAGGGCAAAAGTACACAATTTCACATTCAATACCTTCCATGAAGGCATTCAAAGCTTCTATAAAATAATGAAAAATGTTCACAAAGCATATCGGAGATGTGGTGAGAAAGACTTACTTACTTGAACTACACAGTCCAATAACCAAAATAACTACAGACTTTGATCAACGGATTCTAATACAGAAAACAAAAAAGTAATCGTGTATTAAGGTTTTATTTAGGCAATATTGAACATAAATCTTAAGATATAGATAAGATAAATTTAGCAATTTACTAACATAGATAGTAAGAACACTTCCAAATATATGCGTTTGACATAGTTGTTTGTTCGGAGACTCATTATAGAATTTTGTAAAGAGTATTTTCGTAACATATTTTTACCCTAAAGCTCGTTTTAATGGATTATTACCATTGGTGGGGTCCTTTTTGCCCTCTATCATGAAAAGGGTTACAAATAATCCATACAAAATGACGTCTGTAAACACAAAAACTATGTCAAACGCATATATTTAGAAGTTTTCTCACTATTTACGTTAGTAAATTGCTAAATTTATCTTATGCATTAATATTGCATTAATAAAACGCAAGTACACGATTACATTTTTTGTCTTCTCTATAAGAATCCGTATAATATGCTTTCGCACATCCTATATGTCCATCAGATCTGTCAAGTCCGCCCTACATGTAGGATAGTCTGAAACCCCCATTTTGAACAAGGAGTTTCAGACCAACGTACATGTCACCTGACATGTACGACGACAAACTAACGGGAATATTTTGCTGAGCTTTCAAACAATCGTTTATGTACGATTATAATTGAGTAGTTATTTTCCATATTTTAAAAAATCTATATATATAAAATGGAATGTGTGTTTGTTTATTTGTTTGTTTGTACCTTATAGGAGACCAAACCTCTGGACCGATCTTCCTGAAATTTTCACAGCATTTAACTGGGACTCTGGCATGATTAATAGGGTACTTTTTTCGACCACGCCCACTTTTACGCCCACATTTTTAAAATTATGTAATTGCTCCCATATAGTTTTTAACAGATTTACTTCAAATTGTATACACATTATACTCCAGTCGAGGTAGAAATCAGCACTATATAAAACTGTTAACGTCGCCATATTACTATGAACCACGCCCATTTCACCGCCCTTACTTATACCACTAACAATGTTTGCTATACAAAATACTTTTTTTGTAATATGTATTTACTTAAAGTTGTATATACTTTTTATGTACAGGTAAGGTAGCCATAGATTTTTTTATTACCAAATCTCCCTTTTTCGCCCCCCCATTTTACTTTAATTATAATTAATCTGCTTTCAATCTATATATATAAAAATGAATGCCTGTCTGTCTGTTTGTTTGTTTGTTTGTGCTTTATAGGAGGCCAAACCCTTGGACCGATCTTCCTGAAACTTTCACAGCATTTTACTATGACTCTGGAAAGAATAATAGGCTATATGAAGTTTTTATTGGACAAAGGGCGTGGCATTGCCCATATAACCCAAAAATTTAAATCGCCATATTTTGGAAATTTTTTGACCTACTTTGATGCTATTTGGTACATATGGTATTGGCATAATTAGGAATACGTACCAGGAGAAAAGTGGGTGGGACCACGCCCCTTTTTAGGAAAATTAAAAATCGCAATATAGTCTTAACTACTGGACCGATCGTCATTAAATTTTCACAATAGGATATTCTTAAGAAATAATAAATTCTTGACTATATAAAGTTGTGAGTGGACGAAGGGGCGTGTCCTCGCCCATATAACCCAAAATCTAAAATCGTCATATCTTGGGCATTTTTTTACCAACGGCGGCAGTATTTGCTATATATGGTATTGGCATGAATAGAAATACGTACCAAAAGAAAAGTAGGCGGATCACGCCCCTTTGTTTGCGATATATTGGAGGCTGGACCAGATAACCGATCTTAAATTTTCACAGCGTTCAGCTTTGACTCAGGAATACTTATTACATGATAATATTTTTTTACCATGCACACTTCTGCACCTACTTTTTTACGGCTTTGCCACAAATTTAAAATACATATTAATTAAAATAGTGGGGCAGCCCCATTCTCTTTCTTCCACCACTGTCTTCAAAACAGCTGATTTTATAATACGTGTTAATTAAAATAGAGAGTGGGGTAACCCCATTCTCATTCTCCCACAACTGACTGCGAAACAGCTGATTGTGTAATTGATGCTTTTTGATTGGTCTAAAAATAAAAAGGGGGAGCATGAAGCAAATTACATGCGATTCAGTGCTGAATTCTAATTGGTTTACAACAAAAAAAGAGGCGAAGCATTGCAATAATAAAATTAAATAAATAAATTTTTGTAAATATATAAATACTTTTAATTTTATTTTATACGAGGGGGTAGCGAAGCACACCGGGTTCAGCTAGTCTTTTGTAAATTTTAATTAATTTTATCCAAACATTTCAAACATTTTCCATATTATTGTTCTCCAATATTTTGCCGCTTCGTTGGTGTTCACTCGCTGACGCTTTTAATGATATGAAAAAAATGCATCAAAAGTCGAACGAACTTGCGTTCACATGTTCAAGATGTCGAATCGACCGGCAGAAAAATCACAAATTTTTGATTTTTGTCCGACATGTCGGTCCGACTGTCTCATTTGCTTTCGAATACTCGTACATGTCATCGAGCATGTCCGAGTCAGCGTACATGTACGTTCGTCTGAATTGTTTTCGATTCAAGAGCGCTTTTCCTTAGACCAAAACAAAACTCTTTTGAATTTGTAACATTTCGTTAAAATCAAAAACCTATTCCTTTTTAATAGTGCTTTAAAATCAATAGCATTTTCATTGAATTTAACTGTCAGTTTTTTTTTTTGAGTGTAAGTATTTGGTAATTTTATTTGTCGTCAATTGACTCTGTTAATTGTCGCATCATTGTAGTAAGGATAAATAAAATTTGTAATTTTGACGTAAAACGCTTAAGCATCGACATTTACATTTTGCGCTGCTTGTAAATGTTTAACCATTTTTATGTAATAGTTGTTTTATTGCTTTTTCCTCCCATTTAATAAGCTACTGTTATAGAGATGATGTGGTTCAAAGCTCACTTTTTCTAACTGCTACCAATTTTCATGTACGACAGCCTTAAAATGACATCATTTTTAATTCAAGTCCTTGATTCTGTTATCGAACGAAAACGTGCTACGACCATTACAGCAACAATAAGCTAAATGAAAAGAAAAAAATCAACAATAAAGCACGCCTCTGGCCTATACCGATACCCTATGTTGCTGCGATCAATAACTTCAATTGACGTATGCAAAATTTTAAGATTGATCGCAACGCTGCTGCATCAGAAAAGCTTCTAGCTGGCCACGTGTTTTCGACAATGTTGTGAAAATCTTTGAGTATCACTTTGCAGCAGCTTTTTCTAGCTTGTTGCTCGGGCAATAAAATCAAATTATGTATTTTTTTTCCAACTGCAGCTACTACACATTAATGCTGGGAGGGCAGGTTATTAGCGGCTATAATGCGGTAAGACACAGCATTGACCACTGCTTGATCTTGCTTAGCCATGAGCTGGCATAGAATCAACCAACAGCAGCAGCAGCAACAACAATGACAACAATTGTTCGTCCGTCTGTTTAGACGATTTGTTTGGTTCGTCACAGCGTCAAGCGAGCAATTGTGAATAATACGCTGCACGACTAATGAATCACGCTGAGCGATTATGTAGCCCCTTGCCGCTTGGCTAAAACCAGCAACAGCAGCTACCAACAGCTGGCACCCGCTAGTGTAAGCTTTGCAACTCGTACGCTTGATCGAGCATATGAGCGTGCGCGTTTGTTGGCAATAAAAGCGACATTGACAATGAGCCAGTCAGTCGAGCGCGCATTTGAGGAAGAAGTAGCAATAGAAGACTCTTAAGATGAAGATAAGGAAAGAGTGAGAGGGAGACAAGCTGCACAAGAAAAAAGTAAGACGTGTTTAGAGGTAAGTGCTGGCAAACAACAACATCAACAAAAGCAAAAGCAATGAAAGACTTAACACAACGATCGTTAACAATGCACAGTAGCTGCCTAGTGTAATCACAACAGCAACAACACAACCCTCCCCCTCCCCCTTAACAACAAAAGATGCTGTTCTGCAGTTGAGTTAAACATGAGCAGCTGTGTCAGCTAGCTAGCTAGTCTTCAGCGTACTCCAACAACAACAACAACAACAACAACAACAACAAAGCTGAAGAAGACGATTAAGAACCCGATCCTTAAGAACTGGCTTAAAACTGGTTTTTTTTTTCATCATTGGAGCAGCTTTGGAGCCAACAATCAATGCAGCTGAAAATCGTTAACGAGTTGTTGTAGCTTCTTATGGCTGTTTTTGTTGTTGTCTACGAAGGTTCTACTTCTCAGCCTCAGAATAATACTAGATAAATAAATAAACAGTGCTGCTCAAACAACGGCTTGTTGTGGTCATAACCTGAGCTCAAGTGTTGGTGCAAAAGTTTGTCAAACGCTGGCCACTACTTTTAACTGCGTCTTAATTTTTAGTCCAAGCAAGTAAAGCAAGAATCAGTAGGATTTTTTTTTTGCCTTTAGCTTGGTGCTACATTTGAGGGAGTCAGGATAGATTGCTGCCCGTTGGTTGGTGGTTAACAGTAGCAGCTGTCATGACTCGAGCGATTTGATTGAATATGCGTGTTTTTATTTTTGCTGTGTCATTATCAGTATTGCATCTGAATAATTCCAAACTCACAATTCATTATCATCTAATTGCTAGTGATTATTTGAGAAAAGTTTTCAATCTAAATAAAAATATTTTAATGCATTTTCTACAACCTTTTCAAAAACTCGAACACAATTTAAGCAATTTTTTCGTTTTCTTACTTTAAATTTTCTTTATTTTTAAGGATAAAGTATCTAAAAAAGTATACTTTGATTTTAAACATTTATTTATTTTTTGTCTTGAAAATGTCGGAGGCTTTCTCTCCTTTTCCCCTTATTTTCGGACATAGTTTTTGCTATCCTAAGCATATTCTTCTAATACAAAAAGGAAGGCAAAAAGTTTTCGGTACTTCTGTCTGATGTGTATGTGAGTTGAAAGTGCTATGTTTTTGTTTATGACCTAACGGTTTAAATGTTATTATAGAACAAAAAACTAAAATCTAGGAGGGTTTTTTATTTTCAATATGCTTAGAAGGTTTATTGATTACATGCATACTGAAAACTTAAAAAATAATGTCAATGCTTAAAACGAACTATGCTTTTATTAAATTATGGAGTTGAATAAGCTATTCCAGAAAGAATAAATAATAAAGCGTCGTTAAAGAGGTACAATGCAGTAAAGAATAACTAATAACTTTTGATAATTCTATGGGTTTTTTTCGCTAATAACTCCCTTCGAAAATATTTTGTACAAAAATAAAGGTTAGTCCCATATAACCAATATTTAAAGACACACTATATGGCAGAATCAAAATATAGAATTCATTTCCCATATTATTTCTCATATAAAAATAGAAATAATCACCCCTATTCTTGAATCCGCGTTGAGTAAATATTGAAATGTCGTCGAAGATCATTGCGACGATCAAAAATTTAAATATTTATTTGACGACGTTTGCTCAACAATTGACATGAACAATCACTGCAGATCTCAACTTCGAAATTTCCAGAATACAACAATTTTGTTTCGACGTCGTTTTGTGCGGGTTCAAGAATAAGGGCGAATGATATCTTTTATTTTATAACCGATATTCTCTTAAATCTCAAAAACCTACAGTGACTCTCAAAATTTTTCACGCTTTTGTGCAAGTGAGAGCAAGATGTAAATTAAATTTTTCAGAGAGCTTTAAAATAAAAAATTGCTTGTTATTGTAAAGTTTAAAATAAATGTTAACGGTTTCAAAAAGGTTTTTTTTTTTGTTGCACGTGATTTCAGTTATTTATTTACTTCATAAGCTAGACTTGTTGCTTGAACAATTTAGTGACTTTGCCTCTGCATAACACGCGTGTTCATTTAAAAGAATAGTTTTTTGTGCTAACATTTTTTAATGCAATTTGAAAGTCATTTAAAGTAATTTTTTACTCTACAGGTATTTTAAAAACAAATTTATTTCATTTTATTCTTAGATAATGGGCAAAAACAATAAATCTTTAGATCCAGTTCTAATTAAACAAATTGAAGATTGTTTACAAAATGGTATGACATATCGTCAAATTTCAATGCGTTTGAAAGTTTCACTTGGTGTCATAAGCAAATTTCGCCAAACACTCGAAAATATTCCAACCAAAAACAAATCGGGACGAAAAAAGCTCCTTTCCGAAACCCTTGAACGGAAGATTGTTCGAGATCTACGTGTTCAGAAATTTAAAAATGCGGTTCAAATCAAACGGTTTTTAGGCGACCATGAAAATATGAGCGTTTCAACTGAAACAGTTCGGAGGACTCTTCGAGGTGCTGGGTTAAGTGGTCGCGCAAAAATGAAAAAGCCACTACTCACTAAGATACACCAAAACCTCAGACTAAATTTTGCAAAAAAATACGGAAATTGAATAGCTGAAGATTGGGCGAGAGTAATTTGGTCAGATGAGTCCAAAATTAATCGTTTGGGCTCTGATGGAAGATAATGGGTGTGGAAAGCGAAGGGTGAAAAAATGCAGTCTCATCACGTTAAGCCAACATTAAAGTTCGGTGGCGGCTCAATCATAGTTTGGGGTTGCATGATGGCGAGTAGTGTCTGAAAGATTTATAGAATAATTGGTAAAATGACATCATCGTCTTATATAGAGATTTTGAATAGTCAGCTCATATCTCCCATAGAAATGTTTGATTCCAAAGCTTCGGATCATTGTCTTGCTAGAAGACAATGTCCGAAGCATACTGCAAAGATAACTCAAAAATGGATTTCAGACAACCAAATTGATGTACTCTCCTGGCCACCACAATTCCCAGATCTAAACCCAATCGAGCACTTGTGGGGGATTTTAAAAAGATCAGTGGCAGGCGAAATTGGAAATGTTGATGAATTGTGACTTAAAGTTAAAAATGGATGGAATAACATACCACCTGAAACATGCAAAACTCTAGTTGACAGTATGCAAAGACGGATTCAGGCAGTTATTGATTCCAAAGGTGGTTGCACTAAATATTAAGTAAAAGACGACTTTATTTATTTTAAACTCATAAAATTGTTCAAGCTATTAAAGTTTTTAATTTTAAAATATCTTCATATTTTTAGAAGAAAACTTAAGTTCATGTTACATAAAATAAAATAGAAAACATTGAATATAATGGAAATAAAATAAAAATTATCAAAACTTAAATTCTTCTTTTTAAACTCATCCCTCTACTTCTGCAAATCCTGTAAAAAGAAAATAAATAAAAAACAGCTAACGAGCTATATGTACCGTCTTTCCATCATCGATTTATCACAAAACAAACGTTTTGCGAAAACCAGTACTTGTATGTCCACAACATCACACGATGAGCATAATTTCGACAACTTATTGTGATGAGCACACAAAAATATTCTTAAGTATAACTAAATTGTCTTATGAAATGAACTAAGTAGTGAATTTGCATTTAAATATATATAAGGTCATTTCGTGAACTTGACATCGCAAAGGGCTTATGTTAAAACTAAATACACTCTCTTCAAAAGTGGCACAACTCTAAATTTTAAAATTTTTACTTTTTCGAGTAAATCTGTTCGTAGTGATCATCGACTTCGGCTGTTTTAATTTTGTATACATATTCTTAGTTTTTAATAAAAAAAATCGTTTTGTCTCTCTGTTTCATATTGAGTCCCTTGAAGAAAAAAATATTTTTTTTGCTCCTCCTGAAAATGTAAAAATTTTGAGTTCGATATATCGATATATTAAGTGCGATATATCAAATGATCTCAAACGAAAAATGATATCACTTTTTTTTAAAACATGTTATTTAATGACTATTTACTGATTCTTTATTGAAATGTAAATGAAATATTTTAGATTGTCAAATTGCTTTTAAGTAATTGCTTTTATAATCATAGCATGAATTTTTATAATCATATTTTAAATATTATCTTCACTAAATAATATACTCATAAATTAAATCTAAATTAAATGTGAAAAAAATGTAAATGAAATGTTTTACAATGCTGTAATATAATTGCCTTGATTGATCAAATGATATCAAATGAAAAAATTATCTTAATATTTTTTATGAATGTATATTATTTAATGACTAATGATTTTATGTTTAATGATGTTAAAGTGCAATTGCAAACATAATAAACAAAGAAGTATAATCAGGGCTTGTGAGAAAGTACTAAAGGAATGCATTTTTAAAAAAGCTCTTTTAGCAGGGTTTTTAGCAAAGTGAGTGCGGATGTACTGACAAATTTTCCCATTTCATGGAAACAATAAAACGGTGTTTGCAAGGAGTGTGAAAGGTCTATTAAATTTTTACAAAGGCCTGCGGAGAGAGCAGCTATTTCAGGAATAGTGAAGTGCAATAATCAGGGCTTATGAAGAAAGTCTTTACAGAATGCATTTTCAAAAAAGCGCTTTTAGAAGGGCTTTTAAGCAAAGCGAGTGCGGAAGTACTGACAAATTTCCCCATTTCATACAAGCATTAAAATGGTGTTTGCAATTAGTGTGAAAGGCCTCTAAAAACCTAACGCGGGCCTGCTAGCAGGCCTTCGGACTCCTGCAATTGCCCATTGGGATATTGCAAAAAGGCCAAAATTAATTTCATTTTAATTTTTACCATTCATTCATTTTGATTTTTCATTAAATGCTTATTTGAGAACAAAGCAAATATCTTATTTCAATAAATGTTTTGTTCAGTTGAAAGTCTATTCGATAGTTTAAAATAATATTAGTTTTTCTGCACTCCTGTACAATTTTACTATCACCGTATGTGGTAAGTGCAAGTTCCAAATACGCGATATTGCACGCGCAATGACGATATATAAGTTTGCAAAAATTTGAAAATCATAAAAAATACTGCTACTGAAGTTTATTTCTGGTTACTTTTAATGCATTGGTATGTCTTCCGTTAAAGTATTTGAAGTCTTTGGCCTATCGATAGGGTGTTTTTTAGAGATATTATCTCTTTCTACTGAGAAAATTGGTTTGTCAATTGGTAGCGTCAAACAAATTTTTTTTTTATATTGACATCAGATTCCAAATCAGCGACCACTTATACTGTCAGAAAAATTTTAAAATTCAAATATAATATTCGAATACTCTAAGTACTTTATTATATTACGAATGGCATTTCCATGGTCGCGCACGTAACGTGAGTACGCATTTTATGTTGCTAAAAGTAACAAAAAGGAATAGAAAAATTTAAACTTTTTTGTCCTGTTTTGATTTTTTGATAGCAATCTTGAAGTACTATGTTAAGTGAAAGTATTGTCCAAAGATATAAGCAAACAAAAAAAGACACGGTACTATACAAAAAAAAAAAGAAGCGGTTTTTGTCTGCATCTTTTGGTATAATTCAAGAATAGCGACAACTCTCTTTTTTAATATTTTGTTGAATCATACGGACTTTAACCTCCTAAACCCAAATCTGGAAAAATTTCAGGCCGCTCACAATTGGTTTAGAAGTTGTAGGCCTCCAAAGTTGCCAAAATGGACTACAACTATTGCTGTTTTTTTTTGTCACATTATCGGTATCAAAAGAAAGGTAATGAGAGTACCTATTCAACGAGGTATTAAACATGAAAATCCATTCATAACTTTTAGCCATAGATATAGCTATTATTATATTCACAACTTGTCTGGAAAACTAGTGGTTTCCCTTTTACGAAAGTACTACACTAAAAAGGTTTATATCTTTAAAAGTTATGCATGGATTTTCGTGTTTGTTGAATAGGTACTTAAATTACCTTCTTATGATACCCATAAAGTGTAGTTTTGTTTAAAAATTTAAAAAATAGCAATACATCGAATGTATTGCTTGGCAAGACAATCTTAACGCATGTAGTATGTTTTACTAAACATGTAGGCGAAACTAACTTTTGAATTCGTTATCATCATTTAATTTTTACACTAAGTTATGAATTTTTGAAGCGTGTTTTGTACATAAAATTAACTTCAACCCAAATATTCCCAATGACCTATATATAGTGCACCAAAATACTTGTTTACATGATACGTCACGTTTATCAAAGTACCGTTTATTTTTCATATACTCAGTACTCATCAATACCTCGTGGTAGGTTGAGTGATTGCATTATTTTGTGCTACTATTTTTGAGTTTTTTAATTATTAATATATAATATTTTCAAAATGGCTGAATATGGGGCCACGTTTGTACGGTAAATAAAATTTGGTACATTAACAAGTGAATAAATACTATATTTTGGTTGAATTTATATTTATGAAGAGTAGTTTGTTTGTTATATGCGTGAAAGTTTCATTATTGTGTTTTAGTTTTGTTCTTGTGATACCTTAAAGTTTGGTGACCTATATGTAGGACATTGGGAATGTAATAAGCTATGCATTTTATATAGGGGATTTTATCTGCATGAAGCATTGGCGTTGATAACTATATTCCCACCCAATAATGCATGTGAAGACATCACAGACGAAGATTCCGGCGATGAAGACCACGTCGATATAAATAATTTACCGCCTTCGCTAATGCAAAATGTGGTGGAAATTGTGCACAAAATTTATAGTGATTGGGACAAAGAGGATGATATCTTTCTCTCAGATTAGAGAAAACTCGTCTAAAAACGCGAAGAAATTGAAGAAAAATAAAAAATATCACTATGTGAAGACAGACTTGTCCACCAATGATGCTATTTTTGAAAAGCTGAGGATGGCTTCGACATAGATGAGCGTAATCCTACTTCTCTTTTTTGCTCTATATTCGATGATGAGATAGTAGAAAAAATTACGGATGAGACAAATCGGTACGCATCACAAAATAATAGAGATCTGCGCGTGAATATATCCGAAATGAAATGCTTTCTTGGAGTGATTTTGCTAAGTGGACTCGTTCCTCTGCCTAGAAGAAGAGTGTATTGGGAATGCTCGAAAGACTCCAATAATGAACTAGTTTCCCAAGCGATAGCGAGAAACAAATTTGAGTTTATTTTGTCCAATATTCATTGCCAAGATAACAACTTTCTAGATCCTTCTGATAAGTTCGCCAAAGTCGGGCCACTCTTCGCGCATTTGAATAAACAATTTATGAGAAATGCTTATGTTGAAGAAGAACGTTGATGAAGCTATGGTCCCATACACAGGTAGACATGGTTGCAAGCAGTATATTCATGGTAAACCAATTCGCTATGGCTTCAAACCATGGGTAGGTACGACTCGACAAGGCTATATAAACTGGTTCGAGCCTTACCAAGGTGCTTCGTCAAATATCAGTGAAACTTAAAAGGACCTGGGTGTTGGAACATCTATCGTACTTGAATATGCCGACGCCTTTCGATTTGTTCTTTGATAACTTTGATAACTTTGATAAATAATCCGCATTCCTGGAAGTACTTCGCGCGAATCTAAGGAGATGAAAAAAACTATTCGCGGTAGTTATGATTTCATCAAAACTGTAAATAGCAATATAATTTTTATAAAATGGAATGATAACAGTATTGTTACATTTTGTTCTAATGCAATCGGAGTGAATCCCATAAGATCTGCTAAGCGGTACTAGCAAAAAGAGAAGAAATTTATTCAAGTCGAACAGCCCCGAATTGTGAAATATTATAATAATTTTCAATTGTCTTTTAAAAGAAGTATTGCCAGTACTCTACTTGTTCAAAATAAAAAAGTTCCGGTTTACCAAATGACCCATCCCATCGCTTAGCTCAAATGATGAATTCCGTTATGATCGATTGGACCATTGGGTAATTCCACAGCAAAACAAACAAGGTGTGGAGCCTGTCATCAAAAAACCTTAACTAGATGCCGAAAATGTGACATAGGATTACATGTAAAATGTTTTGTGTCGTATCACACCCAATGAGTCATGTGTTCAATGTCCTATATATAGGACGGTTTCAAAAACCACTTTTTCAATAAACTTTTTTAAACCTATAATAGCACTGTTTTTAATTTCTGATTTGCTTCCAAAATAATAAAAAAGTACTTTTAAAAAGAGCACGCTCTAGCAATGAGCATATCTGGGTTGAGCACAAATTTTCGACTCAATTAAAGCATTTGTTAACGATCGTTAACGATTTTTATATAAAACCTATCATCGTGCATATCTTTGTTTTATATTCTGATTTAGGGTTTGTTTTTATTTTCGAAAATAAATTTGAAATAACTGTTTTGAGCAGAAACCAAAAGAGTGCATAATACCAAATTTTGAACAGAATTTCAAATTTTCGAAGATGCCTTCGAAACTGCTTATTTTCACTTTACACCTAAAGTTTATGATTTTGTAGTCTCAAACATGTTAATTTATTTTGCTCTCTACATTTTAAGCAGTTTTTAAGTTTGTTCATTGAAAATGCTGCCAATTCAGGCCTATAGCTAGACCAAAAAGACAGCGGAGCAGGCATGAATCTTGGGGGTGGGGGAATTTTTTGTTTGTTCATTTAAATAAAAAAAAACAATTCTTTTTAACATGTGAAATGAATACATTACACATATTTATTAAAAAACAGTTCATTTTATAATATTTACATGGATTTTATAGTATTTACATGGATGTAAAATAAAAAATAATAAAAAAATTAATTCAGGACTTTGCACTGAAATGAAGGTAAAAATACAACATTTATTTAAAGTGGCTAGAAATATAAGAAAGAGTAGAGAAATGGGCGGATGGGTATAAGATATTTTTTAAGTAAAACAAATAAAAAAATTAAATTAACCCGCATCCGTCGTTTGCATCAAATTGATGCAAATATTTTATTCAGATTTATATATTAAGAAAAAGCATGCATGTTTTGATTTAAATCTTTTGCTTCTTTAAATTTTTGCTAGAACTAAGATTTGCAGTTTTTTTTTATTTTAAAATTAAAAAACATTCATCATGCATAAAAAAAATTAAAAATTTAAAACATTTCAATGAATTATATATTCTTTTTGTATCTGCATCAAATTAGTGCACAACGTGCTTTTCATTTCTAGAAAGTTCCTATCGATGCGGGTTAAAAATTATTAAAATTTAAATCTTATTTTTGGTAACAAATGTTGGCGACCCAGTATAAATTTGAAAAATTGTAACAATTTGTCTGAAATGTTTTGTTACACAAATTTCATATATATATATTCAAGTCATGAATAAGGTGAATGTGTATATTTTTTGTTATTTTAAACTAAACTTATTTTTAAGCAATAAACAAATATATCTACAAAATGCATATTAATTATTCATTTAAAGTTTTTCATTGTCTGATTTGGCCAGGGGGCAAACGGCTGTAGAAGGGGGATTTCGCCCCCTTGCCCCACCCTGGCTACAGGCCTATGCCAATCAATATACACCGTAAATCAAAATAACTGTCGCACTTGTTTTATGCCATAAATCAAAAGCACTGTGTAAACTTTATTAAACAAAAACTTTTAGTTTTTATTTTAAGCATTCTTTATAACTCTTCATCATTATATTCGAATCTTTCACCATAAATTCTTTTTAAAAATTTAAAACAATTTGTGACAGACGAGCATGCGGCACGCAACTGGTTTTCAGGTATATATCATCTGATATTTTCATTAACTCTTTCCGGCGCACTATATAAAATCGTCAAAAATTAAAGAAAATTTTTATTTGCTTTTATTTATAGAAGTAATTTATTAAAAAAAAATGTAAAAAAAAAAATATTTCCTTACAGGATTTCGCGCAAGGATGTGGTATGATTTTTATACCACCGCGCTTATGTGATAGCTTTATTTATGGAATTCATTAAAACAGGATTTCGTTTTACTTAAACAAAGTGGAACATGGCAAGTAGAGCACATCCACTGAGTTCTTCTCTGGTGTCCCGTCTTGCTGCAGTGCGCACATCTTCGTAGTGTGGTTCTTACTGGTTGGTGGGACGACGAGGCTCGTATGCTTGCATCTACAAAAGGTTTATTGTTTTTTAGTCGAATAGTGTTTTTTTTATTTGGCCTTGCAGAAGTTACGGATGAACATGAACCTGAGTGACACAGACTTGAAATTATATCCAGCTTAAAATGTTTTAGTGGTAACTTATACCCAGCACTTTTGACAATTATATAAGCATTGACGACTGCCACATCGAGAAAATGAAAACAAATTCGATGCCACCATTTGCGGCTCTTTCTATTCAACTCATAATATTTCTTTAGTTGATCTAACTTGTCGACGTTGTTCATATGCATATTATAATCATGTATAATACCTGGATTATTAATTTCCACCACTGCACCATCACGATGACGTTGCATTACCTTGACAAGTTCATTTGGATCATGGAAACTGGACAAAGCTGTGACCGCTCGTTTGTCAATCCATTTCATAAAGAGCACACCCGTATCGCTTATTTGCCAGTCATATTCTCCCCTTTTTAATTGCTTGTCAGGCTTAATATCGGTCGGGAGATATTTTCGATTACTTCGCACTGTCCCGCAACCATTTATTAACTTTTTTTTCAATTCCAGGATGAGGTTGTAGGAAGTGAAGAAATTATCAAAATATACCTTATGATTTTTCCCACCAAAATCTGATAGTAGATCGAGAACAACACGTTCGCCAAGCCTTTTTTCCACTAGTTCACCTTTTTTGCCTGTATAAATTTCAAAACGTTGAACGTAACCGCTGCTATCGCATAACATCCAAGTTTTGAACCCTCTTTTTATTGGTTTTTTTGGCATATTCTGAATTAGAGTTGAACGACCTATAAAACAGTAAACTCGTAAACAAAATAAATCCATAAATATATATGTCTTGGAACCTACCTTTGAATCTAATCATGGATTCATCTACCGCTAGATATTCACCCGGATTAAAACACAATTTAAATCTCTCTAGCAACATATCCAGAAACGGTTGAACTTTATACAGCTTGTTGAACTTAGGTGATCCTTTTTTAGGCATTAGGGTAGAATCATTCAAATGTATATTAGATAAAATCCAATCAAATCTTCTTATAGGCATTATTTTCGATATATAGCCGTCATTTAATTCCGGACGAGATGACCAATAGTCTCGGTAACTGGGCTGGGGTTTTATTCCCATTAGAAAGTTAATTCCAATAAAAGCTTGTATTTCTAAGGCATTTGTTGGAGTGTAGCGTTTGCCAGATTGTTGAGCATACAGGTTCGTTTGAAATACAATATGTTCAATAATTTCTTTTGTTATAATTTTATTAAAAATATTAAAATTATCATGGGATGCCACGTTTTCCACAACTTCTGTAGGTCCATGTTTCACGCCAGTAAATGCAATTGGTATCTCTATTGAATTGTGCTTACTCCAATTTGGTGGGGTGACTTCTACGAGGCTGCTAAATAAATAAGATATAGGAATATCGTCGTCGGTATCAAATTGTTCACACGAATTTGAAACTCCACTACATCCCGGGTTTTCACCTTCATCAAAGTGTTTATCTTCATTGTCGACTGCAAGGGTGTTATCAAAAAGTTCCTGGATTTGGTTCTGATCATCGAGGTCCTCAACATCATCGATAATTGACTCAGCGTCTGATGGAATCTCTTCCACAACAACTTCATCCTCGATTGTTTCCAATATATAGGAAATATCACTGTCTTTGAGTTTATTGTTTTTAGCCATGGATATAATGCGCAGTGGTATTATTTTTATACCATCAACTTTAACCTTCACTACTTCAAAAGTTTTTATTTATTTTTGATGTTACTATTTTCAAGCACGTTATTCACTATCTTATTGATCTAAAATTATACAAGTATGAAGTCTAACGCACGTGTTTTGCAGAAATTTACTAAATAATGGAAAACACTTGACAGATGGTACTCAAGTTTAGTTCAAAATATATATATATATATCTATCTCTTTCAAACATTTGGTATATTTCTTTTTTTTTAAATATAAGCTTAAATCTACATATAAAAGTGGTATTTCGCATATACCATTGCACACAGAATGTAGGAAAATTAATTAGATAAGTGGTATAGTTTTCATACCACCGCGCCGGAAAGAGTTAATCGTCGCTTAAATTGATCTACCGTCATGTGTTTATGTTCGTTTATTTGCTCAGCATTACTCCCAAAATAGAAAAGTTCGGGGGCTTAGGTCAATGGAGGGTATACCTTCAACGGAAATAAAATATGGCAAATTTGCTCTGTACCACCTTTGAACGATTTTTGCCTTTTGTGCTGGAAAAGAATATTGCTGAAAACAAAAGTGACCCTCTCTGTAAATTTGCTTGGCATGCCGCATAAGATAGTTCTTTAAAACATATTCTTAGTAATATTCCGAATTATTTTAACGCCTTTTTCGATAAGAAGCAGGGGCAATTTGCCTTTTTCGGAGAAAGCGCCCCAAACCCTGATTGACGAAACATTTTGAAATCTTTCAATGGTTTTTTTTTTCTTTAGAAATTTCTGCCATGCAAGCTGCGTACACTCTATCATTTTGCGAATTGTGGCTTGCTTGCAAAAACAAGAAATTTTCGACGGAAAATATGATACTGCAACCTGCGTGCCGGCGAAGGATCTCTGCACTTATTTCCTTTCGCAATATTATTATTATTATTATTGACAAATCTTTTGAAATGGTTCATGCAATAAGTGTACAATTAATGTCAGAGTCGTAAAAAAACGACATATGTTTTCCAGTGTTTCTTCTTTTTGTGTAATTGGTATTAATATAGGTGCGACAGTTACTTTGATTCACGCTGTACTGTCGTAAAATGCAAGGGCTTGTATACATATCAGTTTTATAACAATTAAACACTTTCATAACTTCGAATTTTTGAAAAGTTTTGGACATATAATTAGGACATATATTTAAAAATATTTTTTCGAGTAAAATTCAAATTTTTTATGAATTTAAATTTTTTGATAGATACTCGCCTTTTCGAAAAAAATTTCGATTTTTCGAAGATTACTTTGTAACTGCTAATTTTCATTACTTATTCATTGATTTTGTTCATCGAAAATGCTATTATGAGAATATAGTGGACTAGCTGATATATGGCCGAATAGCATAAGCTGACAAAAAGGCCAAAACTGGCCGTAACCGAAAACGAAACAGAAACCGAATATTTGGTCGGGCACTAGTCGTATGCCGCCTACCCAAACAAAGCAATACATTCAAACGAGTAGTAAGCGATCAAGAGCTTTAAGGCAAAGTGCATTATACATCTAGAGGTGACAATATATATGAGGTGGCATACTACCACGTATATCTTTTCACTATAAACAACACCATAAATTATTATTATATGCAATTAAATATATTATGTGTAAGTTGTTTATTTAATAAACAAAAAAAATTTAATATTTTGTACATAACAATTTCAGGTGAGAATATTTTCTTGTTTCAGTCTTTTTATAGAGCGCTTTTTAGAAGTCGGGTTTTAGTTTTTGGAACTTATTTTTTTAATTTATTCTTATTTTCAATTGACCATTTCTAAATATCAATTGATCTTTTCTGAATAACAAATGGGATTTATTAATTGTTGAAATGTGTTACGAATTCCAACTTACCTTTTCTGGATTTTAATTGTAATTTTCTGAATTTTAATTGACCTTTTTGATTTTAACGGATGCAGTCTGAGCTACAATTTCTTTTTTTTTATAAGCTTTTATTAAACTTGCTTCGCTCGTATGTATGTATTTATGTATGTTTGTATGTCCTCAAAACGTGCAAGCCATTTTTCGACAACTTGCTGGTGTCCGATTAAGCTGAAATTTAGCATACATTTGTAAGTCCGGTGGCAATGCAATATTATGATAAAAATTTTTGCCACACCTCCTTTTACCTCCCACTAAAAATGCTATATCTCTAAAACTACTAGGCCGATTCAGCTGTAATTTTGGCAGTAAATTTCCTTCGAGTAGAGGATAGTTAACGAAAAATTTTTGCCACTCCCGCCCAAAAATCCATAAAAAATGCTATATCGCTAAAACCAAGGGGCTGATTCAGCTGAAATTTAAACAGTAAAGTTTCATCAAATAAAGCATGAGTTTTATGAACAACATTTGGCCACACCCCCTAATACTGCCCACAAATCAATTAAAATGCTATATCTCCAAAACTATGGGGCTGATTCAGCTAACATTTTGGCAGTTAATTTGCTTCAAGTAGAGGACGGTTCAGGAAAAAATGGTGCCACACACCCTTTTACCACCCACAAATAAATAAAAATCCGATATCTTCAAAACTACGGGGCTGATTATAAGCTGATTATAACTTGTTTCATTCGTATGTATGTATGTTTTTTGTATGTATGTCCTTCAAAATTTGCAAACCATTTTTCGCAATTTTGCAAACTTGTTGGTATATGATTAAGATGAAATTTAACATACATATGTAAGTCCGGTGACAATGCAATATTATGATAAAATATTTTGCTACGCCCCATTTTACCGGCAACAAGTCCATAATAAATAAAAAGTAATTTTTTTTAAACAAGCTTTTATTTAAATAATGTTAATTCTGTAATAAGGTAAATGGTCTAAAAAATTAAAATGCTGTAGTAATTGCTTAGTTTTGCAAATAAAAGATGTTAATAATAAACCTTTAAGACTAAAAAGTAAAAAATAAATAAAAAGTAAAAAAAATTTTAAAAATAAGCTTTTATTTAAAAAAGACGTGAACTAAAAAGAAAAAATAAATTTAAGTGACATTTGTCATATATATATATATATAGTAGGTATATTCTAAGTGCAGAAGAACTTGGTTACTCATCATCATAATATAAGCGTACGTAAATTGGTATGTTCTAAGGACGTATATAAATTTAGAATTTTTCAAATACATTTGTATTTAAAAGCTAAAGGCACTGATATTGTGTAGTAAACGTGTGTAACGAATCGCGGACATCGGTGTCTCAAGCTTTTAAATATCAATGTATTTGAAAAATTCTAAATTTATATACGTCCTTAGAACATACCAATTTACGTACGCTTATATTATGATGATGAGTAACCAAGAGAGGTGTTCTTCTGCACCTAGAATATACCTACTATATAGATATATGTCAAATGTCACTTAAATTAATTTTTTCTTTTTAGTTCACGTCTTTTTTAAATAAAAGCTTATTTTTAAAAAAATTTTTTATTTCTTAGTTTTTCATTTCAATTAAATTGTGTGAATTTTACTTCATCTTTTAAAAAAATTAAAATTTATTTTTTTTTAAATACTATTGATCTTTTATGCATTTCAAGTGATCTTTTAAGAATTCAAAATGGAAATTTGTTTTTTCAGTTTCTCTTTGCTGAGTTTGAATCGAACTTTTCTAAGTTACAATTGGAACTGGTTGGAGTATTTTTTTATTTCAATTAATCACTTCGGAATATAATTTAACATCTTTGAATTATAATAGATAATGATAGTTGACAGGCCAACATTAGTTGTGTTGTAGCAAACCAAAAATTTGTAACATCATTCATATTTCTGTGTTTACATGTTGAAATATCTGTGGCCACAAGGAATAATGACTAAACTCAAAATATCGTAAAACAGAGATACGGAATTCCTGAAGCCTCAATTTATGTATATTTATTATATTAATATATACTGCCAAAGTTTTGAGCCTACAAAAGAAATGTTAAAACGTTTTAAGTTTGAAATTATGTACCCAAAACCAGGAAATTCTGAACTTAAAAACATTGAAGCTGAAAGGCCGTTAAATTCGTTAAAAACCATAAATATCTTTTTTTTAATGTCACAGACTTTGTATTCTCTATACGAAGTTTTTACAAGCTAAAAAAAAAAATCTTGGACTTCATTCTTGTTAATCCTGTATTGTATATATGACGAGACGGAAACTGTATTAAAATTTAATCGATGCCAAATATTAAAATAGAGTTTTATTTCCTTATGGGACTAAATCTTAATGCATACTTGATTTTAAAATTTTCTGAAAAAATAAAAAATAACTTAACCTGTGGAGTACGAACCCACTTCGCTAAGGTTATAAGTTTATTGCTCTACCAACTGCTCTTTGAAGCCACATGTATAGAGATATGATAATCATGCATAATAACCGAACCAAGCCAAAATGTATTAAACATTATTTTTGGATTTAGTAAAAAAATTTCTAATAAATTGAACCTTTTAAATTCTAATAGAACAACCAATAAGAATTGCATAAATTCAACGATTGAATGAAAAATTAAGCCAAGATTTTTGGCCATGTACTTATTAATTTATTTATTTTTTATGTAATAGTTTTTTAAAATTTAAAAAAATTCTGATCCTGGATTTTTTTTTAAGTTTTTTGTGGGGTTTGTACATGTTTATATATTGATAAGAATATATTTAGATGTAGGTAATAAGAGCCCTAAGCTGCAATTTCTGGTCATATGTACAAATATAATAAAAATATTTATGACGTTATGTAAATATTAAGGATTTATTTAGTTTCTTAAAATATTTTAAAATATTCTTAAAAGCGTTTGAATTTTAAGTAAAAATTCCATTAAGCAAGAGTCGGTTCCATTGGTATTTTTAGTATAAAGGTTTGTTATCCCGATGTGGGTTAAATAATAGCTTCAATTACGTTTGGTAGCAAGCGTTTTATTTGTAATCGTGTGTAATTTCTTTTGTAACTTTCCCGATAAAGTCTTTAAGGTACCTACATGTCAAGTTTGTTGATACTTATTTCTTAATAAACTAAGTAACATGTCATAATTTTGATTATAATTTTTAATTTTTATTATTATTTTAGCGTTGAAAACTCATTTAAGTTTATAGCTAAGCTTATTTTGTTTAAAGTGATATAAGTTGAACAAAAAAAAAAAAGGACTTATTCCACTATCAAAAATAAATAGTCAATATGTTATAGTTGAAAGTAGTACAAGTCCATTTGAGGCTAAAAAAATCGTTTATATTATTTAAATTATAATATAATTTATATAATAAATTGTTAACCAGCATTTTGAATATTTCTATGCATTTTTTGTAATTTTTTAATTTCAAAACAAAATTTGAAGATCAAAAATAAAAAATTTTGATAAGAATTGTCAACTACTTTTCTGTTATTGACAATTTCATTAAAATTTTTTTTGAGCTTTAAATTTTGTATTGAAAACAACAAACACATAGAAATATTCAAAATATTGGTTAACAATTTGTTAATTTTCCAGAATAGGGCTGTAATTCCACTTTCAAATATAACGGCGCATATATTATCACGCATTTTTGTTAAATTTGTTAGTTGTAAAAAGCAATACTGTAAAGTTTTTTAAAAGAGACATATTTTCAGGCGGAAAAAAAGAGAGGCAGAAAAGCGCGAGCAGGAGAAGATTGAGATGTATGGTGACAGGAATGAGGCCCGAAAATTTTTCGAAAAAATAAGACGCCTTGCCGATGGTTTTAAAACCAGGGCCTCTTCCTGCAAGGATGAAAACGGGAATTTAGTGACAGATGTCCAGAGTACACTGACGTTATGGAGGGAACATTTCTCTAAGCTTCTAAATGGCGACGCTGACAACAATCCCGCCAATAAAGATGATATTCCGGAAACCCCAATTGCGGATGACAGCGTCGAGGTTCCGCTGCCCGACTATGATGAAGTTCTGACAGCTATAGCTCGGCTTAAAAATAACAAAGCCGCGGGAGCTGATGGCTTACCTGCTGATCTGTTTAAGAACGGAGGCGAAGCTCTACTTAAATGCATTCACGAGCTTCTATGCAGAATATGGTCGGAAGAATGCATTCCGAACGATTGGAATCTCAGTGTGCTCTGTCCAATCCACAAGAAAGGCGATCCCACTATCTGTGCCAATTACCGTGGGATAAGCCTTCTTAATATCGCATATAAGGTCCTGTCGAGCGTTTTATGTGAAAGATTGAAGCCCATTGTAAACGAACTGATCGGACCTTATCAGTGTGGCTGCAGACCTGGAAAGTCCACCATCGACCAGATTTTCACGCTACGACAAATCTTGGAGAAGACTCAAGAAAAACAAGTCGACACCCACCATCTTTTTGTCGACTACAAAGCCGCCTTCGATTGCCCAATAAGGAAGCACCTGTACTCCACCATGTCTGAATTTGGTATTCCTGCAAAACTAATACGACTTTGCAGGATGACACTGAGCAACACCAGCAGCGCAGTTAAAATCGGGAAGAACCTCTCCCCACCATTTATTACTAAACGAGGTTTCAGACAAGGTGATTCCTTATCGTGCGACTTTTTCAACCTAATGATGGAAAAGATCATCCGAGCTGCTGATCTGAGACGTAGTGGCACAATATTCTACAAGAGTGTTATGCTGCTTGCGTATGCTGATGACATAGATATCATTGGCCATAATACGCGCGAAGTCAGTGCAGCATTTTCCAGATTAGAAAGAGAGTCAAGTCGAATGGGTCTGTCAGTGAATGCAGATAAGACGAAATACTTAGTGTCAACAAACAAACAGTCCCAGCGTCTTGGAACCCACGTTACCGTTGACAATACCTCCTTCGAGGTTGTGAAGAACTTCGTCTATCTGGTATCCAGCATTAATTCAACCAACGACATCAGCATTGAGATCAAACGAAGAATAACTCTTGCCAACAGGTGTTACTTTGGGCTCAGTAGGCAATTGAGAAGCAGAGCCCTCTCTCGACGAACGAAAAGCACGCTCTATAAATCACTCATCATGCCCGTCCTACTTTACGCATCACAAACCTGGACGCTGAGCAGTAAAGATGAAAAGACTTTAGGAGCATTCGAAAGAAAGATTCTTCGTAAGATCTACGGACCAATCTGCGTCAATGGCGAGTACCGAATACGGTGGAATGATGAACTGTATGAGCTGTACGCTGACATCGACATAGTCAAGCGCATTAAAATCGAGCGGCTTCGCTGGCTTGGTCATGTTCAGCGCATGAAAGACGATGCTCCAGTGAAGAAAACATTCGATTCGGTACCCAGCGGCGGTCAACGCAGAAGAGGACGACCGCATCTTCGTTGGAAAGACCAAGTAGAGGACAACCTGACGAAGCTTGGAATTTCCAACTGGCGCCAGCAAGCGAAAGACAGAAATGGCTGGCGCAAATTCTTAGATGAGGCCAAGACCGACATACAATTGTAGCGCCAACTAAGTAGTAAGTAAGTAACGTTTTTGTTCTTCCACAAAATCTTTGACACCTAGAGCCATTTTAGAACAAAGAATTAAATTATTTTTACGAAAAAAAAATCATTTAAATTTAATTACCTATGTATATCATAATCTTTCCCTGAACCCTTTGTATTGTATGAACTTTCAAATAAGTACAAAATTAGTGTTCTCTTAATAAAATTAAACTGCAACTATCCTTGAACCAAAAGTCTTGAAGATCGGTCAATTGAGACTTATTTAAAAGCACACTTATCTCGTTTAACATCAACTTAATGCAGCTATAATCCGTAGTTCAACATCGAAACAGCTTGTACAGCGTCGCCTTTAATCCACCGAGCGATTAATCGCAATCGTTAACAATTAACACTATAAAACGCAACAGATACACCTAAGCAATATAACAATTTTTTTGTTTTTGACAACAATACAACAACAATAGCTATAAACCTAAAATGTATTTTGTAGATACAAATGTGTGTTTACGATAAGCATAACTAATAAGTTAAACAAAGCTAACCAGGCAACAAAAAGCCGTGTTTAAAAAAAAACAACAAAAACTGCTACTTGAAACAACAACCAAAACAACAGCAACAACAATAAAAAACAACAATAACAACAATCAAACTAGCACCAAGCTAGCTGCTTAACATAAAAATCAAATGAAGCACAAAAAACAACTAACTAGAAGAAAAACGCCCTGATGAACGATCCGACGGATCGAGCCTAATGAATAAACGTTGGTGGCGGCGCATCCCACTGCTTAATGTGTGGAGTGTGCAGAGTTGGTGGGACAAGCTGAAAAGTGTACAATAACATGCGATGGATGTGTACACAAGAGACAGAAATGGATGGATGGATGGTCTGGCCGTTCATCGAATATAAAACCAAACATGCACGAACATGCACACAAATTTAAGTCAGCGAAAACTGATAAAAGACTGACGCAGTAAAAATCAAACAAGATAAGATTTCAAGAATTAAGAAAAATAATAAAAATTATTTTAACATAAAAATAAATATTATATCAAGCAATTAAAAATTGCTGTAATGGCAGAGAAATTAAAACGAGCTTCTCAGCAGCAAATTATTGCTGGAGTATAAAATAAAAAAATATCTGAAAGATACGCGCGTGCAGAGTAACTTGCCAACATAAAAAAATTTATAAGAAACACTAATACGCAAAAGAACAACAAAAACAAACAATAATAAAAACAGCGTCTCAAAAATAAATGAACATAAAAAAAAAAAAAAAAAAAAAAACAAAACAAATACGAGAAAAAATACAAAACACATCAAATCGTACAAAAAAATGGTCACAGGTGTTCACGATTGAGCTGCATAAAATACAAGAAAGAAAGAAAAAAAAAAACTAAACCTTAAACCAAAACCTGCAGATAAAAAGCAACAACAACATAACGAGCATGAATAGTAAAAAAAAAAAGAACTTAGTGTGCTTGAAGAGCAACTGCAAATTGCGTTACGTACGCTACTCGATGCGATCGTGTTGTTAGTTGATGATGATAATGAAGATCATCGTCATTTCAAACCACTGCTGATCGCTTAACAACAACATCAACAGCAGCAACAACAACAACACAAGAACTGCGTCGCCGATACTTTGTGGTACTATCAACGTTGTCTCCCTCATCGATTCAAAAGTTTTAGAATCGTTAAACGTAGCTACGTAGCACGAATTAAGATCTGCAAACTGAGTGGAAACGTCAAAAGCCAGGTCTCATATAACTAAAATATAATGTTTACTTTGACTTTGCTTTGCTTTGCTGTGACTGCTGTGTAAATTTATAACCAGGCTTTATATTGTTGACTTAAGCTTTTATTTATGCAAGCAAAGTTAATACATATGATAGTAAACAAAAATAATTCAGAAAAATAATGCTTCTATACTCCATTGCAAAAGCATTTATCGAATCAGAAGTGGGTTTTGACCCAGTGTTGACCTTAAACAAAAGTGTTGACCAAACAGTAAAAAATTTGCTTACCATCTCATTTTCTTCTAAAGATATATCTGCCTTAGAACTATCTTAGGGCCAGTTTTTCAGTACTAGTTTAAACTATAGTCAAATTAAACCTAGCTTAACTCACCAAAATTGGACGTTTAAACTCGGTTTAACTAGATATTTTAGCATTTGTTGAAGTTAAATTTACTTAAATTATCATATAGTGTGTTTCTTTTTTGCCTAAACCGAGTTTATACATCTCATTTTGGTGAGTTAAGCTCGGTATAATCCCAACAAATTTGAATTGTCGCTATTCTTGAAATGTTCCAAAAAATTTTCAAAGCAAGTATTTTTTGTTTTTTTATTTATTGCACTAAGTCTTATTGAAATTAAAATATGAAGGAAAAAAAATAGTATTATATATTATGATAAATAGCGTTTTAAAAACAATATATTTAGCATTAAATTTTTGAATTGAACCTTACCTTAGTAACAAAATAACTACAAAATTATCACATTTTATACGCAATTATTTAATAAAGATTTGATTTTTGGCCTTATGCTGGTGAATGGCAACTGTAAATTCATTAACAAGCTAGTTCTTTATGTGGTATTTTTTTGGTCCATGGAGTTGGAAACAACCAAACTGCTTTCGCAAAATTATTTGTTGCGAATATTTGTTTTGATGTTGACAGTTCTGTCAAGATATGAGCTTTCGTTAACATTTAAAAACAGGAATCTTTACAATTGTCAATTAATTTGCAGTTGTTAATCACCAGAATAAGGCTATTAATATAAAAAAATAAAAAAAAGAGGCATAACTCAAACAATTCCATTTATTTAAAAAAGCTAGCTTAAAATTCAAATACATCTCCAATAAATTGAAATTCTTAGTTCGGCAGCAATTGTTTCCTTTGCATAAAGACCAACAAATTGGAAAACTGAAAAACAGAGGTAAAAGTTTTAGGTTTAAGTCTTCTTTTGTAGTGTAGTGGAGAGTGCGCTAGACTATCAACAGAGAGGTCCCTGTTTTGAATCCGCGTTCAGGCATGGTTCACTTTCTTTGTTCTTTCCTACACTTAAGATTTATGGAAAAATAAAAAACCACAACTAAATTTTGGAAAATGTGGAATTAAAGGACGAACAACTAAGGTCTGGAAATTATTGCCGAGGCATAACACTAACGTCG
Organism: Dichetophora obliterata; assembly: GCA_963920525.1. Taxonomy (NCBI): domain Eukaryota; kingdom Metazoa; phylum Arthropoda; class Insecta; order Diptera; family Sciomyzidae; genus Dichetophora; species Dichetophora obliterata. Next base: position 36,843,314 of record OY986438.1, on the reverse strand, counting down.
GTTTAAAGCAATTCATATTGTCTTTCACGTTTGTTTCGCTTAATCAGTAATTCACGTATGGTTCCAATCAATTCCTCTAAATAATCTTTCACTTTCTTTTCAGGTCAAAGACCAAACCTTGTTTGTATAAGGCGCATGCCTTGGTTCTATGTTATTTAAAAAAAAAATCCAAAAAGTGGTAGATCTACCACAATTGTGATAAAGTTACAAAGACTAGCTATCACAGGACCGTAGAACGACGAAGAGTTCAAAATTGAATTCAACTTTTTATATGTTATACGTTTATCTTAAAATTGTGAGATAAGAATGTGTTTTATCTATATTTTTCTAAGCTTCGTTACGTGGTGCATAACCAGAAACGCACAAAGCCCATTCAACAGATATTCACATGACATTTGCTACGGCCACCTTGCATTGCGTTACGCGAACATAATTGGGCCATACGGCTTGAATATAATGAGGCCATAAGATCAACTTGTTTTCAGCGTCATATGTTATTCTGATGAGTTTTTTCAAACATGTGTCAAATCATTTAGGACTTGAACAGTGGGTTGGTCTCAGCTGAGTCACTCAAGACTACTGAAGAGGAAATGTAGCTACTTTCGAAATGGGCTATGTAGTCTCCTATGTGATTGAATTTATACAAAGTTGTTGTTATTCTTCATAAAATCTTTCCTAAAGTATTTGAACTTAAGCTCTAAATTAAAACTTTATAAAATTATCAAAGGCCACAATTCATTACTGTTTAAAAGATTGTTTTTTTTTAAATTCTTTTAAATGTATTTTTTTTTTAGAAAAAGTGTGTTTAAGATAAAAATATTTTTATTTAACAGACAAAATCACACAGCAGACTAAACAGACTGTTACGGAAAGAACTAAACTTCCATCTTCAGTAGTCTTGAGTGATTAAGTTGTATCGTTAACCTCCGTAAATATTCGTACTCTTAGACTGGAAGCCTTGTATATTCTCTGTATATTGTATAGTCTCAAATATATCAAAAAACAGTGGAAAATATAGTGGAAAAAGTTACATGAAAAATATTTAAGTGTTTTTCAAAATAATCCTTAGACTAGAATCCAAATTGAATTTTGACTTTTTATTTTCCAGTGTGGGCATAAAGAGCTATTGCCACCAGGATGAATCAGGAAAAGCTACACATTTTTTTATAACTCCCATTTTATGTATAAAATAATGTAGAATGCAAAGGTTTTTAAAAATTCTTAACAAAAAGTCTTATGTTTTTTGTGTGCTATTCTTTTTTCAATTCTGGAAGCAAATGCTCCCTTCTGGAAGGGATTTACCCAATGTATGCATAAGCGTTCTACAAACCTTGATTCATTCTTCTAACTGCTCTCCCTTCACACTTTCACATCAACAAGTTGATAAATTTGCTTGTTTTTATTTTGTTTTGATTCGTATTTTCGTTCCTGATATTTTTGATTTTATTTTTCAAAGTTGCGTTTTTACTGGATATTCATCTGCAGAAGATGGAGAAAAAGAATAATTTTATAAAAACAAAAAATTGTAAAGAACTCGTTTGACCAGCAAAGACCAAATCATAGTCTTACGATATCAACTTGCAACAACGTCGCATGAACCTAAATCACCATCCGCAGAGACCCGGCACGACAAGTAAACACAGCTGCAGCTGATTGCAACCGAACGAAGTGTACCGAACCGAACTCAACCGAGCCCAAAAAAACGAGGAAAAGAAACAAAGAAGAAAACCCAGCCGCAGGAAAGAGACAAAACAATAACAAATCGTAACGTAATGAAACGAAACGAAACGCAACGTAAGAAGAACCAGCATTAAAAAGATATGAAATGAAAAACAGGTCATTGCCTTAATGGTTACGGCGATCGTACCAACGAACATCCATCCGTGCATAAATGTATCTGTGTTCTTTGGATATGTGTACAAACAAACATATATATATATATATATTTGTATATTTATGTATGTATGAATTCAACGATAAAGATTTAAGCAAATAATAAATAAATAAATAAATAAACAACAACATCTATGGACGGACGCATGGACAGAGTGGTTGCGCTTGAGTTACGAGCGCCCTGCTGCAACTTACTACGACGATGCGTAGTAAAACTAAATGCGAAATCAAACAAAGCAAAATAAAAATTTGTAAAGGAGGGCCAAACACACAAAAGAAGTAGTACCTACAACTGAAGTGAAAATAAATCATTAAGCACCAAACGTACTCAGAGTCAAAAACTGACACATAAAATAAATAAGATCCTAATAGAAGGTCCTAAAATTATTTAGAACTATTCTATTAAATTTTCTTATGACTATTAACAAATAAAAGGAAATTTTCCATTGAGAAATCGTATTATTCCATAGAGAAAATTTGCTCAAAAATGCTAAAACTCTTTTATTAATATTTCTTATTGAATGAATAAAATTATGTGGAAATTTTATTGGGAGTATGCATTAAAAACCACGCATTCGTTACCAACTTCATATCAATTATACCTGTAATTTTTTCAACAGTGACAGCTATTGCATTTTAGAGAACGCCTAAAAATATATATTAAGTCTGTGTCCGTACTAACTTCAAGTCATTGTAATAGAAGAGCTTTCTATTACAACTTTCTATTAGAACTTTCTATTCTCTTTCGAGCTTTAAAAATTTTTGAAAAAACGCTTTCAAGCAACTTCAAGTTACTTGAATCGAGTACGGAAACATGCCTATTATATTCGATCTGTCAAACTTTTTATGTACCTATATATAATTATTATTCATTATTCATATTTCATTTTATTTGTTTATTTTATTAATAATATCAGTATAATAAGAACAATTAATATTTGGTTTTTACACACAAGTGTAATTCATTTAAGTAATTAATTTATAGTAATTAAGTAATTCTGGTTGAAAATGTCGAATTACTTTCCAACAAAACAGCATTTGAGGAAAGTTTTACTTACTTGGTTTAATGTAAAGCAAATTGCATCTGCAGCTCATCGTTTTCTCCTCGAAGCATACCCTGAATAGGTTTCGCCGATTAAAACGTGCCAGGAGTGGTTTGCACGGTTTAAAAGTGGTGATGTTGACATCGATGACAAAGAACTTCCTTGCCAGCCGAAAAAGTTCGAAGATGAAGAATTCGAGGCATTGCTCGATGAAGACCCGTGTCAAATGCAACAAAAACTTGCAAATTCTTGCAGGGGTCTAAAAGCATTGGGAGGGATCAATTCGGTACTGCACGATCATGTTCCGAGAGACGTCGAAAGACTATTTTTCGCATGTGGACTGCTGCTCGAATCCATGAAATAAGGATAGAAGTAGCTGCAGCGCTGACTGTGCTTTCTTTCCATGCCTGCCATGTCTGTCAAATTCAGCTGTGTGGCGAATGGAAACAAAAGAAAAGAAATAAAAAGTTTTGCTTCGTTTTGACATTTCCTGTATTTTTCTACCATGCTCCAATCAAAAGCTTAAAAAAATCATATGTTTTTTTACTCCGGCCATGCCTTAACATCGAGGGTAAAGCCGAATACACATAGTTCCAAGCTCATGCCTTGTATTTGGTGGGATCAGCTAGGTGTTATTATGAGCTGATCCAGCCTTAAAGGGCTGACACACTATGGAATCTGTTCATCAAACACCGGCCACGTTCGAACCAATTTGATTGTTAAAAAGCTAATTTGACGGTTTGTCCAACCTGTTGGCCTGTTGGCAAAAATTTTTGATTTTCTCCTTTAAACCAGGGTGTGAAACAAAATGATGGCAAAAAAACAAAAATTCTTCGCTTGTTTCACAAACACGTTGCTTTAATTTGAACGCTACCTCTTTTGAACAAGTTAGACCCGCCATTTTGTTTGAAGAATAAGTTCGCATAAGTGTAAGCTGCTTAACCTAGCAATCACAGGAGATCGCTACGGATTAAGTTGATGCGTTTGAGCCGAGCATTGAAGGAAAAACGGCCGCAATTCAAACAAAGACGTGACAAAGTGATTCTTCAGAATGACAATGCTCGACCTCATGTGACAAGGTCAGTCAAAACATACTTAGAAACGCTGAAATGGGATGCCCTACACCACCCGCCGTATTTACCAGACATTGACCCTTCCAACTATTACTTTTTTCGATCGATGACCAATGAAGACTGGCTGAGCAGCACTTCCGTTCTTATGAAAATGCCAAGAAATGGATCGATTAGTGGATAGCTCCAAAAAAGTCTCCATTTTTCTAGACGGAATCCATAAATTGCCATAGAGATGGGGAAAAGTAGTTGCAAGCAATGGACAATACTTCGACCAAAATATATTGTACCAATTCTTCACAATGAAGCCCTATCTACATTTAATCACAGTTTTGAATGATAAAAAAAACCATTTTTTGAACTTTAAAATACTTCAGTTTTTTTAAAAAGTTTTTTTCTTGATGCAGCAGAACGAGTAAAAATAAAAACTTTATTAGCTAAGGCCAAACAGCAATCGAACAAGGCCTAGTTTTAAATATTTTTTTAAAAGCAGGACTTTTGGCGAAACAGCGGCCGTACAGAAGTCGCTTCAAAATAATCTCGGCTGTACAAAGAACGGTCAGCTGGTGCAAATGGGTCCAACAGTGATTATTCTATAATGAAGATTAACAGCTTTTTTTAACTAGCTTCAAACACAAAAAAAATATTTTTCTACACACAGAAGGTGCTGAAGGTTGTTCAACCCAGCTTTGAACCGCTAGGCTTTTTTAATTATTTTTGGGTCATGTTCGACCCTTATACGGCCATGTGGCCCATGTTCAAACGCTAATCGAAAGCTGATCTCCCGCTTATATTTTTACTCGAGAACAGTCATAAAAAATAAATTTTGCAGTCGGAAATAGACCTAACATGTCATGCGGTTCAAAGCTGGGGTTCAAATGCGGTTCAAATGCGGTTCAAATGCGGTTCAAATGCCCGAAATAGACCTAACGTGTCATTCCTGTAACCTTTCCTCGATCAAAATTATAACAATTCAAAGAGTGTATCTTCCGCAATTTTATTTCTACATATTCTAGATGACAAAGTCAAAATATTATGCATACCCAAGAAACAATATGAACAATATATGAGGTCGAAGATGGCATAAAAATAATCTAAAAAGCCCAACAGCTGTTGTACGGCTGTTTTACAGGCGAGATTAGATTATTTTTTTAAACGGCCCTTGTACGGCCGAGAAAAATATTTAAAATTAGGCCTTGCTGTTTGGGCTTAAGCTTAGTATGCTGTAGGAACGAAAAAAAATTCCATAAGAAATACATTGAGATTTTTGACAACGAACAGGCAGCGAAATTTTTTTCGCCAGCTAGTACGCTGTAGAAGCGAAAATTATTGCTATGTTGCCTAATTTTCATTCGTAAGTGGAGATTTGAAATATCAAAATTTCGCTGTCGATTATATGCACGTACATTAATTGGCGCGGAAATTTGCCATTCAACAATAAAAAAATAAGCAGTAAGTATGCTTAAGTGTTGAATTTGTTATTTAACAAATTTATTGTTGCATTTATATAGTTGATTAATGTGTAGTCTTGCTTTTTATAGGATATAAAATTGCAGCAATAAAAATATGAATCTGTCAACCAGAACAGCAAGTGGTTTTTCTCCACACAAAAATTTTGACTCTACACCAAAATTTCGCGTGTAGAGTTATATGCCAAAAAATGTTCGTTCCTACTGCATACTAAGCTTTAGCTAAAAATTTTAATTTTTACTACTTAAAATAATTATAAAATTTGTTTAAATCATGCTTCATCTACAAACTTTTGACTCTCAATTTTACCTCTTTCTGAATTTCGCGCCTTTTAGTGAGCAAAACTCTTAGACAAGTATCGTTTAAGCGCCTATCAGTGTGACTTTTCACACTATATATATTGAAGTTTCCAAAATATTAAACTTATTTGCTACATTAACAATATTTAAAACAAAAAAATTGCAATTTTTGTTACCAACTGTATATTCAGTTAGTGATAGACTTAAACGAAATAAAGTATAAAATATTAAAGTATTAATAAATATATTACAAGAACTTGCAGTAGAGTGTTTTAGTTTTATCTGATTCCTGCGATCTCCAAATAAAGACGATTTGTAATTCCTGTAATTTTCATTCCTGACTTTTTGTGTCATTCCTGTAACAACTCAAAAACACACAAAATGCCTAAAAATCAATTTATTAACGTAATACTGTGAAGTTTAAGCGATTTTAACTTACTTTGGGGCTTAGTAAGAAGTATAAAGAAACCATAATTCTATCTTCAAGATTTATCTTTACATTTATTAATTTTTAAAATTAAAAGAAAGCTCTTTTGGCGGAAGTTTCATTAGACCACAAAGTGGTCACACAGACAAACATCAGTATTAAGGTTATTTTTTTCGCAACAGTACTTAAGGGTTAATTAATAAAAACATATTTTTAAAATAAAAAGCAATCTTATAGATTACATAACGAAAAAAAGTTACTCATTCTTGATCTCCTTGCATAAGTCATTTGTTTATTTAAGAGCATAGTCTGGTGTTAGAGTTTGAAGAAATCGTTTTATTTTTAATTAAGTTTGAAGGTATCTCTTATTGAGAGTAAAGTAAAAACATTTCAGGCCAAAATAAAGAATATTTAAGAAGTTATATCACATTGTCGAGATCGTTTCATAATTGCACGATCAATTAAATTCAATTTTTTGTTTTGAACGACTTTAAGTGCCTAATCACCCGGGCCAGCAACAAACCATTTTTTATTTCCACTTTAGACGTAAAAAAATTAAAAATATAGTAAAAAAAAATTTTCACAGTTAAAGATGTCAATAAAAATGTAAAAAATTTGAATGATTGTATTTTATTTTGGTTTAAAAAAAAAACCCGAAATCATTCTCGAAAATAAGGCCGGAGCACCAGACTTCATCGTTAAGTAACATGCTATAAAAGGCTGAGTCGATAAGCAACAGCAGCTTAAGTCTGATTTTAAAGTTTCGAAAAATCTTGCTTCAAAAGTTTTCAATCACCATATAAGTTACATGAAAGGGTCTTTTGTTTTAGTGGCAAAACTTTGGCTAGGGTCATGCTAGAAGCTCCAGATTTTGTGTGCTTATAAAACTAGCTGCGTGGAACACTGCTTCATCAGTTCTGTCTTAAGTTGATTTAAGCAATTATTGCTTATCGACACAGAAATATGTACTTAAAAATCGAAAGTGATAAAAGTATTCCAGTGCTATATTGACAAAACTGGTATCTTTACTCTATGGCCATAGCCCCACACTCAGTTTCGGCTCTATTGAAAATTCACGTCATGAACTCGAAGAAGGTCCTCGAAAAAATGAAGCAAGATTGTAATTGGTTTCTTTGATGGCCTTTTTTAGAACCTGCCACTTTAGTGACAATGCCAAAATTAAAGTATTTAATTTAAACGAAATTAAAAAATATATTTTTAATTTACATTAAAAATTCATTTTAAAAAATTATTAATAATTTTTAATTACTAATTCAATTATTATTTCCAGTGTTTTCTTTTTTTTAGTAATTTTTAGTCCATTCTGGTTAAATGTTTAATAGTCTGGTTAAATGAGACCTTATTTGTTTGTATAAGGCACATGCCTTGGTTCTTTGATCTTTAAAAAAAATTAATAATATAGTAATTTTTAATTTCGTTTAAATTAAATGCTTTAATTTTGGCATTGCCACCAAAGCTAATTATTAATTATAATTATTGATAAAACACGCAAACTTTGTCTTTTTGTGAAATATGTACATAAAAAGTTTTCTAAATTTCTAATAAAAAAATCAAACTTCTTGCAAACTAGTTTGCCTGGTTATATAAACTTTATTTATACAAAAAATTTTGTAGAACAATTTTTGACCTATTTTTGACAATTTTGTAATTGTAAAAAAAATCCTCAAAAATGTAATTAATTTCATTTAAGTGGCAACTGAAATTTTTTTCAGGTTAAAATAATTATAAATAAGCACTAAGGAAACTAGTAAAAACAATACGTTTTCATATTAAAAATAATTTATTTAATTAAAACTTTTGAAAAAACAACATACTCTAAAAACAATAAAAAATTTTGTTAAATTCATGTGTTTTCTTATTAAAAACAGCAAGAAAGCATTTATATAAAAAGGTTAACCTTTAAAAACAATAAATTTTTTCAAAAAGTAACATGAAAACTTTAAAAATGAATATGTTATTTTCATATATACAGCAAAAAAGTTTTATAATTAAAAAGTTTTCCTATAAAGCAATAAAAGTTCTGAAACAAGTTTTCTTATTAAAAACTATTTTTGTTTTAATTCAAAGTAATAAGTAATTAAAAGACTAAAAAATTTTTAAAATGAAATATTTCCTTATTAAAACCGTTAAACTTTCAAAAAATAAGTAATGTTAATAAAAACAATAAGTAATTTGATCTAAAGCTCGCAATTTAATTCATGTTATAAGTAAATCTTTCATAAAACAATAAATTTTTAATTAAAAATAGTAAAGACCCTTATAAAAAACAATAAGGCAACTTTTTTGATTGATAAGCTTTCGTTTGAAAAATAATAAAACTACTTTAAATATTAAAAAATTTTCTTATTAAAAGCAATAATATTTCTTCAAAAAATTGTATGGTTTACCTCATAAAAAATTAAGAAGATTTCAAAGGATTTTCTTTCAAGTTTTAATAAGATTTTTTAGATAAAAATCATAGTTAATTCTTATTGACTTTGTTCTATTTTTTTGGGGTTTTTTTTTTTTTTGTTTTTTGGATCTGTGTAGTGTTGAGGATGACTTGAAGAAGTATCGTAGGGAACCTTCTTGTTGTCGAACCTGAATTTATACAATTTAGGCAACAAATTGTTTTAAAATGGAGTATATTAAAGGGGATGAACGAAAATCATACACTTTAGACGATCGCTTCTAAACGCTTTTTTGAAATTTGAAAACTTAATGAATTTTAAATTTATAGCTAAACCATAAGCATAAGTAGCTTCTAGCTCATCTATCTTATCAAACGTCAAAGCAAAATAAAAGCTTACGAAATTACTAATATAATACTTTAGATAACACTTTGCAATTAAATAAATAAGAAGTCGAAACTCAATATTCGTAGATTTACCTAAGGATAGAGTTGAATAGATTAGATATTGCAAAGGGTTGCTAAATCATTTAGTTATATGGTAAATACAGGTTTTCAATTAATTTTTTCTGAATTTTAATCGATGTTTTTTAATATTAATTAATCATTACTACAAAAAGGTCAGTCTTCTAAATTAAAAATGAGTTAAAGATTTAGTTGGGGCATAAGACCAGGGTGAAAATGGAAAAGAAAATTGTACTTTTGAAATTTTGTGAAACATTTTTAAAAATGTATAGAATATCTTTCTTTTTTTTAAGACTATGATTTTCAGATTTTAATAAAAAAATCTGGAACACCCTGTTCTCAAATATTAACCAACTGGCTACACCTCATAAGAGATTGGCGTTTAAAAAATAAAAGTCAGAAAAAAGTGAATTCAAGTGTCTTGAAGCTCAATGCGCATGCGCACAACTTTTGCTAGTTTTCCGCACCAAAACCGCTGATCAACCACAGCGGCTCGGCAAGCTACAATCTTGACTGGGTCTTAGAACAAGTCAGAATAGAATAAGAGGAAAAAAACCAAAACTTGTACAGTTCGGTGCTCTAGAAGTAGGAGGCTTCCCCAGAGTTCAATAGTGTAAGCTGTTGTTGTTGTTGTTGCTGGTTTGGGGCTGCGCATTGGGTACCAGTTGTGCAGCATGCTACAGCTGCTGCTGCTGCTGCTCGGCTAGATCACGCCATGCTGAAGCGTTGGAGCTGCAGCACGTAGTACAGTCAGTGCAACACAAAAGCTGCAGCGTTCAATTTGATCGTGGTTTTCCGGTTTTCCTGGTTATCTAGTTTTCACTTGTTTTTGTTAAGTTTTTTGTTTTGATTTTTCTAGGGTGGCTGTTGGTCTTGGGTCTTTTGTTGACTGTGGAGCACTGGCGTGGTGCTCGGGGATGTTTGCCAGTAAAACGAGGAGTTGGTGGCGGCTGCTGTTTGGCGGTAGCTACTGCAAATGATGTTGTTTTGGGTTGAGTTGTGGTCGTAGCAGAATAACCTGCGGAGTTTTTATTTATTTTAAATCAAGCTTGAAATCAAAACAAAATTTTAAATTGATAAATTAATCAACAGCAGCGCAACCGAAGTTGCAGTAAATTTTGTCCATGTTGCTTATAAAATTGATTTATTAACAACAAAACAAAAAAGAACAAAAATTACGTAAAAGCAATCCTGCCGACTCTGGCAACTCTGTCGCTCTAACACGTGATACTTCTTATGCCTAGCATAAGCTTCTAACAATCGCCTAAAATCATCTAACTATTATGTTACGTTAATATTAATCTTTTTCTTTTGTTTTTACTTCATCTTCGTTTGAACCATGGAAAAACAGCTGTGCAGCGCCGCGTTTCTTGGGTACTACGCGTACTTTTCATTTGAGCGGGAAAACTGTACTAATGACATGCGAGCGTTGACAACGAAAAAAGTTGTTGCAGCGGTAGAAGCTGCTTTAATCGTAGTAAAGAGTAAAGTCAAGATCAAAACCACATCCAACGATTCACTAAAGCGAAGATGACTAGCAAAAGCTTTGCAAAAAAGAGGCGAATGAACGCTAATCTGATCGCGTGCGCCGCGGCACGGGCGCAATCGAGTAAATCAGGATTTTTTTGAGATGGTTTTTGCTGCTACTCAATCTTGCTTTAGTTCGATATTTTTTTTTTTAATTTTCTTGGCTGACTTATTATTTTTTAATGCTTGTAATTTTGTTTGTTGATCCTCGGAATTGTCTAATTTACTGAGTTATTGCTATTAATTGGCATCATTTGTTCGCCAATCCTCATCTAAAGATGGTTTCTACTTTTAGCTCAGATCTCTGATGATCGCTGATGATCGTCGATGGAAATAATAATTGCGTGACACACACGCACACACTCACAAATATGTGTTGAGTTGATCAATTTGATTAATCCTTTGCTGCTGCTGCTGCTACAAATTCAACGGAGTATGTGCTCTTTGCTGTTGTTTTTGTTCTTGCTGTGAGACGCTTTTTATGAAGTGGGTTAATCCACTTGTTAAATGCCGCTTATTTTTATGCCTGTTGTTAATTGATTCCTAATTTTAAATGCGTCGCTTATTATCTTTGTTTTTATGGTCGTAGTGGTGTCTTTAAACTTTACATTTAAATTGCTAATTAAATACAGACAAAAACTTTAGTTCATGCTAATTGTGATAGTTCAGCTGTAAAGTGCTGTCGTTGAGGATCAAAGTTTCAACTAATTACTTTAATTTATATATTTAAAGGAATAAAAATGGTGGTAAATAAAGTTAAAATTCCAGAGCTACCATCTTAAAGCAGTTCTAGCTTACTTTTATCACGTGTAGTAGTCGAAAATGTAGCCCCACTTGGCATCACGGATTCAAATACTAGCTAATTGCTAATTTTCTGTTGTATATAATTTAATCCCTCTCGAGAAAATTGTTTATTAAATCTTAATTAGAACGTGCTTTGACTGAGTTTCTTCAAATTCAGGGATGGTGCTCCTGCCAAATTTTAAAGGTTTTTATGTTTTTTTGTAAGAAAATAAAATACAATTGTTCAATTTATTTTATATACATCTTAAACTGTAAAAACAACATTTTTTCTTATATTCTTATTTTGCTTTTAAAGTTTTTATGTCCAAAGTGAACACAAAAAAAAGGTGTGTTGCTGATCCGGGTGATAACGGCACTTGAAGTTATGTGAAAAAAAAATTTAAATAGATTATTGTTTTCTAGGCTTGTCATTCTATCAGACAATTTTATGAAACATTTTCATTTAAAATAACAAAATGGCGGACTTCTCAATAGAAATTTTCAAAAATCGCGTGTTTTTTTTTTTGAAAATCTGGAGAAGCTATAGGAAAAAGTTATTAAAAATGTACAACTCTACTACATGCGAGAGCCATTGGCGTGTAGAAAACGTTGTAAATTTCAGTCTATTTGGTTTGATAGAATTTTTGAAAACATCTAAGCCGATCAAAAAAACGTTGTTTTGAGAAACACCCTTTTAAAGTTTTAACAACATACTGCGCGCAATATGAGGCGCTTTTGACTTTGTGCTATTACTTCGTTAATATTTTAAATTTTGGTTTGACATTTTTGAAGTTTACTCTCCATATATTGTACTTTCGAAATTTTAAAAAACGAAAATCGATTTTCAAAAATTCGAGCACCAGACTACATGCTTAAGACTATTTAAATTGCAGGTTTAAATAAAGCCGTAAGAAAATTTTTTAAGGTCAATCTTGTCTAAAACATCTGGTTATGTTATATTTATTCTTTCCTTAATTTCGTTGATATATTTTGATTTTATATCGATAAGTCCAAAGTATAAGTTGGTAACTCAATAATTAAAAATTTGAAGTGAGACTATTAATGTGAAGATTTTGTTTTGCAAAAGATACAGAAAAGTAAAACTGAGTACAGGGTCTTAAAGATAAAAGATAGAAGTACAAATTTCTGTAGCAAATTTTATTTTTATGACGAAAACAATACTTGTTATCTTGATGTACCAACTAAAACGTTGGACGTATCGATATATAGGCATTTCCACAGAAAAGTCTTCCGTGACCAAAATTTGAAAACTTATTAAAAACTTATTATTTGATGATTTTATATAAAAGAAACACTTCATTTATTTAATTAATTTAAGCAATTTCTACATAAATTCTTCGCCGGCTCTGTTTCACATATGTAGTTTTTCTTTTCGTAAATGTTTTGTAAATGTTTCGTTAACTTTTTTTTTAGTAAAAATGGAAGGTATTGGTTAAAAATAATGAAAAAATGGTTAAGGCAAGGAAAGGACAATATATTAAATTTGTTTTTTAATTACTAAATCACACTACTTAACTGCTTAATTAGTCACACATTACTTAACTACCTAGTTACTAAATTACCCAGTTAAACTACAATGGAAATTTAAGTAACGTAACGCCTAATCAAAAAGCCTAATGAAAAAACCAGAGAAGATTTTTAAATTTGATCACTTGAAAAATAAACTATGTTACTTGAAGCCCTTCTAAAAGAAATTGTACACAAAAAGTCTTGCCTAATTTACGTAACGCCAGCACATATTTTTGCTTATATCTTAAAATCCTTAGCATCGATTGTTGTCATTGTTTTTACTTAGTATACTGCTACTTAATTACTACACGTAGAAAATTAATTTCCTTGAATCAAATCATCAAAACTTTGCTCAATCACAGTGTGATTTTAGAAGAAGATTGCTAAATTGCAATCACTCCTCGTGTAATTAGGAAAAAGCAAAATTTTGATTAAATTCAAGCAAAATTTAATCAAACTGTTAAATAACTAAGTTATTATAAACTGAAAAGCAAATTTTTACTTAATTCAAGCAAATATTTGCTTAGTTATTATATTTTGGAATAGCAAATTTTTACTTCAATCAAGCAAATATTTGCTTAAGTACTATAAATAGGAATAGCAAAATTTTACTTAATTCAAGCAAATATTTGCATAGTTATTATAAATTGGAATAGAAAATTTTAACTTAATTCAAGCAAATATTTGCTTAGTTATTATAAACTCAAATAGCAAATTTTTACTCAATTCAAGCAAATTTCTGCTAAACACACGAGCACACGTTTATTCTTAATGAAGAAAATTAGGCAACGATTGGTTAACAACTGCGATGGTCGAATGGATAAGTCCATACACTTACACTCACTATAATAATTAATTCAATTATTATAATTAATTTCAAATTATAATTAAATTTTTCAATTAAATTAAATGTTGATAATTATTTCACTTCAAAAATATGCTAGATTTCAGCAAAAACTAATCAGAATTTTCTATTTCAATTTATAATAAATAAGCAAATACTAGCTTGAATTAAGTAAAAATTTGCTTTTGCAGCTTATAATAACTAAGCAAAATCAAATTGAAGCAAATATTTGCTTAGTTATTATAAACTGCAAAAGCAAATTTTTACTTAATTCAAGAAAATATTTGCTTAGTAATTACAAATTGAAATAGCAAATTTCTACTTAATTCAAGCAAATATTTGCTTAGTTATAATAAATTGGAATAGCAAATTTTGATTGGCTTTTGCTGAAATTTAGCAAAATTTTTAAGTGGCTGAGAACCAAGCGCAAGTTTTGCTTAACCACAATACAAATTTAGCAAACATATTTCTCCGTGTACGTAAACATGAAAAAGCCTTTTTAAAAATTAGACATTTTTTTATGCTTTTTTTAATACTTCTTCGTACAAATCGTCTGTGACACAAGTGTGGAAATGCCCATATATAAAAGTGCAGTGTAAAGTTCATCATCAATCCAAGTCTTTAAACAGAATTTTGCTACTTTTAATGCAATTTTATAAGAAAGTGCACCGTGACGTATGAGAGTCGATTAATTGAAATAAAATTTATTTTAATTACTAGCTGATATATCCGGTGTTATTCGGGGAAAAACGTAAAATTTTGATGTTTAGGTTTTATTTGTTCAGATGATAACGATTTTTAGCCAGAAAAAAAAGGTTTTGACGTAAAGCGAGCGTATGGAGATATGCAAAATGGTTTTTTGTCATTCTAAGTATGCTAATTGGTTGATTTCCCTTACTTGTATAAGGGTCTAAGAGGCGTGGTCAAAACTAATAATGCCAAAGCATATTCTAAGATTCAAGTAAAATGTGAGCCAAATTTGAGTTAAATCCCTCCAGCCGTTAAGATTTGTATTCTGGTCAAACAAACAGAAAATGATTTTTATTAATGTAGATAATTAACTTCCATATACTTTTTTTTTCCGTGAATTTTTCCGATATTTAAAAGCTATTTTGCTAATTGGGCAAAGAAAAATCCAATAATTAAGAGATTATTTAAATCGGTCCAGCATATCTTTATATGTTATATGAAAATGGTATAACTAACCCAACTTTATTTTATTAATTTAGATTAATGTGATAAAATGAATACAATAAATTTATTAAGTGATAGTTTGTTAAGTACTAAAATGAAATATTTCAATAGCGTATCAGCAAGACATTTACTTTATTGAAGCTATGTATTTTGCTACATGAAGTTCACTCGGGTTGATTGTCTTCAGTGAAACCTTGTGATATACGTCATTTTACGTTTTTTATCAGATGCAAGAACAAAAAAAGCGGATGGTTTGCCGACACGTGAACATTCCACGCACAATTGACCATGAGAAAAATATGCATTTTCTAAATTCAGACCACAAACACTAAGAGATTGGCCTTTTGATTTGATAATCGTAATGGTGAATGCAAGACGCATCGGGAATTGAATTCGTTTAAACTCAAAGGGCATATTAGTTGGGATCATCGGAATCTTCGGAATGAGAACTTCCTCACCTTTGAATTTTCCTTTGAGTATTATGGCGTGATGGACATTGATCATAAGTTTTCTTATCAGCAAACGCGTTCCATTGCATAGTTTTGATTGGTTTAGATTTCGAAGCATGATGACTACCGAGCCAACCTTCAGTTGTAAATTGTGCGATGGCAGGCCAAGCACATCCAAGGAGTTTAAAATTTAACTTTACCAAAAAGTAATGAAGATAAAAATCTCTTTCAGTTGCAAAAGTTACGGTCTTAAAATTAAAAATGAAGAAATTTTTATTCGTTTAGAAGATTTGATTTTGTTAGTTAGTTTTTGCAGTAAAGTATATTGAATTGAATTTAGCTTGTGTGGGTGAAGCCACATAAAGTTTCCAACGCCCGTTCCAGTTTTCCAATAGAAATACCTGACCAATAAGTAACTCCATACTGAATTTCATTGTTATATGATATTTATTTCCAAAGCTATTCTAATTCAAAAATTTGGCTTGTATGGGCGGAGCTACACCCCCTTATTCAATGACTGTCTCAGTTTTCTAGTAGAAGGATATCACCCAATAGTAATTACATACTGAATTTCGTTGTTATACGACATTTAGTTCCAAAGCTATCTGATAACAAAAATTTAAAGTGTATGGGCGGAGCCACACCCCCTTTTCGAAAGCCCATCCCAATTTTCCAGTAGAAGGATATCACCAAGTGGTAACTCCATACTGAATTTTATTTTTTTTTATTTTTTTTTTTTTTAAAAGATCAAAGAACCAAGGCATGCGCCTTATACAAACAAGGTTTGGTCTTTGACCTGAAAGGAAAGGATAGATTATTTCGAGGAATTGATTGGAACCATATGTTAATTATTTATTAGGCGAAACAACCGTGAGAGACAATTTGAATTGCTTTTAACCGAGGCTAGTGTTATGCCTTAACCTCGGCAAGCATTTCCAGCTCTTAGTTGTTCATGTCCATTAATTTCACATTTTCCTCACTTTTAGCTGTGGATTTTATGTTTTCCATAATTCTTAAATGTGCAGGAAAGAATAAAGAAAGTGAAAAGAACCATGCCCGAACCCGGATTCGAACCAGGGACCTTTGGGTTGAGAGTCTAGCGCACTCTCCACTAGACTACAAAGGCCGACAAATTTCATTATTATATTCATTTTTATTATATTCAGAATTTCATTATTATACGGTATTTAGTTCCAAAGCTACTCGATATCGTAAATTTGAATTGTATGGGCGGTGCTACACCCCTTTGGCCTATACTTGCTCAATTTTGCTAGTCGAAAGACACTACTAAATAGTACGTTCTAACCGAGTTTCATTAATGTGTGACTTATAGCTTGAAAGTTATACTGAAAATCTGGGCTGCTGAAAAAGTGCCACGCCCTATTTCCAACGCCCATAAAATTTTACCAGTAGAACGGCAAGTGAAAATTAAGGTCGAATACCGAATTCCGTTGCTGTGCGCCCTATAATCCCAAAGCTATTCGATATAGAAGATTTGATTTGTATGGGAGGTGCCACGCCCTCTGAGTTTTTCCGATATTTTAATAGTAATTCTGCTATTCGGGATGATTATAAATCCTACAAATAAAAGACCATTAAAATCGGTTTAGCCGTTCTTGAGTTATAAATGGTGTAACAAACCCGACTTTGTTTTATATATATATAGATATGATACTCATACGAAACAGTTCATTAGCAAAATGCATATTGCACTCAAAAAATTGGATTACCAAGAAATGTGAAAGTTTTAGTTGTTTTGCATGCGTTTATTGTATTTGCGTTGTTTTTGCGTGTAAATGTTTTTGTTATGGAAAAAGCTCGAAGGTAAGATTGGAAACAGAGTATTGGTTCAAAATGGTCACTGTTCGATCTGTGTTCGGTCTCTGTTCGGATGAGTGGGATTTAATTATTTTTTTACCATAATCGGCCCTTTTTTGGATGTTCGGCTCTTATTCGAAGTCCGCTTTTCGGACTTTTATATTTTTTCTTTGGTCGAGAATGAAAAACTTCGACATTTTTTATTTCGATTTAGTAACTTAATTTTAATTTAATCAAACTCATATACCAATATTCAACGGTTAGTTTCTACATGAAATAAAATCCTTTAAAAAAATGAGCCGAAAATATATTCACCATACCCATATGCTCTCGAAGTGTTGTTTTCTTAAAGGGCTTACACATTATGGAACCATGTTCGAACCAATTTAATAGTTAAGAAGCTAATTTGGCGGTTTGTCGAACCTGTTGGCCTTTTGGCAAAAATTTTTGATTTTCTCCTAAAAAACCAAAGTTGTGAAACCAAGTGATGGTGAAACCAAACAAAAATTGTTCGCTTATTTAACTAACAGGTTGCTTTTATTTGAACACAACACTTTTGAACAAGTTAGAGCCGCCACTTTCTTTGAAGAACAAGTCACTAATATTTTAGCTGTTTTAGAATATAAGGCTGACTAAAAAAATCAATGATTTTGCGAATCAAAAATTTCAATTTGATAAAATTATCTCGCTAATACCAGGGTGATAACTAAAACTAATAATATTTGTAATTTATTTATACGTTCATTTTTTTATATTAATTTGCTTTTTATTTTTTTCTCTAATATTTTTCTTGAGTGTTTTATAAACATAGTGCCGTAATTTAACCCTGGATGTGCATCGCTCTTTTAACCATATATTTTGATGTATTATATATTGTACTAAATAAACAAAAATAAAACATTGATTAATTTTGAGCAAATACATTGTTCAAAGAAAACACACAAAATAAAATCATTGTTAGTCGATTCGACTAACGAAGCACATCCAGGGTTGAGGGTCGTTATAGCACGTTATTATATTTTCAATCATTCGCATTTATATTATCTTTAAAATTTCCAAGTGGCTAGCTAAATATTTTTTTGTAAAGTTCTGTTTTAAAAATTTAAAATATATTGGAACAATTATACTAGAAAGCTGTAAAGAATTACTCAATGACCCAAAACTGGTTTTTAGAATTTACTTTCAAACATTTTGAGTAGAAAATTACGTTTTTGGCACTCAAAAAAGATTTTTTTTTTAAATATTCGCTGGATACTTAAATCCAAGTCTTTAAAAACCGAACATTTTTTGTTAGAAAATTAGTCCATAAATGTACCACAAAGGAATAGTTTTACGAATATTGTATTTTAAGATGTGATTTTCTGAAAATATAAATCCAAAATAAATACCAATATATTATATAGGCGTAGTGCTATAAAGAAAAATATAAAAAATTCATGTCTATGAGGGAATTGAACTCGCGTCCCATCTGTTAAAAGTTGTCCGTTACTGCCTCTAGGCTATATCAATTATAGAAATTAATTAACATAACGTTTGTATTGACCAAAACCAAACAGTACAAAAAAATTATGAATTCGGAAACATTTCCAAACTCATTTAAAAACAAAAAAGGAAAATTTTTAAACACATTTAAATACGATTTGTTAAATTTACGCTTAAACTGTGAATAGCCCTATTAAAATTATATAAATTATCAAATCTGTAATTCCAACTCAACAACTAATTTTATTGGTCAACGACGAATCTATCAATTTATCGACAATTTCGGCATGGAAATTGCTCTAAATCGTAAGAAAATATAGCTTTATTAGATTTTTTATTTGAATTGTGACAAAAAAATTCATGTCTGTGCCTGAAGCCGAACCACCAACCTCCACAACCAAACCAATTTCTATCATAAAGCCTTAAGTGATAGAAGTCAATTTTATTAGAAAATAATTTTTCTTAGGTTCTTCTGAAGCGTAATTTTTTCCTAACATTTGTTATAAGATTATACTCTTTTGTTGACAATGTTCTTGACACAAAATGAACAAAAGCTTAGTATTTCTTAACTCATTCCTCGGCATCGCAATATAATTACTTTTTCAATATTGTTGACAGCTTTGACAGCAACATAGTTAAAAATAATTTTTAATCGCTTAAAAACCGCAAAGAATGAGCGCAAAAATCAGAACAGCTGTTTGTTTGAAGTCCTTGAAAGCACATAGAAAAATTTTTCTAGGCCACTTAAACATAAATTATGTTACCGTAGGTTGCAAAATATTTAACGAGTACAATGCAAGACATTTAAGTGCAATCGAAATGTTTTATTTGTCACGTAGCAGTAAAGGTCAAACAATTGGTTAATCTAAACCTTGAACTGATGTTAATCCAAAAAAATCAATCAAAAACTAACTGCAGGTTCTTGCGATTATTTAATTAATCGATAGCTTTTAATATAACTAAAGCTTAGCACTTGAAGTAGTTTCCAAATAACACTTATAGCCTAATTTTTATGAGCAATATAATGATGCTTAGCAGCTCATAAAATTGGTGAAACAAACCCTCAGGTGATTATGAAAAAACAAATATATTAATTTTTTGCTGAAAGCTTAAGCTGGCGTGCAATCGCGTGGGTATCCCCAAAAAAAAATGTTGCACAAGCCACCAGAAAAAAGCACAAAAACACATTCTAGTAAAGCATAATTCTAGCGCTTTGTTTGGCACGATCGGACACAATTGGTAGTAGACGCTTGTCATGCAATGTTTTTAGAGCGGTCAACAGGTGCTTACAACTGCAGTTGCAAGCAGTAAAAACAATAGCTGCTACTTCAAACAACAACAACAGTAGGCCAAAGACAAAAATAGTCGCCAACTAAAAAGAATATATCGCTACTTAAGCTAACGGTTTCAACTAAAGTGTCGCTCTTGGAATATAAAATTTGTGCGAAAAACGTTAGCAAGCAACGCCAAAGTTACCAGAAAATAAAAAACTGCACAAATCCACTTAGTAAGGTGCACGTAGCTAAAATTAAATAATTTTTATTGCGGCAGCTAGTTGAGACGACTTTAAATGGTCGCATGCAAGAGAATAATTTAGAACCCACAGAAATAAAAATAGAAACCTTTGTGCCGGGTTACAAGTTATGTAACGATGAGGGTTGAAAACTTCAAAAATCGTGAGAATATTTTTTGCAATAAAACAACTTCATTTGACGCTGGTTTAACTAACCACAAAATTTTTATAAAAGAATAGTGTCAAGAGGCTGATTTTCGACGCCCTTTGCTAATTGTTCATTTATTAGACCTTTTCAAAAATATTGACGAGAATTGACGCTAAACGCATTTTCGGTCCAAAAATTGTATATTGCAACATTGACCATATTTTTCACATCCAAGTACGGAACAAAATAAACAACAAAATTATAGCATGATTTTTTAAATAATAATACCAAAAAAATGATAATATCAATATAAAGATAAGCATTTTCTTGCTTTGACTGTAATTAAAAATGGGATAAAAAAGAGAGTAAATTTTCAATAAAAGTATGAGTACCTACCTAAAAAAAACAAGGAGTATTTAATCAAAGAGTAGTTCAAACCATTCTCCCATATTAGGGAGATCAAAACATAATTAAAATTATTTCAATGCATAAGGTAGTTAAGGTTGTTTTAAAATCAGTTCTCATCCTAGAAGACACTATGCATCAATGTTTCTATTTCATTAAAATATTTTTTTAAAAAGCCAAAGTTTTACGCATCTCAGAAATGTATGGATTGATTTCAATGATCTTAAATATACCGGTAGTTTATAATAAAATCTACATGAATTGGAATTAGAAAAGAATTCCGTTAATTTATTGTCCGAAGCGAAGGGACGCAAACATATAATTCACAATTATCTCACATACTGTAGTTATCTGAATTTCTGCTTTTAAGGTAACCACTTCTAAAGAAAACAAATTTTAAAACTTTAAAAAAAAACAAGTGTCTTAATGGAAAAATATTCAGGAACAATGTTGCCGCGACGATTCTAAAAAAAGTATCCATGAAAAGGTCAAAAAAGTATCCAAAAGTATCCACTTTTGAAAAAAATAGTATCCACGTATCAAAATCCAAAAACTAATAATATATTAATTTTTTAACACATATATACAACTTTAATATTTTTAAGTAATAAAACCCAATTTTTTAAGCTTCCATAACTATTTTATTTATCTAATTTTTAGACTAACAAATATTTTTATTAAAATATAATAATAGAAAATATAACATGTATAATAAAATTAAAAAGCAACAAAAATTTCAGTATTTCTGATAATATTTAGACAAAAGCAATTTTTTTAAAAAGTCACTAAGCTATATCAGACTTAAATTATTTTTCACAACATTTATAGGTTCTTCGTAAAAAGATTTATTTAATGCAATTTTTGATAAGAAAATATTGCCCAAAAATGTCTCAATGTCATGATTTATCTTAACGTTTTTGTCGAGAGTCCCTTAATTCGTTTTTATATTTTGCAAACAAAAACATATACAGTGGAATTCGGTTATAACGACCCTGAAGGGACCGGCATATTTCGTCGTTACAACCGAATGTCGTTATATGCACACATAATATTTTTTTTTTCATTATTAACTCAATTTATTTATTATAAAGAAAAAAATTATTATCAATAGTAAAAATAAAAATATAAAACTTAGGGTAAATAAATAAAATAAGTGTTTTGTTTCTTTGACTTTCTGATAATAAATATTTTTCTTTTCAAACTTCCATCCATGTTTGCAGCAACCAAAACTGTAATACAAACCTTTACAATTCTTCCTCTTATACACTTTTTACCTTTTAATTTTATAATTATATCGTTTATGAGTTTAAAGAAGAACCTTTTTCATCAGCATTATAAATTTTTTCTGAGTCCTGATAGCCATCTCGAAGTTTTGGAAAAAAATTCTGTAGTCAGCTTGAGATACATCACCTGCTTAATCTGAAACTTTGCAGTTAACAATGCAGTGTCGCTATCGAAAATGGTAAATCCAATTTTCTGAACAAGAAAAATTCGTTTTACCTAAAATTTAAACTAAAGGCCCAACCAAAATAAACGATTTGCTCCGTAACGAGTAATAACGTAAGTGTTCGGTTGTATACATTTTAATGCAGTTACCCAAAATGAGCAAACGTAACTGAACCAAACAGTTTGACAAGACGTATTATTCCATAAGAACCGAACTGCTAGCGTAGCAACTCGTCAACAACAGCTGTGCAGAGTGCGTTTTATTTTATTTTCATCAATTTGTTTCCATTTCACCATTATTTCGCTTATCTTTCACAAATCTTTATTAGAAATTAAAAAATGCACAAATTAAATTAAGAAATAAAACTCGACTGCCAACTGATCAGCTGATTCAGACGAGTTGAGAAATTCGTTTCATTTTGGGTTAAATCCGTAAACATCCGCAACGAGTGCAGACGTTCGTCAAGTTGCTATGTCTCGTTTCGTCTATTTTGGTTGGGCCTTAAGTCATTGGCTTTTTCTTGTAAAATATGATCTTTGGATTTTAAGCCAAGTAAGTAGTGCATTTTTTACATTTTGGGGAGATGTGATCCTTATATTTTCCCTATGTTTACATATGATGGATATTGAAGAATATGGCGCAAGAAATTCTTCGCCGTTTTGAAGCCGCCAGATTATTGCAGGTTTTTCTTCTATGGTGAACGCGTTACGTTTAGTTTGTGGAGGCATTTTGAACACAGTAAAAAATCAATCATGCACTTGAAGCAACAAATATGTACTGAGAAAAATCCCGTGCGCAAATGAAGCTATGCAGTTTTGTTGTCAATGAATTTTATACGGTTATTTCCCTTTCAACAAAGTGAAAATTGCGAATATGTACACATATAAATAAAAAAAAATTCAAAAGTAAGCAAATTTAGTCTCAACTTGCTTTTGTCGTCGCTATATGTGAAATTATTTATTATATTTTATGAAAATTGCGTTGTTTTATGCGAACTCGTCGTTATATCCACCGACGTTAAAAGCGAACTCAGTTCCTAAGAAATGAGAAATTAAAAAATGCGGACTTCAAGAATACGACGTTATAGCAGAAATGTTGTTATAACCGAGGTTGTTATAAGTGAATTCCACTCATATTAAAACAGATTTTTTAAAAAAAGTATCCAAACTTCCACTGAGGCTTAAAAAAGAAGCATCCATCAAATTTTGAAGGAAAAAACTATCCAAATGGATCCAAACGGCAACACTGTTCAGGAATCTGAATAGCTCCATTGAGTGGTGTAAGTGGTTCTTATTACATTGTTCTTGTTAGGTTAGGTTAGTGTGGCTGTCTCAAACGAGACACACTTAGACCAATGAGGCCTATTGTAATACCAAGGGTTATTTTTTCCTATCTCTATTTAAACCAGTTTGAGCTGTTTACTAAGCCTAGGATTCGGTAAGCCGAAGATTCTGAGAGCTCTTCAAGGTCATTGAAAAACCAGTTGCCTAAGTGGAGGAAGCGTTGTTGAGCCAGCGCTGGGCAAGTGCAGAGGAAATGTACTGTAGATTCTTCCTCCTCCTCATCTCTACAGCTTCTGCAGATGTCGTTGTAGGGTATGTTCAATCTTTGAGTTCAACAGTTCCTAGGGCTTTCAAAGCGGCTTGACTATCGGATAGTTTGCAAATATCCATGGAAGATATCTCATTCACCTGAAGCTAAGTTAACGCTTCATGTATTCGCTTCATGCGAAGTGGGTTCGAATCCCACATGTTTCGTTAATTTTTTATTTTTGTAAAAAATATTTTAATACAAGCATGTATTAAAATTAAGTCCCATGAGAGAATAAAAATCAAATGTAATGTATACCGTTGATTAAATTTTAATACAGTTTCGGTGTTGTCATATAAACAATACAGGATTTATTAGAATTTAGTCCAAGATTTTTGAGCGTGTAGACTCCTCCACCTACTTTGCCATCTAGTTTTAATCCATTAGTAAAGATCTCATTGACATTGTGAGGTGAACGGTAACCTATTTCCCACTCTTCTCGAGAGAGAATGGATACATCGAACTTCCTTTCAAAGCATAGTTTTTGTAGTCGATGGACCTAGGTAGAGGAGGGAGACATTTTCTAATGCAAGAATGTCTTAGTGTACCTTCTTTCCCTTGGGAAGTGGCTTATAGGTGGATGGCTGTATTAGCGGTGTATTGATAGTCTGTTTTTCGAGTGCACGCCACCAGACATTAGCACCATATAGCAAAATTGGCCTTACAACTGCTGTATATAGCCAGTGAGTAACACTTGGTTGTAAGCTCCATTTGCTACCCACCGTATTTTCGCAGGAGTACAGAGCAATATTCGCTTTTTTGGCTCTCTCGAGCAGATTGGGTTTCCAGTTTAGTGTCCTATCCAGTATAAGGCCCAGGTAGTTTGTTTGATCTGAAAAGCTAAGTCTTGTGTTTCCCAGTTTAGTAGAACTAATTAGAGGTAAATTGTAAAAACCACTAACTCACAGCCCACTAGCCCACAGTTGATAGCCCAGTTGACTAGAGTGTTTAGGCAATTTTGCATAATATCTCGAAGAGCAGATATGTATTTTCTAACAGGTAACAATAGCAACGTCTTCGGCATAAGCTATCACCCTGCACCCCTCTAGTTCCAGTTTTACTGACAGTTCATTTACTACTAAATTCCAGAGTAGAGGTGAAAGAACCCCTCCCTGAGAGTTTCCCCTTGGTACAGATCTTAACGTGGATGCCGCACCAAATTTTGTACTTATTAACTACCCCAAGCTTTGTTAGAGCATAAGTGATAGCTCTTGTTTCGACATTATTAAATTCCCCTTCTATATCAATAAAAGCTAACGTATATTCCTTCTGATGAAG
The DNA here is from genome assembly GCA_963920525.1 of Dichetophora obliterata. Classification (NCBI taxonomy): domain Eukaryota; kingdom Metazoa; phylum Arthropoda; class Insecta; order Diptera; family Sciomyzidae; genus Dichetophora; species Dichetophora obliterata. The sequence continues at coordinate 36,818,229 of OY986438.1, read as the reverse complement.
GGATTTTTCAATGATGGAAACTATGGAGTGGAGAGCTGTTTCCACGGATTTAAGCCCAGCACAGACCCTTGAGGCACACGTAAGTTAATCAGAATGAAATCAGTTATTTGTTTATCCACTTTCACTAGCTGCGGCCGATCCTGTAAATAACCCTTAAGCCAATTATAAATTGAAACCCTAAATCAAGTTACGTTACACATTTTTTCCAAAGGCAAACTATGGCTTACCATATCAAATGCTTTGGTAAAAGTTATCAACAAATAGACCTGTGCAATATCTTTTTTTATCAAGTCCTGCATTGATTCTTGAGAACAAATTCAGCAAAGCATCTTTCGTTGACTTTAATTACTAAAGAAAATTATTTTTGTTTAAAAAACTCAAACCACGTTGTTTGATAGCTTTTTGGAAAATTTTTGAAGTTACTGACAACAGCAAAATTGGTCGACAGTTTTTTTTTTCTTTTGGATCATCTTTTTGTAACAGTAGCATAACAATGGCACATTTAAACTGATCAGGGAACTTTCCAGACTAAACACTCTGATTCAAAATATGTTCTAGTATTTTAACCATATTATACTTCCTTACTTTACTTATTTAACACTATACTTTTCAGAACAAAAATTTGAGATACCAACGCTTCCACATGAATTTGACCCATTGAGTGACCTTATAATTTTTTACAGCTCAAGAGAATAAATCTTTTCGAAGAAGAAACTGTTGCTACTTGCAAAATCCTTCTCAAGATCATTTAAGCTCATTCTTATCCCGGGATTTTCTTTCCGGGATCCCAGGATTTTTAAATAAAAAATTTGTATTACAAATTTTCATGTAAATTCAACCATTTCAATTTAAGTTGATATGGATATAGAATTAGAAAAACCTTTTATTGAGGCTGAAAAAGTTTGTAAGGACGATGAGTGTAAATCACTGGAGCAAAGACTTTGCAAAGTTTTAGAAGAATTTGCAACATCTAGAATCAGCAATGGATTTAAAAATTGTCAGAAATTCTGACATATGAAATAATTTTCTTTTGTAGTGAAGGTAATCGTGATTGAAACATACAAATTCCTTACAACTATCGTACAACTAATTCTCCAACTAACATTGAATCAGAACAGTGCTTCTCATCAGCGGATTATATTTGTAATAATATCTGAACAAAACTCTCTAATGAAAATTAAGACCCGTTGATCAGCTTAATGTATTACTTCAAAAATAAATTAAACAAAATTTTGAAAAGTCTTTTCTAACCAAAATTTGCCTTAAACATAAAAAACCTGAAGAAGGTGTATAAAAAAATAGATTAACATTTATATAATAATACCTTAAACTGTTCTGTATTTTGTTTTTTTATATTTTTTGTTCTTTAAATAAATACAATTTGCAAGTCATTAATATTATATAAGTTTTTTGGTGTTTATTCACAATAGGGGTATTCACAATTTTGTGGTATAGTGGTATTGTAGTATTTTTGCCATAGTTGAAAACTTCAATTACGAGCACCCTCTAAAATAGAATTTGTGGTTGGGAACCTCTCCCACTGTAGCTTTTCATTACTATGCAAATAAATTAACTATTAAATATGATATATTTTATTAATATATGGCATAAAAAAGTTTAACTTGCATTTCTATTTTTGAAATCAGAAAATAACTGGCAACCGATCAGTTGTTTGTGGAACTTTAAAAACCAGTTCGCTAAACATATCATTGGGCTACTTAAAATTACCACACTTTTGGTTTTTTGAGATTTCATGTTAAGCAACAAAAAATATAAAAACCACTCGGTAAAGTGTAGTATCAATACCACAGGGTTTTTTAACTATAATGAAAACAACGCAATTGTGAATACTTTTTTTTTAAAAAGATCAAAGAACTAGGGCATGCGCCTTATACAAACAAGGTTTGGTGTTTGACCTGAAAGGAAAGGATAGATTACACAGTGATACAAAAGTGAAAAAAAGAAATATGCAGGGGTTCTCATGCAGCAATTCTGTTTTGCTGGAGTCCATAGAGTACGAAAAAACTTATACTTTTTCTCAGTCACTTCGTTAAGTAAGTTTTTTTATAACAAATGTAGTGATATAACGATATTCCCAAAATTACAAGTTCAAAAAATCATAAGTTGACTCTGCATTAACCGATTTTCAAAATTTTGCTTTTATTTTACAGATCTGATTTGTACCTTTTAATAAAAAAATAATTCAGTACTAGTGCGGTTGTGAGTAGGAAAGGAAAAAACAAAAATCGTGTTTGTTGTGATGCAAAATGTCACCCACGCAAAAGACGTGAAAGGGGAGAAACGCATGTAAACATGTGGATAATGACTCCAATTAGTGCGAAATGTAAACAAGCGTTGGCTGAGACAAACAGTGTAACAATCATCCAACTATGATTTTGTATATTAGGCGTTTTCTTGTTTTATTACCTGAAAAATATTTACATTTCTAAGAAAACACAAAAAAAAGCAAAAAACATGTTATCACAAAACTTGGCGTAACTGATTCATTTTTTAACCGATTTTTATGATCTTACCTGTTTTAGAAACCTACTTTAATATGATTGTCAATAAAATTTAAAAAAGCAGAATTTTCTGCCTAACGGTCAATTTAGAGCGAGATGAAAATGAACATTTTTTAATTTTTTTTTTTTTACTTTATCGACCGTAACTGAGCCATTTTTGAACTGATTGCCAAAATTTATTAAAAGGTACAAATCAGATCTGTAAAATAAAAACAAAATTTTGAAAATCGGTTAATGCAGAGTAAACTTATGATTTTTTGGACTTGTAATTTTAGGAATATCGTTATATCACTACATTTGTTTTAAAAAAACTTACTTAACGAAGTGACTGAGAAAAATTATAAGTTTTTTCGTACTCTATGGACTCCAGCAAAACAGAATTGCTGCATGAGAACCCCTGCATATTTTGTGTGTAGCACTGTGTTATTAGAGGAATTTATTGGAACCATACGTGAATTATTGAATAGGCGAAACAACCGTGAAAGACAATTTCAATTGCTTATAACCGAGGCTAGTGTTATGCCTTAACCTCGGTAAGCATTTTCAGCAAAGAATAAAGAAAGTGAAAAGAACCATGCCCGAGCCCGGATTCGAACCAGGGACCTCTCGGTTGATAGTCTAGCGCACTCTCCACTAGACTACAAAGGCCGACCCTTAATGTGTTTGGTTTTGTTTTGTTTTAGTTACTTTATTAATAAATTAATTTACACTTTTTTACGATATGTTTTGTTTGGTTTTCTACTTTATAAATGAATTAATTTGCATTATTTAGTTTCAAGCAATATTAAAAATTGTTATATATTAATAAAAAAGGTTTTGAATTATTTACTTATTAAAGTTTTCAATCCCGAACTAATCCCAGGATCCAGGGATTGAAAATCTCGATAATCCCGGGATCGAGAAAAGCTTCCAGGATCGGACTCTCTAGTACACAGCCTTTGAGGACTTGAATTGTTCTGTGGCACATATTTTAATGCAATCGTAGCAAAGTAGTTGTTAAAAATATTTCCAACTGTGGAACTATCCGAAATAATGGAAGAGCCACTTCTTAACGTAAGAGTATTACCTTTACTTGCATGTCCGTTTACAATATTGTTTAACAACTTCTATTCTTGTTTCAGATTTTAGCTGCACTTTTTAAATTCATTGTAATAGAAACTCATCCGTTCGTAACGATTTTTTAAAAAGATATGGCTTGGGTGTTTTGACATTTTTTTCCCAGCCTATTTTTCAAATTAATTCTATACAAGAGTTCACGGTTAATCCAAGGTTTTATTCTAGTTTAGTTCCTCTTAATTTTGAAAATACAGCTAGATTCTTTTGTATGAACTTGTAATCGTAAAATAAATTTTTGATAGGTCTTAGACACATCATTCTCCCGGTATACCTCGTTCAAACTTTCCCAACGTAGACTTTTGTTATAAATATTGTAATTTATCCTGTTCTGGGCTATTAAATGTGTGTCTCCATTATTAATTTTACCTGTAAGACTACCTAATATAAGACCCGTCATATTATGGTATGTTATCTTTAGCTCAATGTTTGCAGCTACACATGAGTTGACAGCGACCTCACGAAAGCGGCCAGAGATATGATCTAAGCAAAATTCAGAAGCAGGTCCTGTTAGCTTATTTACAAAAGAATAGAAATCATGCTCAGAAATAATTGCATAGTAAAGATGGGTAACGCATCAAAAAATGTGCGCTGATACACTAACCCAAGCGCATTTTACTGTATCAGCGTAAGGCGTTAGCGCAATTGCGTCATGACGTAGTTTAAAATGCTATGATATCTATATTAACACGATGTTGATCAGCACAGGATGTGTTAGTTCGATAACGCATGTCTTTATGTGGTCAATTTGTTGAATGCGGTGAGTTCTGTTGTGTCTTGTTCTAAGCCTAAGTTGTCTTCACCTAAGAAAAATAAATGGAATCATAAAACAAATCCTGAAACAGTATATCTGATTTAAGGAACTCATATTGCTTATAAATTAATTAAAAATTTGTTAAGCAATAAGTTATTTATTAATATGAAACATTACTGAACAAAGACCATATTTTTAGCATTCATTAAAAATTAACCAATTTTATACTTCAAGTTTGCAGTCAAACTGTATTCCGTTCAAGGTTAATCTAAGCAATCACACAGATATACAAACATATTTCTGGTACGCAAGACAAGTTGGATGGTACTTTAATTTCATGTATCTAGAAAGCATGCAGATCTAAAGAAAAAAATAAGCATGACGCAAATATATTTTGATGCGGTTTTGCGTTGTTGCGTTACTTTTAACTATTAACGCAATATTCATCTTCAACGCAAAAACAAACAGTTTGTTTAAACGCTTGCGAACACGTTTAGATATTGTTATACATATTGAAAGACCATTGCGTGAATGGCAAAGCATCATAACAATTTAACGCTCTCCAAGCACTCATGCTTAACAGCATCCTTCCCACAACTCCTTTTCCATATTTAAATGAGTTCATAAAAGGGCTTACACATCAGCGAGCTTGTTGGCTTGTTGGCAAAAATTTTTGATTTTCTCCGTCGAACAGGAGTTGATCGACGAACGTGCTCTATAATTTGAACGTCAGCGTCATACCTAATGAAATTCTGTAGCGAAAATGAAATTCTTTATTGTTCATGTTGCTGCGTTATCAATATCTATAACAAAATGATGGTGAAAAACAAGAAAAAATCGCATGCTCGACGAACATGTTCGTTCAATTTGAACGCTGGCTTTTTCCAACAGGTTCGCCCCGCCATTTTGTTCGACGAACAAGTTCGCTAATGTGTAAGCCTTCTAATGCTCGCTTCGAACATTCTATCGCTATGTTTGAGGCGTCGTAAAATGTGAGCAGATTTTGCTCGCTGAATAAATATTTCCCTTATTTTGCTATAAGCGTGTTATTTGTATTACTGCGCTATTGCGTTACTTTTTTTAAAACAAGTGTATTAGCGCAGTAACGCATTTAAGTGCTTCCACTCAAAAGCGCAAAGCAGCTCAGCGTTACCCATGTCTATTGCATAGTAGTAGTCAGTTATATCATAAGATTCAATTTAATTTCATCAATCATATGAGTGATCGTGTTAACGCAAAAAAAGATACATCAGAAATTCCATTTTAAACGTACCGGAAAAATAAAAATAACGGAATGACGGACTTACACATTAGGCGTATTTGCCTAATTAAAGTACCGTTGAAAACACATAAAATAATTTTTTGTTTCTGTAATTTACATTGCTTTATTGTTTTATTAATAATATTAGGAATTTATTTATAAGATTACAATTTATTTTTTGTTATTTGTATTAAAAAAAATTCACTCGATTTTCCCATAAAAACAACAAGATTTTCATGTTTAATAGCCTTTTTTCTGTTAAAAAGCATATAAAAAACATTTACAACATGTTCGCCTTACTTTAGGAAGAGTTCCTTTTTAAAAAAATCCAAAAAGAATATCAATATAAATAACAAGACAATCTTCTTAGTGAAATTTTTTATTTTCTAGCTTCCGTAAATTTCCAACAACTAAAAAATTTTTAAAAAGCAAATATCTTAAGTGCAGGTGAATTATTTTTTCCTTTATTGTTCATATTTTCAGAGCAGACCTAAAACTTACCTCATTGACCCTACTTTTAAAAAAACAAAATTTATTTTTAAAGAAATTTGTTGAAAGTTTTCGAAATTCATTTCAAGTAACCAAAGTTAAAGTATCGGGTATCGAGTACCCGATTATTTGAAATCGCTTGCAGAAATATTAAAACTGACCCGCCAAAAGAACTACATGCCATTATGGCTAGAGTTGTTCATTTAGCTGTGTTGGCCTGTAGCATGCTCAATGGGCAGATTTTGAAATGACAACAACAACAACCGTGCTCTCAAACAAAAACACAACGGTTAAAAACTTAAAACGACGCATAACGTGCGCTGAATTGTGATGATTGCAGGCAGTGTTGCTATACTAAGTAGCCACAATAGCAACAACAACATTAGTAGCAGCAACAGCAACAACAACAGCGACAAGGGCAACAACTTTCGCATTAAGAAATCCGCTGTAGTTGGTTGCTTTGGCCAAAATGTTGCCACAACGTGTTGGTGGCAATTCTGAGGTTATCGCTTGCGTGCAGCGCTTGATTACGTTACGGAGGCTGACTGAAGGCATAAACTACTGGGTTAAGAGACGTAAGAAAAAAAAATGGAAAAAGAAATACTAACAAAATTAATATAATCGAAATTTGCAAACGACGCAATTAGAAGTTGTTGCCAGCAACCAGCAACACCTTCACCAATACTACCACCAACAGTAACGCGCAACAGCAACAACCTGTTGCATTTCTGGCTTTATCGCCCAGGCAGATCTTTTTATGAGGCTTTTGTAGGAGTTGCAGTTGTTGTGGTAGTTACAGAAGTTGGTGTTGTTTTTGTTGTCGTCTTAGTTGTTGCCTAATTTAGTTTCGGCTGTTGTCGAAATTTGCGCGCGCAAAATTTTCCTGCTGTTTTTGTAAACAAAGCGCGATTTCGCAACACACAACAACCTGAATGCGTTTGCTTAACTTTACTTGGCTTGATACTGGTTTGAGTCTGGGCTCCTAATGTGGGCGCTTCCTTAAAATATGAACGCAGTGTCAAGCTTACGAGTAACATGGCTTGCAAATGGGCGCGTTTAAATAACGCTTAATAAACGTTGGGTTGGTTTTTGTTAACGCTCATTTTAAGCGCAATTTATTTCCATATAATTTTGAATAAATGTATCACGCGTGGCTGTTGAAGGACAATAACAACAACGTATTGGCCAAGATTATGAGTGTCTGTTAACTGCATTTCCGCTGTCTTGCTTTTTGTCGCCACTTCGAAAAAATTATGATTTTTGAGTATAGATAGAGTCGGTAAATATCAAATCAACCAACGTTAACACTTCTCATTTCACCAAAATGAAAATTTTTATTTTGCAATAGTTTAATTTTTTATGAATTTTTCCAAAAAAATAAAATTAGTTACCGTTTTTTTCGAAACCCAAAATTTTATTTTAAAATCAAAAAATTACAACAAATACATAGAAACATTGAAAATACAGAGTAACAATTGATACTTTGAAAGAATAGGGCTGTAAATTCAAAATTTAATTTTTTAAACACAAAATTTTTATATGCCATTTTAAGCAAACGAGAAAAATAAAAAATTCGGAGTGACCCCATCCGATTTGGATAAAATTTTGCATGGAGCATCAGTTATCTTACCACAAGGGATGAAACTCCCAACCACCAAAATTTTTCCAAAATGATTTTTAGTTTAAATTCTGTTTAATTACCTTTTCAACGGTAGTTTAAACTTAGCATTCAGTGAAGAAATATTTAGAAATATTTATTTAAAAACAATTTTGTGCACCCTGTGACTCCGACAAGCCTTAGTCTGCCGTTGTAGTCTAGTGCATGATTCAATTATTATAAGGTTATTCGTATTTTTGACGTTTTCTCAATTTGGTATGCTTATTTGAAAATGAGAGTAGAAAAAAATCTTGAGAGCAATTTCATTCGAGCTAAAAATGCACACGGTTGCCCAAATATCATACTATTGGGGGTTGGAATTAATTTTAAAGGTTTTTTTTCGATTTTTAAGCATTTATTTAGAAACAACGGTACAATGTATATTATTCAAAGTATTGTCCATCGTTAGCTACAACATTTTCCCATCTTTCTGGCAGCATATGGATTCCGCGCCGGAAGAACGATTCGTCTTTTGAGGCAATCCACGAATCGACCCATTTTTTGGTATCCTCGTAAGAAGTGAAGCGCTGCTCAGCCAAGCCATGCGTCATCGATCTGAATAGGTGGTAGTCGGAAGGGGCTATGTCTGGGCTATAAGGCGGGTGGGGTAGCACATCCTAATTCAGCGCCTCCAACGTTTCCTTGACGGTTCTTGCAACATGTGGCCGTGCGTTGTCATGTTGAAGAACCACTTTGTCGTGTCTTTTGGCATATTCCGGCCGTTTAACCTTTAATGCTCGGCTCAATTGCATCAATTGTTGTTGGTAGCGTTCCCCAGTGATGGTTTCGTTAGGTTTTAGCAGCTCATAGTACACGACACCCTTCTGATCCCACCAAATACACAGCATAAGCTTGGCGCCATGAATATTCGGCTTGGCCCTCGATGTTGATGCATGGCCGGGTGGTCCCCACGATTTTTTTCGCTTAGGATTATCGTAATGGATCCACTTTTCATCGCCAGTGACAATACGATGCAAAAAACTCTTCCTTTTATGCCGTTGAAGCAGTTGTTCGCACATGCAAAATCGCCGTTCAACGTCTCTCGGCTTCAACTGGTACGGCACCCAATTTCCTTGCTTTTGAATCATTCCCATGGCCTTCAAGCGTTTGCCGACCGTTGATAAGTCGACTCCCAATGATTCTGACAATTCTTGAAGGGTTTGACACGGGTCTTCATCGAGCAAAGCCTCCAATTCCTCATCTTCAAACTTTTTCGGCTGGCCCGGACGCTCTTTGTCTTCCGTATCAAAATCACCACTTTTAAACCGACGGAACCAGTACTCACAAGTAGAAATCGATGGAGCATACTCCCCGTAAGCCTCAGTAAGCGTGCGTTGTGCTTCAACCGCTTTTTTCTTCAAATGGAAGCACAAAAGTAAACCTTCCCGCAAATTGCGTTTTGTTGGAACGAAAGTCGACATGTTCACAGAGAAAAAAATATATGTTGTTTACACTTCAGTGGAATGACACATACTGAAAAATGAAGCTTACACAATGTGCTTTGAAATGAATATAGTCACAGGTGTGCCCGATGCGATCTATTGATAGTTACGCCATCTCTTAGAAAACCTTTAAAACTAATTCCAACCCCCAATAATTGGTATTATATTGACTACTATTAATTTTGTTCTAGTACTTTTATTGCTCCGATTTCTTAGTGCATTATAACTTTTTAAATTATCTTTATTTACTAACTTCAATGAAAACTATGTTAATAAATATATAAGTAATATAAATACAAAAATAAATATAATTTTGTTCGTTTTTTTAATAAACACTTTAAACCTAACTATGAAACCTAAAAAAGAGCGTTTAGTGGCGCGTTCTAAATAAGTTAATTAGCCGAGTTAATTGCATAACTTTACAAAAATTTTAGATCCACGGTAAGTGCATTTATACTTTTTTAAATTGTTAAGAAAGAAAAAAGAAACAAAAATTCGTTAGAACAAAAATAAACCACGGTCGCATAATACGCATTATACGTACTGTATACATAATGTGACCAACCGTACTCCTTTTGGAAGTGTTTTACTTCTTTTTTTCTCACTGTACTTCTTGTATCGAAGTACGCTAAAAAGTACTTATTTTTACTTGTTGTACTTCTTTTTGACATTATTTTGACAATTTTTTCATAAATCTTTTCAAAATACACTTCTCTTACTACTGCAAAAAATTGTTTAAGGTTTGTTTCTGTACTCGATTCAAGTAACTTTATTTATTTTAAGGAAGTAGCCCAGTGTGACGACCGAAATGTTGACTATTTTCATAAATTTTTTAAATAAGAAAATAAAATGCAATCGTTTTGAAATTTTGACATGTTATTATTGATGTCGTAAAATGTGCAAAAGAATTTTCTGTGACTTGATTGTACATTAATTTGCTTATAGTAATATATATCAAAGAAGAGTACTCGAAAGAAGGGGTGATTTTTGGGGGAAGCACCCAGCCTTACGTGTTCATCTGAAATATAAAAATCAAAGAGAATATCGTTCCGCGGGCTTTGTTGTAGTGCACTACCCTATAATATGTATATTAAAAAAAAAATAAAATAAAAAATGACGAACTTGTGAAAAAAAAAATTTGTAAATCTATCTTTTTTTAATTTGTTTAAAAGAGTAACTTATTGAAAAATTGATTGTTTTCAAGTTCCAGAACTAGCTATGTATGCCTTAAACAACAGGTGAAATTTTTAGCAAAATCGGTCGAATAGTTTTTAGTTAGTGCTTCCCCGAAGTTTCGAAAACGTAGTTTCGAAAAAAATCTGTTTAAAGTTTTTACAGCGTTACGACACTTTCTCTTTTTTTGACTGTAACTTTAAAAATATTTTCAATTTAGGTCTAAGACTTTAGAGCATATTTTTAAGATTTAATTTGTATGTTCTATTGCGAAAAATTACAAATTTTTTTAATTTGTCAAACTGGTGGACTACTACTTTAATAAGCAATGAATTGTAAGCTGAATCTAATTTTAAATCTCTTATAAAGTTAAACTTTTTGTTTAATGGATTTATTCATGCATCTTTTAATATCTTCGTTATATTTTTTGGATGTACTTCTATTTTGTAATTCTATATTTATTCCATGTACTTCTTTTATGTCTCTTTTTAAAGTCTGTGCGTGTACTTCTTTTTGCTTTGTTCATCATACAGCCTTAAAAGTTGTTTTCTCTGCTAATGACATCAACTTTACCCAGACTTATAATAACACCATTGCGTACGATTACCTCAACGCCGATTATAAAAGAATAAAATGTTATCTTAGTTCTCTAAATTGGAATCATATTCTATTCAATTTAGATTTAGACAGTGCTGTCTCTATATTTTATCAGCACATTTGTACCGCTATCGAAAGTTATGTGCCAATAATAAAGAAAAAGAATAAGCTCACAGAACCATGGCTAGACAACAGTCTCAGATTTTTGAGGAATCAAAGAAATAAAATCTACAAACTTCTCAAAAACACTGATAATATAAGCGATGAACTGAAGCTTAGATATGACGAGCTATCAAGAGAGTTCTCTATCAAGTCAGAAGAAGCGTACAAGTTGTACACGAACATCATCGGAGAAAAAATTGTCCAAGAGCCGAGAAAATTCTTTGACTTTGTTAACATGAAGCGCAAATCTAGCGGCTATCCATCGTCTATGTTTAAAGGTAATGTCACTTCGTCCAATTCTCTTGAAATAAGCAACTTGTATGCCGATCTCTTTAAGGAGGTCTTTTGTCTTCCTACCACCTTATCTGAAACTTCTCCTAGCTCAACTATTATAGTTGATAGTTTATATTTAACCCAGGAAGAGATTTCTAATGCAATAAAAGAACTGGATATACTAAAGGGACCAGGACCAGACTTAATACCTACGATTGTTAAGTGAATATCAGCACCAAACTACATATGCAAATAATGAACCCATCAATCGTTGTTGCAGAGAATTTAATAATATCTCTATATACTACTCACCTTCTATGTCCAAATCCTCTTTCAAGCAAACCCTATATAAATCACTCAGTAATCAGAATTAACCCAGACCTCAGATAAACTACATACAGGTATGGATTTATATGTATAAGCATTTAGTTTAATAAATCAAAATTCTTTAACATCCCTCTCCAAATCTCCCATTTACGTCCTTTTGTCCTTATAGTCTTTAAGAATAATATATATACATCGTATCTTAAGTGTGTATATAGTCTCTCTCTTGTTTTCCTCCTCTTCTCTTAGTTTTGACATGGTTTTTGAAATCATGTCAATCCGGTGGGCGGAGTATGCCCACTAAGAGCACCAAATAAAAAATAAAATAAAAACAAGGAAAGGGGAGAAGAAAAACAAAAAACTTAGTAATCTAAACTTAGTAATAAGTAAACAAAACCTGTTAGAATAAGTAAATTGCATTGCATTGCCTTGTTTGGCCAATAAATAAATAAATAAATAAATAAAATGTTAGTCACATTATGTATACATCACGTTTTTGTGCCGCAAGCTGCGTACGTTTAATCCCTTACAATTTTATTATTGCAAATTACGTTGTTGTAAACTTATCGAACTTACGATGTTTACATCGACAACACGGGGTTCATTGAATACCACTAGTATTTCTTTATAATTTGTTTTTTGCCTTAACTAACTTTCCTCTAAATTTCAATAAATAAAATTCACTAATAAGGTTTTGAGCAATGGCAAAAATAACTTTTTATTTTATATTTGCAAAGGAATTTTCTAAATTCCTAGAATATACTCACAACATAGCATGTACTTACGATGCAACACCTACATAAGTTCTTTTTCTTATTAACTTGGCAAGAAATCATTGAAAAACTACTACACTAGAAAACTACACAACGAAACACTGAAACATACCTTTTTTTCCAACAGCACAAAACACTGTTAGCAGATTGTCAAAATATGTTTGTTTATAAAAAATAAGCATACGTCAAAAAATACGAATAACCTTATAATAATTGAATCATGGTCTAGTGTAGAGTGCGCTAGACTGTCAACCCAAATTCGGTTCGATTCCGGGCTCGGGCATGGTTCTTCTCGTTTTCTTTGTTTTTTCTTACATTTAAGAAATATGGAAAGCTTAAAATCCACACATAAATTGTGGAAAATGTGGAACTAAACGACAGGAACACAACTAAGGGCTGGAAATGCTTGCCAAGGTTAAGACATAACACTAGCCTCGGTTAAAAGCAATTCAAATTCTCTTTCACGTTTTGTTTCGCCTAACCAACAATTCACGTATGGTTCCAATCAATTCCTCTAAATAATCTTTCCCTTTCCTTTCAGGTCAAAGACCAAACCTTATGTATTTAAGGCGCATGCCTTGGTTCTTTGGTTTTTTTATGTACATAAAAAAAAATCACGCAAAACTTTTTTCCTCCAAATAAAGTTTTTATTTTATGTCACTGATATTCCGGCAAAATTTTACCTAATTCGATGTGGTCATTCCGTAAGGCCAGTACGTTTAAAATGGAATTGCTGTATTAGTTTTAGAGCAAAATGAGTAAAACTTTTTATTTGGAGTAGTTAATTTATGTGTTAAACAAGTTTGTATAAATTAAAAATGTCTTATTATTAAAATATCTATAAACTGGAAAAGTATTTAGAAGAATATAAAAGATTTCTTGTAAACAATATTAAATAAATTTAAGTTTTTTCGGAAAACTTCAGTTGTTGAAATATTAAGTTTTTATAAATACAATTTCTTGCATTAATCCTTTGGCTAAATGGTCTCTTGTTTATTTAAACAAAAAAAAAAAGTTATTTAATTTTTCTCCTCCGACGTTCCACTGGTTATTTTTTTGGCATCCTTTCTATGCGTCACACGCTCAAAACCAAATATCCGGTAAACTCGCCGATGTTAAGAGCATTACTTGAGTTCAAAAATTGGCTCGTATGCATAAAAAAAGAGTGAACGCTGCAAAGCAGTGTTTGCTATTAAGTAGTGAAAGGTCAGTAGTGAACACTACTTTTGGTATGAACAAACATTTTAAGTAGGCTCTATTTTTTAATTTCGAACATAAGTGTTCACTTATTTTTTATTTGTGATAAAACTAAAACTATTGAATGATGATTACGATTTCTTGGGCGCCACGATTTAAAAATATTTTTTGTTAGAGAAAAAAAAAATTTCGAACAAAATATTGGTAACTCAACTACTTATCGAGTCATCGATTTTTGAGAATTTTGTAACGGTGCTCCGTACAATAGTTGCACCCCACTCCTTACGCCACTGTCTCGCTACACCACTGTGCAACAGCTAATGCATTGAGACATATGACAACCACACAAACACATCATGGTCAAAGCAGACAACAGCTAATGCATTGAGGCATATGACAACCACACAAACACATCATGGTCAAAGCAGACAACAGCTAATGCATTGAGGCATATGACAACCACACAAACACATCATGGTCAAAGCAGACAACGGCCACTATATCAAAGCATACGACAACCACACAAACGCAGTACACCCGAAGAAGACAACAGCCACACGGTAGCGACAAACAAAACAGGCGAATTTAACATCCACATGATGAGTGGCGCTATAATTCACAAGAGGTTTTCAACCGAAGGTATTTAAGAGTGCGCTGTTTGGCTGGCTTCGGGACGGCTCGGAAGCGTAGTGCTTTGTACCGTCCGACACTTGTTACGATTTAACGAGTAGTTGTTTTCCGACGAGCTATCGAAAGTGTGCTCGTTACTAATACATTTAGTTTTAAGCATTATAAGTATTGTAGGTATTTTAAGGTTATTTGTGTGGATTACTACATCGGCTTTAGTCGGTCGATTGTCCAGGAGTGATCGTTCGGATTACTACATCGGCTTTAGTCGGTCGTTCGTTCATCGCAGTGCTAAAGCGGATTACTACATCGGCTTCGGTCGGTCGATTATTCGTCTGAAGTGCTCGGTTGAATTACTACATCGGCTATAGCTCGGTCGATCATCCGAAGGTGTTCGTTGGATTACTACATCGGCTTTAGTCGGTCGTTTACTCATCGTAGTGCTAAAGACGAATTACTACATCGGCTTCGGCCGGTCGATTATTCGTCTGAAGTGCTCGGTTGAATTACTACATCGGCTATGGTCGGTCGTTCATCTATTCGAGCATAGATCTTGATATTTATATATTAGGGTAATTCACGCAACTGTAGATCGTAAAATGCGTAATTAGAATTTGTAGTTACTAAATCATACCGCTTTAAAGCATAGAAGCATTTACTTTTTTTTGTAATAACGTAGAGTTTGTTTATTTGCCGAAAGCATCGCAGTCGGGTCCTGCCTAAGCCCAGCAGTCACCGCCTCTTACTTACCGCCGCATCGCGCCAAGAATTAAACTTCTTCGCATCTCACTGAACCCGAACCGAACCGAACCGACACCAGTACGGGCCGAAGCAGCACTCGTTTGCACGACACAAGCGACAACAACTCTACGAACCAGCGTATTATTATTATTATTGAATTATTGTGTATTGTAATAAAAAGACATAATAAATAGATTTGTACATATTGAAATTGAAATATACAAACTCTTCTTTTAAACTACTTGATTATAAATAAAGCAAACTATTTTTAATCGAGGCATCGAAACACCTAGTCTTTTTATTTATTTGACGAAAGTTCGAGGGTCTTTCGTTTGATCCTGGAGCGGCTGAGGATACCTCAGCCTTTGAAGAAAACCCCCTTACAAATGGCGCCCGAACAAGATGCCATTTCGTGCCAAAAGTTTTGTTTAAAAAAACATCTATATCTTTGCCATTACTCAATCAATCCAAAAGATTGACATGTCATTTGAAAGACAATTAAATTATCTGCAATACAAATACCATTGCGACAGTATTTTAAATTTTATAAGCAAACTAGCTAAAACCCGGCGCGTTGCTGCCACTCTCCCTTGTCAAAGACCCATAAAATGTTATCAGTTAAACAGCTTGTCTAAATTGAGGTCGAATACTGAATTCCGGCGTTGTGCGACCTATAACTCTAAAGCTATTTAAAAGCACAAAGTTGGGTTGTAAGAAAAGTGCCACTCCCCTTTGTCCTATCCATAAATTGGGTTATATAGGAGTGCCTCGCCCTCTTCATCACCGCTAATAGAATTTATTAAATTAAACTGGATGTATACATGGAGGTCAAATACCGAATTCCAAAACTGTGCGACATATAACTCAAAAACTATTCGATAGCACAAATTTGGGTTGTATGGGAGGTGCCACTCCCCTTTTTCCTACGCCCATAAAATTTTACCAATGAAACTGCATGTGTAAATTGAGGTCGAATACTGAATTTCGAAGCTGAGTTACCTATAACTCCAAAGCTATTTGATATCCTAAATTTGGATTAAGTTGGAGGTGTCACGCCCCCCCCCCCCCCCCCCGACAAACTCTAAAAAATTTTATTAGTAAATTTGCATGCGTAAATTTTGGTCGAATACTGAACTCCGCCGCTGTGCGACTTTGCACTCCAAAGCTATTCGATATCACAAATTTTCGTTGTATGGGAAGTGCCACTCTCCCTTAATCAACGCTCATAAAATGTAATCAATGAAACTGCATGTGTACATTGAGGTCCAATACTGATTTCAAAAACTGTGCGACTTATAACTTCAATGATATTCGATATCGCAAATTTACGTTAAATGGGAGGTGCCACGCCTCTCTTCCCAATGAACACAAAATTAAATCAATGAAACCGCATGTGTACATTGAGGTCGAATACTGAATTCCGGCGTTGTGTGACCTATATCTCTAAAGCTATTTGAAAGCACAAAGCTGGGTTGTAAGGAGGTGCCACTCCCCTTTGCCCTACCCATAAAATGTAAGTAATGAAAGTGCATGTATAAATCTAGGTCGAATACGGAATTCTTACGCTGTCAACCTATAACTTCAAAGAAATTCGATATCGCAAATTTGGGTTGTAAGGGAGATTGTCACGCCTCCCTGTCCAACGCCCATAAAATAAAATCATTGAAACAGCATGTGTTAATTGAGGCCAAAACTGAATTACAAAGCTGAATTCCTATAACTTTAAAGATATTCGATAACACAAATTTTGTTTTATGGGAGGTCCAACTCCTCCTAGACCAACTCCCATAAAATTTCATCACTGAAATGGTACGTCTAGATTGTGGTTGAATACCGAATTTTAAAGCTGTGCGACCCATAACTATAAAGCTATTCGATAACACAATTTTTTTATTTATTTGTAGGACGTAAAAGGGGGTGTGGCATTTCTTCTTAAACCATCTCGTACTCAAAGCAAAGCCACTAAAAAATTTCAGCTCAATCGGACCAATAGTTTCGAAGTTTTTGATATTTTCTTAAAAGTAGGCGTAGAATAAGAGTGACCACGCCTGTTTTTATTAAAGCTAATGACAGTTATCATACGAACTTATTTACTAAATTTTAATTTAATACGAGCAAAACCGTCTGAAATATACCATTTTTATTGATTTCTGGGTGATAAAAGGGGTGTGGCATTATTTTTCCGTAAACCTTTGCGTAGCAGTTACGAACAAACCCGTAGAAGGAAGTATCTAATTTCATCCAGTCGTTTTCAAGTATTAAGCATCCGAACAAATCACGATTCATTTTTATATAGACAGATATTGATTTGTGGGCGGTAAAAGTGGGCGTGAAAACATTTATGTATCGTGACTGCCTCTTGGAGCACCTACACAGCAAGTTTCACTATAAAAATGTGTAGAACTCTGGAATTGCCATGATTTCGAAAAAGTAGGCGTATTTATATTACGACCACGCCCATTTTCTGTAAAGTTACCGACAATAACTATCTGAACAAAATTACCAAATCTTAGTTTTTTACGATTGTAACCGTCTGATATATATCATTTTATTGGTTTGTGATCGATAGCGCAAATTTGGCTTGTATGGGAGGTACCACGTCCCCTCGTCCAATCGTTACAGAAACACTCTCAAGATGTGGCTTCAGTTTCCCTGAAAATTTCATAAAGATTGGTTTAGCGGTTTTGGAGTCTATACGTGATATAGCCACATACCCACATACCCACATACCCACATACATCCATCCATTTTTATATACATATATAGATTGAAAGCAGATTGTTTACAATTAAAGTAAAATGGGGCGAAAAAGGGGGATTTGGTAATAAAAAAATCTATGGCTACCTTACCTGTATATAAAAAGTATATAAAACTTTAGGTAAATACATATTACTAAAATGTATTTTGTATAGCAAACATTGTTAGTGGTATAAGTAACAGAGAACTGCAAAACTCACATTAAATTATTCAACACGTAATCAACACTGTAAAAATCATGCCTCTTCGTTCAAGCGATCAAACTTGCTCGAATGCACATATTCGCTGTTGAGTTCAATTCAATCAAACCATGTGCTTCGTGTTGGCTCTATGATTTTAATCATCGGTCGTCTTCATACGAACACATCGATTTATGTCGTCTTCGTACCGATATATTTCGGATGTTTTTTCGTTCGGCTCAACAACGATTATTTTCATCAGGAATGAAATGCAAAGAGAAAAAATCAGCTCGTATGAGTTTTTTTATATGGTGGCAAAAAGGAAGATAGAGCGCAAAACAGAACCAAATGGAAGCAAAAGCAAAATATTTTTATGGCAACATAGCAATATTTATTTTCATATTACATGTTTTTATACACATACATAAAAAGAAAAACAAAGAATTAAGCAAGAATAACATAAATAAATTGTATTCAACAACAAGAACATAAATGAAGGCAATATTTCAACTCATATTAAATAATATGAAAAGATAAATAAATAAGTAATTGATAGCTCTTATGACGGCTTAAGTTTGATGAATTCTTTGGTGAATATTTGAGAAGTTTTGAACATGTTCGGCAGTAAAAAAATCCCTCCAAAATAACTCCATCCTCCTTAATTACTTCAGATAATATGCTCCATATTATACTTCTCCCTTTGCATCGCGGCGACAATGTGTAAACACTTTTTGAAATTAATTCCAACACAAGAACTTCGTCGTTTGACATTTTTAAAGCAACTACATTTATCTATTTCTTTTTGAAACACATATGCATTGCAACATATAACTGTAATTCCGCATACTATTCAACGCCAACACTCAAACATGTGAGTTCGATCAGTCGATGAACTCACACGAACGAAGCCTACAGCAGCGTCATGCTCACGACGCCAATACTCGTTCGCTCAAACATGTCATTAGATCAGCCGATCAACTCAAACTCAAACTGACACGGAGGACGCGTTCGCCAGCGTTGTGCTGATTTTATTCAAGGCTAAGCTTTGTTGAGTGAGTTGAGTTGAGTAAGAATTTCAGTGATTGATTAAATCAAGCAAAAAGAGAGTTTTGCAGTTCTCTGATAAGTAAGTATCTGAATTAAAAAAGGGGAGCGGTGAAGTGGGCGTGGTTCATAGTAATATGGCGACGTTAACAGTATTAAGAGCAATATACTACCAAATAAAAAATAATCCGTTGGAAGGAACAAATTTGTACAGAGAACAAAAAGTTTAAAACTTAAATTTGGCGTGAAAGGGGGCGTGAAAGGCGGCGTGGCGTAAGAAATGTTTATTTCTACCTCGCCTGGAGTATAATGTGTATACAATTTTAAGTAAATCTGTTAAAAACTATATGGGAGCAATTACATAATTTTAAAAAAGTGGGCGTAATAGTGGGCGTGGTCGAAAAAAGTACCCTATTAATCATGCCAGAGTCCCAGTTAAATGCCGTGAAAATTTCAGGAAGATCGGTCCAGAGGTTTGGTCTCCTATAAGGTACAAACAAACAAACAAACACACATTCCATTTTATATATATAGATTAACATATTTGAATTTTTTAATTGATACAACCGTTATTTTCTACTAAATTTGCTTTATTAAAATTATATATTGTATTCTAAAAGCTTAAACCTTTCATTTGATATATTCAAATGTATAAATTTTGAGCAGAATAAAAAATTCTTTATAAGAAATGCAAAACAACTAAGATGAAAACGCTTGAAAAGAAAACTTTTCGTACAAGAGCAAATCATTTCATCAGAAAAAAAATACCAATATACATCAAATAAATTATTAATATTGTATATCAAATGAAAGAAAAACTTTTTAAGCTTTAATTTTTTTGTTCCAGAAGTCATAATAATAACGGTAGTTTTTGAGAAAATAACAGTTTAATATAAACAAAAATTTTACTTTTACATTCAAATAGCTATAAAATGTGAAATACTATACCTGATTAATTTAACATTTTTATGAAAGCCTATTATATTCTCTTTAATATAATATCTCAACTATCTCAATCGGTTATATAATAAGGAAACTATATAAAGTTTTCTTAGACGATCACAAAAAAAATATTATTTTCAAATATCGATAACTCAAAAACAGATCGATAAATCCGATTTTTTCCTTCAGCCATTCCTATTTATATTGAAAGTAGTTTACGAATCCACTGTCAAATCGCAGCGCCCAACAAATCGTTATATCCCCACTTTTGAGAATCGATAAAGTGACCGAAAATAATCTCCATGGCCAAATCTTCTTAATTTATAACATTTTTTTTTAATTTCGCGTAATAATTATAATTATAAACATTATAATAATTTATAAACATTACCATTTTGAAACAAATTTATAAAAACAAGTCTTATCAAAATCACACTACAAAAACGTAATAGTGATCACTTCTTTTTAAGTAGTGAACACCTCTTTTATGCATATCAAATATAAGCAAGTAGTTTTTCGAAAATAGTGTAGTCAAAAAAGTAAGTGAACATTATATAGTGTTTTCTTTTTATGCATATCAAAAGTGAAAAATCAAGTGTTCACTACTTAGTCTAGTGTTTACTTTTTTATGGCTTTAAATCGCTAAGGCATTCTCTTAATAATTACACTGTGATAGTTTTTTTTTTAAATTTCGAAGACATGCCGGAAGAGGACGGTTTCACCCTATTTTTTACTACATCCTTATTTTTTAAGGTTTTCCGCATGGTAAAAAAATTGGTAAGCATATTATAAACGAAGATATAAGATAGCAAGAACTGAGGATTGATGAAAAAAAAACGATGTTAAAATGCAAAAATATATAATTTTTGCTATATTTTGTTCTTGAAGAACCCGACTAGGTATTCTTCTTGTTTGGTTCGTTCACAAAAACTTACTTCGAATAGCAAAAGCAATATTTTTTGGTAAAAATTAGACATGATATAGCAACATCTGACGTCTAGTGGTGAGAGGACTAAGAAAAATCGCGGACAAATGCAATTTCTACGGTATTTCAACCTAATTGGACCCAAGACCATTTTTTTGGTATATGGTGTATTGACAAATTTGAAGTGAAGTGAACAACTTTTGAACCTAAGAAGTCTTGCCGAAAAAACACCAAAATATAAGTTACAAGCCATAAAATAGGGGATAAGACCTGAAAAAGCTCTCTTGGAGGCAAATTTTGAACAACCAATCTTGTATGTAATGATGCAGTTCAATTCTCTATACCAAAAATAGGGTGAAACCATCCTCTCCGGGCATGTCTTTTTTTTTTGCGGCTATCACATTATATATAAATTTTTCCAAAAAATCTTTAAAGCCTGTAAATAAATAAACAAAAAAATGGGAATTATTGTTACCAGGGACCGTAAATAACAGTTATTTTCGCAATTTCTATTCAAAAAGTCAAATCGGAAAAGTAAGTCTATTCGATATTTGAATATATCAGTGTGATGCTTGTTAGCTAAGGAATACAGGGTTCAGAATATTCACACACCTTCACTCACAAACATTTGCTTGAAGCACACAACACACAATGTTATTTTCATTTCATTTTTGTGTGTAACGTAGTTATCGTGTTGTTGATCATCCAACATGAATTCTTCGTTTTAATATTTGCTTGTGTGTCACAAACTCAAACAATGATCGATCTCAACAATTCTCTGTGTTTCAGTTTTACACTTATGTTTGCGTCAAAATGTTCATGTTGGAGAATTCAGGCCTTTGTCAAAACCAAAACAAAGACAATTTTTCCAACATGAATAAGTGGTGTTTGCAAAATTGTCTTTGTTTGTGTCGGTCATTAAGATCGATCACTACCGTCGTGTGGCGTAAAAAACAAATGCTGTTCTGGTTGCTGTGCAGCGTATTGAATTGGTTTTTGGCCAAATGTAGCAAATTTCGGCGTCAATTAGAAAATATTTTAAAATATTAAAATAATAACCTAATAATATGTTTTTTCAAGAGATTTAAACGTCATTTAGCAGTGTTAAGGGGTCGCTGATTTCGAATCTAAAGTCAGAATGTTAAAATTCAAGATTGTGGATAGGGTTGCCACCTTATTTTTTTTAGTTTTCTGAACTCGGGGCTGGCAAAAAAAATGGTACACCAAAAATGGGTCGCTTAACCCAAATCCGTTGTCAGAATTTCCAAATTATTAAATTTTGAAATAATAGGGTTGCCACCTAATATTATATCTTTTCAAGAGTTTTAAACGTCATTTATCAGTGTTAAGGGGTCGCTGATTTCGAATCTAAAGTCAGAATGTTAAAATTCAAGATAGTGGATAGGGTTGCCACCTTAATTTTTTTTAGTTTTATGAATTCGGGGCTGGCAAAAAAAAAATGGGACGCCAAAAATGGGTCGCTGAACCCGAATCCGTTGTCAGAATTTTCAAATTATAAAATTTTCAAAATTCGATATCAGCGACCCCTTAACACTGATAAATGACGTTTAAACTCTTGAAACGACATACTATTAGATGGCAACCCTATTGTTTCAAAATTTAATAATTTGGAAATTCTGACAACGGATTTGGGTTAAGCGACCCATTTTTGGTGTACCATTTTTTTTGCCAGCCCCGAGTTCAGAAAACTAAAAAAAAAATAAGGTGGCAACCCTATCCACAATCTTGAATTTTAAAATTCTGACTTTAGATTCGAAATCAGCGACCCCTTAATACTGATAAATGACGTTTAGAACTCTTGAAAAGATATAATATTAGGTGGCAACCCTATTATTTCAAAATTTAATAATTTGGAAATTCTGACAACGGATTTGGGTTCAGCGACCCATTTTTGGTGTACCATTTTTTTCTGCCAGCCCCGAATTCAGAAAACTAAAAAAAATTAAGGTGGCAACACTATCCACTATCTTGAATTTTAACATTCTGACTTTAGATTCGAAATCAGCGACCCCTTAACACTGATAAATGACGTTTAAAACTCTTGAAAAGATATAATATTAGGTGGCAGCCCTATTATTTCAAAATTTAATAATTTGGAAATTCTGACAACGGATTTGGGTTCAGCAACCCATTTTTGGTGTACCATTTTTTTTTGCCAGCCCCGAATTCAGAAAACTAAAAAAAATTAAGGTGGCAACACTATCCACTATCTTGAATTTTAACATTCTGACTTTAGATTCGAAATCAGCGACCCCTTAACACTGATAAATGACGTTTAAATATCTTGAAAAAACATATTATTAGGTTATTATTTTAATATTTTAAAATATTTTCTAATTGACGCCGAAATTTGCTACACTTGGCCAAAAACCAATTCAATACGCTGCACAGCAACCAGAACAGCATTTGTTTTTTACGCCACACGACGGTAGTGATCGATCTTAATGACCGACACAAACAAAGACAATTTTGCAAACACCGCTTATTCATGTTGGAAAAATTGTCTTCGTTTTGGTTTTGACAAAGGCCTGAATTCTCCAACATGAACATTTTGACGCAAACATAAGTGTAAAACTGAAACACAGAGAATTGTTGAGATCGATCATTGTTTGAGTTTGTGACGCACAAGCAAATATTAAAACGAAGAATTCATGTTGGATGATCAACAACACGATAACTACGTTACACACAAAAATGAAATGAAAATAACATTGTGTGTTGTGTGCTTCAAATAGTGTTTATTGACATTTATGTTGGAGATTTCTGTTACATGAGTGAAAATTTCTGAACCCTGAAGGAATAACAATCTTTATAATTTTAATTTTTCTGATTTTTTTAAAAAAGTCAATATATAATCGTTGTTTTTTGACCAATTTTATTTCGATAAAAAAAGTGAAAATTTTTCTTTTGTTTTTTTAATCAAGAAAAATAAGTTAAAATTTTACTCTTATTTTTTTGATCAAATATAAAAACTAAAATTTTACTTTAATTTTTTTGGTCATATATAAATGTTAAAACTTGACTTTTATTTTTTCGATTTAAAGTAACAGTTAAAATTTGACTTTTGCTTTTTCGATCAAAAGTAAAAGTCATATTTTTATTCCTATATCATCTGCTTGCAGTCGCTGTCCCATTCGTTTGCGAAATAAAGGAAAACAGAATGTGCTAGAATAAAAAATATACTCTAGTAATTGTTTTGAAAATTTAAACTATGATAATAGCTAATAAGAAATAGATCTGTCAAATTTTTGATCTCTATTTTTGATCGGAAAAATAAAAGTCAAACTTTAACTTTTATTTTTGATCAAAAAATAAAAATCAAATTTTAACTTTGATTTTTGATAGAAAAACTAAAAGTCAAATTTTAACTGTTATACTTGATCGGAAATTGAAAGTCAAATTGAAGCTTTTATTTTGATCTAAAAAATTAAAATCAAATTTTAATTTAATGTTTGATCGAAAAAAATAAAAGTCATATTTGAACTTTTATTTTTGATTAGCTTATTAGCTTATATGTTTGATCGAAAAAATAAAAGTCATATTTAAACTTTAATTTTTGATAAAAAAAGCAAAAGTCAAATTTAACATTATATTTTTGATCAAAAAACTAAAAGTAATATTTTATCTTTTATTTTTGATCGAAATGAAATCAGTCAAAAAATAACGATTATTGAAACGAAAAAAAATCATAACCGTTAAAAAAAAATCATAAAAAGGAGTAACATATGTGTTTGGCCGGTACGTATTAGGGCTTTTAATCCCATAATCCCGGTATTTCAAAGTCTTAACTCTTTGAGGTACGGAAATTTCATTATAGAAAAATATCTTGAGGTACAAGAAAAAAAAGTAAAAAATATTTTTCTTTTTTTATTATTATTAATTTTTATTATATGCATCATATTTATTTTTATTATATTTTATTATAAACATCAAATCTGAGTGAGTTGCATTTGGTCCCAATATACCTTACTTTTCAGTGGTTCATATTTAGTCCCATGGTACTTCAAAGAGTTAATCCTGGGATTTTATTTACAAAAATTTTCAGTAACTATGAATGCAACTGCAATGTAAACGATATTTTTTGTTATTGTCGCAATTACATTGTTTTTTTTTGTATCTCTATACACTTTAAAAGTCTATTTTTTAGTTTGTTTTGGTTGTCATCGTAAAAGACGGTATTTACTAGGCTATTTAACTTTCATGAAATTTTGAAAGTAGCAACAGTTTTATTACTACTATATACTATAGTTTTTTTACCACAAAAAGAAAATTTTATTCACATCATACTTTTTACCTTGGTTTTTTCTTAAAAAAAAAAAGAAAAACCAATTTTGTGACAAACTGCAATAGTTTTTGCATAAAATTCATACGTCATATGAAAGAGTATATAAATTGCAATTTTCGGATTATATTATTTTTACTACAAAAATAACTTTTGCACCATTTTTTGAAAGAAAAAAACATTTTTTGGACCATTTTTAAAAAAATATTAAAAGTATGTTGTTTGTTTTGTTCAATTTATTTACGTATATATTACGTTTATGTTTATAATAAAGTAAAATATTATTCGATATATTTTTTGTTTTCATTCTGAAATATATGTTGAATTTTTTTGAAATAAAAAAGATTATAACTTTTTTATTAACTTATTATATAATTTAAATATTTAAAAATTTAGCAAATATCTTTAATTAAGGACCGTATGATTTTTATTAGAAAAATCATCTTACCATGATCGTTATTTTCTAATTAAATTTGTTTCGTTCTGGTTTAATCAGATGATGCTTATTTTTTAATTATATAATTTACAAGTGTTACCCCTAATAATACAAAATGGAATTTCATAAATCGACTATATCTTCTAATTATTGTTGAATGGTTTTTCTTATATTCTACTTTTGCATTACAAATGTTTTGGAAACCTTGTCTGCTTTTTTATCAAAAAAAAAAAAAAAATAAATAAATAATGTATATGCAATTTTTTGCCAAAACACAGAAATTAAGAGAAAATGTTTTTAACGGTCCCTGCTCTTAAAATAGCTAAATGCAATTATTTTCCAATTTTAGAATTTCGGGAACCAAAAAAATTCCGGGGGATTTTTAATCCCGAGATTCGCCAAAACTTATATGTTCATCTGTTTCACTCTCACTTCTTAACTTCTTATTATTATGTGGCAAATGAGTTATCGTTGGAAGCATTTTGATCGTCCGCTGGGTATAGGTTATGTGACGTCACATCAAACTGAATATGGCGCCGTCTATAGGTCATGAACTAAAAAAATGTTTTTAGTGACATAATTTGCATCTTTGTTTATAATTTGATCATTAAACACTTGAGTAGAAGTTATTACTCTCGATTATATAAAAATTATATCCCTAAAATAATTAAAAAAAATTAGTTAAAAAACTAAAACCCGATTACTAAAAAGCACGGTCTAAAAATATTCTCATCTGAAATTGTTACGTACAAACTATTCTTTTAACCCTGCTTTGATAACCTTATCAGAAGTCACTCAGAAGTTAACCATATGTCTAACAGACGTGTCATGGTTTTCGAGGTTTAAAGTTATGTTAATAGCAATTAAACAATTTTTTTTACTTACATGGCATTAAATATGTAATAATGCCTTGTTATTCAAACACATTTTTTTATAATTTTGTTTTTTATTTAAAAACGAGAATAGAAACTTGCAGTAAAGCATTCCACGAGAGAGAGAGCAAAAAATATAGAAAGCATACGTCTCGCAGACGTAGGTTATCAAAGCAGGGTTAAATAAACAGCTAACACATAAAATATTTTTTTGTATTTAATACTAGTTCATAGCAATGTTCCGAAGATATCCGTGGTCGCATGCCACCTACCCTAACAAAACACTACATTCTAACAGAAGTAAGCGATCATAAGCTTTAGGGCCAAGTGCACCACGCAATACATCTTGAGGGCGACATATGACCATATTTATGAGGTTGCATACTACCACCTCGTCTTCTTCCGAATGTCATTTGTCAATAATTTGTTATCATTTGTCCCATTGACATAATTTTTTTCTTCAGAATATAATATTCTTTTAAAATTTTTACTAGACTCTTTGCACACAAAACCTATGTATTAAGAGGTTTTTTAGTTTGAATGTTAATAAAAATTTAAAAATTGTCCCATGGTGTTATTTAATATAACAGATAAGGCATTTCAATTAAGTGTCACAGTATGATGGTTCGAAATATATTTGCCTATTTTTTAATTTTCAAAAGTAGTTATATTATAAAATTGAATAAATTGAATTGAATAATTGAAAAAATTGAATTTTTGCCTCGACCATCTTCAATCGGCCAACCCAACATTTACATTCTTAAAAGCCTTTACACTTTCATTGCTCCGATTTTTATCGCATTACAGAATAAACAAAATATACGCGCATTATGTCCCTTTTTTAAGCACAAAGCACTTTGTAGCATTTTTTTATTTTACTTTTTTCACCTCTTTGTTGAGAGAAAAACGCAGCAGGAGATGCTTTTCTTGGGTTGGTTTTCCCCAATAAATGCAGTGCAATGTTTATTTGTTGCTTTTTAATAGATTTTTTATTTGTTTTTATTGCTTTTTTATTTTATTATTTTATTTTCAACATCTCAGCTCTTTGTTTATTTTCTTTAATGTTTTCTAAACTTTTTACATAAATATGTTCGAATGTACAGGCAATAAAATGTATTCATTGTGTAACATTGGTGCGTGTGTGTGTGTGTTTGTGCATTGCGTGATTCCCCCAAAAAAATGTAGGCCCCTACTTTTTGTTGATCGGACGGTGTTTATTTTTAGTTCCCGCTTTCAAATGCATTTTCGAGCGCATAGCGCTTTTCCAACACTTGGCAGTGAGGCATTCAGTGGATTTTCCCGCTTTGTAATAATATGACATTTTCACTTGTTTGGTGTTGGTGTTAGTATTGATGTTGTTGTTTTGTGGTAATTTTCCCCCATGTTTGAAAATAAATTGCGGCATTTTCTTGACGTTCATGCATACATATGCTGCTTAAGCGTGAGCTACGCACGCTCAGCTAAAATGTCAAAGTGACATTTGACAGCGCAAGCTCATTCGCTCCATCTCTGTCGCTTTCCTGAGTCCTCACATCCCTCGGTCACGGCTTAACGTCCCCTCCCAAATAAATAGATATTTTTGCATTGCGGAACCTAGGTTCACCTCAGATGCACACAAGTGATAAACAAATAAATTAATGCCGGAATCTTAAGTTGTTTCTGTTGCAATCTCATCGGCATGTCAATCTTTGCAGCATATTTTTGACTTTTGCTGCAGAATTGCAGCATTTGACAGCTCAACTGTGACAGCATAGATTAGGTGACAGCATTTACATGTATATTTTATCTGCTATTTTTGCTTCTACCGAAAAGAGTCGCCAGCTTGTCTCTTATGTATCGACTATAAGCAAGTTAATCCCTGCAGTATTATTTGTCTAATCCTCCGACTCATCAAAGTAAACAACTATTAATTCAGCTTTATCTCTTTTTAATGCGACACAAATCAATTTAGAGAAACATTCAGTCAAACATTATTAAAAACCACAAACGTTGCCAATTTAACAGTATTAAAAAGAAAAACAAATTGAAAAATAATCGGCCTTAGGCCATGTTTTACCGCTCAAATAAACATGTTTTGCTTGAGTGCAGTGCATAATTATGCAAAAAGCAATTAACAGCCACAGTTAAGAATCCCTAGCGAGCGGCAGCAGCAGCTGCAACAATCACCAATTATCCAAGCTCATGTGGTCTTCAAAGACGTATGTATGTACGTAGCTCTTTTTGAAGACAATTCATTAAAAAATTACTTTGATTTGTTCGATTTCTATTGCAGACAAAAAAATGTAACTTGCATTAAAAAAATGGCAAATTTAAAAATATGACAGGAAAAAAAAATATCGAAATCTAAAGGACTAAAGATTCTGGTATCGTGATGTATTTCAAAAAGCTGAATGTGACTGTAATATCAAAACTTTATTTAAAAGGGGTATTTACGAAAAAAACAGCTTCCACAAATTGGTCCTGAAGCCGTTCACTGCAAGACCTTTTATGTCCAGCCGAATGAGTCATGCAGTGGAACGCTCACGCAGAGATAAGAAATATGGGTTTGAAGCCTTGCTAAGTTACCGACGGATTTACGAATTTGTCTTCACGTAATTAGATAGGGTTGTGACATAACCACAGCCTTACTTATTGTCTCAATCTAATAATATTATTACTAGTATTTCTGTAAAAATTTTTTGTGTCGTTACTACGTTACTACGATGCTTTCATATTATGGCTCTTATATATTTACTATTGTTGGCATACTCTTATATGTATAGCATTTAAACTATTGTCGGCATACTCTATTGTTGGCATCTCTTATATATATATATATATTATATATTGTACTATTGTTTGCATACTCTAAACCCGCCAGAGGACCTTCGGGGAATCTGCCTGTCCCAAGCCAGGAATAAAAGTGGTGAGGGTTTGTTATTGGATGGGCAGTTCATGGGGCACGGCCCATGAACTGATCTCATAATGAGTTCATTCTTGAGGCACGGCTCTTGAATGTTCATCTGATAATCTGTAAAAGAAAAAGGTTTACCTTGAGCCTTGGTTGTTGCTGCCAAATTCTTGGAGAAAGCATGGTTTTGATATTAAGTTATCATAACACCGTCATCTGTAATATGCTTTCGATGGACGATCAATCCAACATAACTTGAAGAGCGGGGACAGTCATCCATCAATGATGAGGAGACCTGATCTATCGTTGTTCTGCAGACCTTATCTTAGAATAAAGGTTATTATGTAGGAAACATTTAATCTTCGGACCGTTGTATAAGCCAATTAGTATACAACGGCTCATGCTTCCTAGTTTTCTGAAAAAGGCTTTTTATTAAGTCTTAATTAAGATAACGACGTTGCATAAGTACACCCAAAAAAAAGCTTCGTACTATGTACAAAACAATTATTATATTCTACAAAGCTGTTTGTTCTTTTCAGCCTACGAACGACTTTGTAAATAATACAAATGACCGTTTGTACATTGTACAAAGAAATATTTGTATATTTTACAAAGCATTCGTTTCATCTACAAAGATACGAACAAATATACGAACGCTGCTGCCACCGCTTTGTATATTATCAAACAATGTTCGTTCAGTTCATAAATTTATATATTATAGATTTTTACAAACTAGCGTTACGTACAAAGTACGTACAAAGTTACGAATACAAAAATTTTTTTTTTCATGCGGCCAACACTAAAAACGTTTGTACTATGTACAAAACATTTGTACATTCTACGAATAGCCTCTGTTTCTACAAAGATTTTTTTCGTAATTTTATCCTAAATATTTTTTGGGTGTAGGATTGTGGTTTACCTGGTTTTACTGGGAAACCAATGGTTATTTTTTTTTAACCTTGTCATGTACAATTCGAGTGGCTGAAGGTGTCACAGTCAAATATAAATGTTCTAAGAACTTTTGGTCTGTTGAAGAGCCTTGTCAGGTGGAGCCTTGAGCCCAGGTATTGACTGTCGTTGGGTTTGGCCCTCAGGACTTAAATTCGCTCTGGCTGTGGTTTAGGCCAGAAAGGCCGGTGTGAGTTACACTTAAGTTGAACTCGGGTTGGTGATTCCCTTAAAATACTAAGAAAATTATGGTAGATTGAATCTCGCTAATTTCAAACAGTAAATGTTAGGAAGGCAAGCAACTACCAGATCAATATACTGTAACCTTTGGAATTTTAGAACAGGCGACGGGGAAATCTAAATAGTCTGAGTTGTGTCCACTGAGATTGAGGAACCTGATGATATGTTGACAGGCCTATGTAGTTGCCGCTTTAGTCTTTCGTGTCAAGGAGTGATGACCCTCCTTGATGTGGATGATTATTGCAGCTAAAAAAGTAATGGGTTATATTATTGGTATTGATTACTGGGATAGCCCAAGGTTATTAAAATAACCAAGTCATGTACAAATTCGAGTAGCTAAAAGTGCCACGGTCATGTATTGCGTCAATCTGACGACAACATAGATGGGGTTCTGTTGCATGTTATTAGGGGAACCTTTCAAAGTGGTCTTTTTTGAATTCCGAAGGGGCGTTGGCCGACGCTTCATATTTGTCCCAAGCTTTGGAGCACCGTTGAATTAAGCCTCCGCGGCATTGGTCAACGTTAAAAACATGTGGCTTTCTGTTTGCATACTCTATTGTAAGTAGTATCTTGTAATAACATTGCGTTAACCGACATCTACCTCCGCGTTTTGATATATCCGGAAACAGTCCAGATAACGAGGTACGTACCTGATTCCGCGGGTCAGCCTAGCTATGCTTCAGCCTAGCTCAGGGAAAATGGTCGCGGGCGTGCTTCCTCAGGAAGTCTTGGGATGCGGTTGTTACAGATCTAAATTGTATGCAGACGGTAAAGGGAACCATATCCTGAAAATTTTAATTCGAATTCAAATTCGCCTGGGCCGAAAAAAGGAAAACAGAAAGGGAATTATACCCTGAAGTTGAACTAAAGCTAAAATTCTGATGGGCCGGCAAAAGGAAACGGAAGAAAATATGAAATACACGAACCAAAACTGTTGTCCTTTGCGCAGGGTTGTATGAAGGAGGAAGATGTTAATTCCCCTCATCCTTTTCACGCACCCTACCTGTAACTGAAGCGGAAATTATATTTCATTAACACTAAATGGTGCACCTAAGCCCAGCAGCCCCCTACATTAGGGTGTCCCAAAAACTATTTTTTTTTTGCTTAAGCTTTTTTTGAAAGCTTATGAGGTCAAGTATTTTTGAGATTTTTTTTCAGATTTTTTAGAAGAGGTTTAGTGGTGGCGCTTATCGTTTTTTCCCTAAAAATAAGGTTTTTCGGAAATTTTTCGAACTCCAAGCATAAGTTGGTCAATAATATACATTTTCTAAGTCTTTGAGTCATCAATTCGTAAGAAAAATGTCCAAACTTTACTTTAATGTACACAAATCAGAAGTTTTGGCAAATTTTTATATCATTTGGGTCTCACATATTGCAATTTTTCGTAAAATTTGCGTATATTTTTTAAAAAACGCTTCATAACTTTTAAAAATTCCATGAAAATGGAAAAATGTAGTGATGCAGTTTGAATAATGGTAAAATTCTATGCAATTTAGACACAAATATTTTTGATATTACTCCAGCCGTTTCAAAGTTAAAGCCTTTAAAACTTTTTCGTTGCCTGAAAATTTTTCGAATTTTAACAAAGCATTTTATTTCATTTAACTATATATAGTGAAAATTTTTAAGCATCGGTAAGTTAACATTATTATAAACTAGTTTATAAAATTAATTGGGACCTTCATTTTACAGTAAATTTGCCTTTGTTAAAAATAAGACGTGCATTTTTCAAGTTACATATAAACAGACAACTACACCATTTCGAAGAGCATCCAAAAACCTACTCTAATAATCAGCTAGTCGAGAAAGTCGAAAATAAAAACATATTCTTTCTGCTGGTTACCATCGAATCCACAAAAAAAAAATCAAAAATAAAAAATTAGAAAAATCTTTACTTTTGGTTAAAAAAACATATGTTTTCCTTACGATGTAGCTCTATGCCTTGTAAAATATTTTTAAAGTCTGTTTTAGAAGTTGTGAGACTAATGTAACTGCTTGCCAAGGCAACAACACGTTCTGCGACATCGTTTACTACTTGCAATTGTTGAATAATGTGCTTCGCTTCCTGAAACATACCGGTGCTTTTCCATTCTTTTGGGCAGGTTTGTGCAAAATCAATTGAAATATTTCTGGCTTCAAAAAAAGAAAGACTGGCTTTAGAAATAATATTTTGAATTTGCTTACTTTTTAGCATGTTTTGTGTTACATTGGCTTGTACAAGCTCGTTTTCATTATTTGGCGCATTAATATTTTTTACCATTAACCGCAAAGTTTTGGTTTCTATGCGCTCATCAAAAAAGGCTAAGACTAAGGCAGCTAATTTCCCGGATAGGTACCACTGGTGCCCCAAAGAAGTTTTCAGCGTGGCGTTTGAAACTGTTTTATTAAAGCGCTTGTAGCTAGGTAATTGCTTCATTAAATTGAGATCATTCAGTGGAGCGTACCGAGGGCACTGACAGAGGTACCCATTTTTGATGTACACTATTAACATGAATGAACTAAACTTGAATGAACATTTTGTTGAATGAAATAAAATGCCTTGTTAAAATTCGAAAAATGTTCAGCCAACGAAAAAAGTTTTAAAGGCTTTAACTTTGAAACGGTAAGAGTAATATCAAAAAATTTTTTATTTGTTTTAATTTTTAAATTGTTTAAAATTTTACCCTTATTTAAACTGCATCATTACGTTTTTTCATTTTGATGGAATTTTTAAAATTTATGAACCGCTTTTTAAAAATGTTGTATAATTTCACAAAAAAATGCAATATGTGTCACCCAAATGACATAAAAAATTGCCAAAACTTCTGATTTATGTACATTAAAGTGAAGTTTGAACAATTGTCTTTCAAAATGACGACTCAAAGTCTGAGAAAATGTCTGTTATTGACAAACTTTTTCTTCGAATTCGAAAAATCTCCGAAAAACCTGTTTTTTAGGGAAAAACCGATTAGCGCCACCACTAAACCTCTTCCAAAAAATCTGAATAAAATCTAAAAAATACTTGACCTCATAAGCCTTCGAACAAAGGTTGAGCAACTATTAAATTAAAAAAAAAATATTCTTTTGGGACACCCTTCCCTACATCTTTACCTTTCATCGACCAAGATTAAATTCAGAACAGTAATAATTCATGGTTAACTATATCAAATAGTTATATATTATTCACTTAATCCAATTCTGTTAAATTGGATTATTTGCAGCGAATTTGGACCATTACAAAACAAAAGGCATTATTTACACACTACAACCTCGTAGCAACGAAAGAAAACACAAAAAAATATACCAAAATTTATTTATGGTATGTTCACAATAAGTGGTAAATAGGGTTCATTTTTTCAAAATTTATAAAAAGTACACCATATCGTGAACCCCTCCCCAAAAAACTGGCGGTTGTTAAATTCCGGTTCACGGCCCCCATTTGAATTTGAATTTGATTTTCAATTCACCCAAGAGTATGGAAATCAAACTTCACTTCTGACGTTTTGTAGTAAGGCAAAACCAAACTTCTGGATATTTAAGGGACTTCTGGCGGCCATACTCCAAGGTGAACCAGAATTCAAATTGGAGTACGGAAACAAACTGTCGCATTGTCTGTCAAGTAAGAGGATGCTTTCGGAAAGTGACGATTGTTTAATGGCTGGTTCACAATTCAGAAGTGCTTTCGAACCAAACACTCTGACATTCCACTGTCAAAGCTTTTTTTTTTATAAATAAATTTATTTGTACATATATAGTTACATTCATTAAGCTAGGCCCCAGCGCCTTAGAGGCATTTTAGATGCAAGTGGCAATTTAAATAATTCATTTGTTACAAATAAATAAGAACTACTAATATAAAGCAGTTATAAAATTAATAGTTATTGTAATCCAACCCCTAAAAATAATGCATACATTATTCTACTTCAAAGTTTAAACTTTATTACATAAATATTTCTTGCAGCAGTATTTAAATTCTAAGATCGTATTAAGTTCTTTCAAATGGAATGGTAATTCGTTATATTTCACTCCACCAAAATAGTCTACGCGTTGTTTTGTTTTCTCCAATCTACATCTCGGGACCCTAAGATCCGCTTGGTTTCTCGTGTTGTAATTTGCTTGATTTTGTACAAAAGAAATAGTACGGTGACCAATATTGTGAACACATTTATAAACAAACATAAGCAACGATATTCGTGGATTCCATATAACATGCAATAACAATAGAGTTCAGCTACTACAGCTTTTTCACACTTTCTCCGAAATAGATCATTTTAAGAACCAATCCAATATCATTGAAATAACTCAAAGATATCGATAAAAGTGGTCCAATAAAAAACCAAAAGGGAGAAAAATTTACCCACCATAATATGGGTTAGGCTCAGGGACAACACAAGACATAACAACTAACCATGCGTTTACATAGATCTAATCATACATTAGTTTTCAATCTACTTTTGAGTTGACCTTTCGACAAGTTAAAATCAAACACGTTACAGTTGTTAACAAAGGTACTCATGCGATTTAATGGAGCAGTTAACATATAATTTGTTCTACTAAATGGTAAATAAATCAAGTTGTTAGAGTTTCTGCCGCTTCTACGGTTAGTGTTAAAATTTATAAAAGAAAGAAGCTCTGGAGAGTCGAATACACCAGTTATGAGTTGGTGTAAGTAGACGATATCAGCAGATTTTCTTCTCTCACTTAAAGATTGCATCTTTAATAATTTTAAACGATCCTCATATGGAGGAAGGTTAAATGTGTCAGTTCCACTCAAGCCTCTTAGAGCAAACCGAACAAAACGTTTTTGAATTCTTTCTATACGATCAACATGCACATTGTAATGTGGGGACCATACTTGACTTGCGTACTCCAAGTGAGGACGCACGATTGAATAATACAGAGTTGTAGTTGTTATTAAGCTATCAAACTCTTTGGCCCACCGTTTTATAAAACCAAGCATAGAAGACGCTTTTTTACAAATTCTATCAATATGCATGTTAAACGACAATTTAGAATCCATGCATATACCAAAGTCTTTGACGGTAGTTACACGACTTAAAGCAGTATCTTTAATTTTGTAATCAAAAATAAAATTGTATCTTTTAAAGCAGTATCTTTAATTTTGTAATCAAAAATAAAATTGTTCCTTTTACGCGAAAAGGTCATAGTTTGGCATTTATCTGGATTTAAAAACATGTTATTTTTAGAACACCATACCTCAAAGGAGCTCAAGTCTGACTGGAGCAGGTCTGAATTGTCATTAGAATCAATTGTTCTGTATATTTTCATATCATCTGCATAAATAAGCAAATGGGAGTGTTTAATGACGTGGGTAACATCATTAATTGCCAAAATAAACAGAAGTGGGCTCAGGTGGCTTCCTTGAGGAACACCCGATTCTGCAACAAATTCAGAAGACAACACGCCTCGGAACCGTATTTGATAAGATCGCTCCATCAAATACGATTTGATCCAGTTTACAAAATATTGTGGAAATCCCATTAATTTAAGTTTAAATAAAATTAGATTATGTGGTAATTTATCAAAAGCTTTGCTAAAATCAGTGTAAATACAATCGACCTGGCTACCAGAATCAATAGATTTTAAGCAGAATGTAGTGAAATCAAGGAGATTAGACACAGTGAATCTGCCAGTAACAAAACCATGCTGACGAGTTGTCATGACTTGCCCACAGTGAATTTTCACTCGATCGTACACTATTCGCTCAAAAAGTTTAGGAATCGAAGACAATTTAGCGATAGGCCTATAATTAGTGACGTCGTTCCTGCAACCTTTTTTGTAAATAGGACTGATATAAGATTTTTTCCAAAAAAGAGGAAAATTACTTTCATTAATTGATATATTGAAAAGTAACGAGAGAGGCTGACACAAAACGGAGCCGCACTGTTTTAACACTCCGGCAGGAATTCCATCTGGTCCAGCGCTAAAATCCACATCGATTGATTCAATATTCTTAAAAATATCCTCTGAGGTAAAAGATATATGCCCCAAAGAAACTCTGGATGCGTTGTTCATATAATCAAAATACGCTAAATCAGGATTAAAAGAATCTGAACAGAATGATTCTTTAAAAGATTGGCAAATAAGCCACAAATAATGGTGGAATCGTCAGTAAATCCATCCTGAAATTTGAAAGAAGAAGAAGGAAATCCATCAGTCTTCTTCTTAACATTAATAAATCCCCAAAATTTTCTTGGATCAGACAAAATACTCAGCTTCATATTATCCAAATACTCATTATATAATGCAGCTGAGCAATTCTCAAATTCCAGAAACAAACGTTTGTATGTTTCTAGGTCATTTGAGTCAAAACTACAAACATATTTCTTCCATGCCCTATTCCTATTGTTGCGAAGAGTCTTTAAACCCTTTGTGTACCAAGGGTACGCAGAATATTTCGCAAATTTGAGACTATATGGTACAAACTGAGAAAACATGGCAAAGAGTTCCATATAGAAATAATATATTGAACTGTTAAGATTATTATTATTTATGTATTCTGTAATTATATTTAATTTACTATAAAGTAAATGATTCAACCCCAAAAAGTCAGCTTTTTTGAAATTGAATTCATAAACTGTGTCAACAGAGCTTGAATTTACCATATTCTCCCTATCGGATTTATACCAAATACTCAAAGGTGGATGGTAATTATCAATAGTAGTCAAAGCATGAAGTGCCTTCTGAACAATGACATTGTCTGTAGTTAAGACTAGGTCAAGCAGCCTTTTCAGACTATTATAAATACAACTAACTTGTTGTAAGTCAAAACATATACTGTCAACAAATATATGTTCTTGGCGTGTCTTCGAATTATTGGGGGTTGGAATTAATTTTAAAGGTTTTTTTTCGGTTTTTAGCATTTATTTAGAAACAACGTTACAATGTATATTATTCAAAGTATTGTCCATCGTTAGCTACAACATTTTCCCATCTTTCTGGCAGCATATGGATTCCGCGCCGGAAGAACGATTCGTCTTTTGAGGCAATCCACGAATCGACCCATTTTTTGGTATCCTCGTAAGAAGTGAAGCGCTGCTCAGCCAAGCCATGCGTCATCGATCTGAATAGGTGGTAGTCGGAAGGGGCTATGTCTGGGCTATAAGGCGGGTGGGGTAGCACATCCCAATTCAGCGCCTCCAACGTTTCCTTGACGGTTCTTGCAACATGTAGCCGTGCGTTGTCATGTTGAAAAACCACTTTGTCGTGTCTTTTGGCATATTCCGGCAGTTTAACCTTTAATGCTCGGCTCAATTGCATCAATTGTTGTTGGTAGCGTTCCCCAGTGATGGTTTCGTTAGGTTTTAGCAGCTCATAGTACACGACACCCTTCTGATCCCACCAAATACACAGCATAAGCTTGGCGCCATAAATATTCGGCTTGGCCCTCGATGTTGATGCATGGCCGGGTGGTCCCCACGATTTTTTTCGCTTAGGATTATCGTAATGGATCCACTTTTCATCGCCAGTGACAATACGATGCAAAAAACTCTTCCTTTTATGCCGTTGAAGCAGTTGTTCGCACATGCAAAATCGCCGTTCAACGTCTCTCGGCTTCAACTGGTACGGCACCCAATTTCCTTGCTTTTGAATCATTCCCATGGCCTTCAAGCGTTTGCCGACCGTTGATAAGTCGACTCCCAATGATTCTGACAATTCTTGAAGGGTTTGACACGGGTCTTCATCGAGCAAAGCCTCCAATTACTCATCTTCAAACTTTTTCGGCTGGCCCGGACGCTCTTTGTCTTCCGTATTAAAATCACCACTTTTAAACCGACGGAACCAGTACTCACAAGTAGAAACCGATGGAGCATAGTCCCCGTAAGCCTCAGTAAGCGTGCGTTGTGCTTCAACCGCTTTTTTCTTCAAATGGAAGCACAAAAGTAAACCTTCCCGCAAATTGCGTTTTGTTGGAACGAAAGTCGACATGTTCACAGAGAAAAAAATATATGTTGTTTACACTTCAGTGGAATGACACATACTGAAAAATGAAGCTTAGACAATGTGCTTTGAAATGAATATAGTCACAGGTGTGCCCGATGCGATCTATTGATAGTTACGCCATCTCTTAGAAAACCTTTAAAACTAATTCCAACCCCCAATAGATGCACAAAAATATGTTTCATCGTCAGAAGAATGCCATTTTAAGTCAGGCAAATTAAAATCGCCGAACAATAAAATGTCGTCATTAACGTCAAGTAAATTTAATATAAATTCTATGCAAGCCTTGCGTATGCATTAATAGCATATACATTAGAATTGCAATGTACAACCTTAACGCATATAAGTTCGATATTAGCAGAGCAGGGAATATCAATAAAGGAACTAACACAGGAGTTCCTTACAGCTAATAGGACACCACCACCAACTGCAGAATTATTGTCAGCGTGTCTGTCCTTCCTATATACTTGAAAACTATTGTCAAATAGTTCTAAGTCAGTAATTCCTCCGTTCAACCAAGTTTCAATTAACGCGATAATATCTTCAGAAAAATTCTGAGTCGACAAAAAAATGTCGCGCGTCTTTGAACGCAATCCCTTACATTTTGATAGTAAAGGGAAAGCCTATTTAGTTTTTTTGGGTCTGACTGGTGATATTATTCGTCCTTCTAGACCTGTGTTTATGCTTAAACTCAGAAACAAAGATATTATCAGCCCACAGATTAGAGCTCAGAACAGTTGCAAACTCTTCAGCAGCTACTGTGAGAATAAATGATGCGTGGGACGGTTTATTGCCAATTTTCTTGCATGAGCAGAAAGCAGCCTGACTTACTAATTGGTTGTGTTTAACAAACGTCAATACATTTTCACTTGTTGTGTCGGGTTGAAGACGTGAAATGAAAATTTTTTTTTCTCGACAAAGCTCTTAAATTTAATGAACTATTGCGTTCATTAGTTATGTCATTTCTAGCCGGGGGAGAAACAGATGGAGAAGATGGAGTAATAACTATATTATCTATTCTCACTGGCGTAAACACTGGTTTAGCCGAGATCTGCTTCGTTTCTAAAGTAGCTGGAAGCGTCATGCGCCGCTTATTACTTTTATTTTTGGAATTATTTCTCTTTTTCTTCGAAATATGTAGGTCTTTTTTAGATAAAACTATTTGAGTCTCAGAAGAAGAGGCTGGAAGAGTCTGAGACAATGCGGTCGAAATATTTACCGATGAAGACTTTTCATCATAAATGCTAGTACTGGGTGAGGTGCTTACTTCATTAAAAAATGTAACAATTTCTTTAAAATTGTTATTTAAAGCGTTAACTATCACCGAAAAGCTTAATTTTTGAGAAAAACTCATCTGGTGATAGAACCCTACACGAAGCACAATACCAGCGAAGACCTGATCGTGGTGAGATTAAATCATCAAGACACGACTTAGAGATCCCAGCACATGATGTATGGAACAAACGCCCACATGGGCCAGAACAACTGAACATACGGTTCAGAATGTTTTGACTTTTGCAAAGCTCGTCTAAAGAACAAGCAGCAAAATTTTCTACGGAAAAATATTCCATAGCGAATAAACAAAGTTCAATAATTTTATGTGAGCAAAAATAATGTCCACTAAGTGCTAATTGGTTAATATAATATGTTGCAGTTTAAAAGCAACTGCAACAGTTCTCTGTGCTTAGTTTATGCAAATAAACAAACAACGCACAAAGAGGAACGCAAAAAAGAGAAAGAAAAAAGTATATAAGCAGCAGCTCAGCTATCAAACTATAAACGACAATTAAAACAACACATGTATGTACTACAATAAAACATTAAAAAATTCAACCACACAGCATGAAAACACTATAGGTCACCTTAAAAACAATTTTCAATCACAAATAAATAAAAATACAGCACATACCGAAATTAAACAATCACTGGTATAACACAAATTACAATATAAAAAACAACACAAGACAAACGACTGTCACCGGCCAAAAGACGAGATCCATAAACTGGTAAAATACTCTTAGCTACACTCGTATACAATAAATGTGTCGGAAAAGTTATCGGTAAATCATATACAATTTTCAAGGCTTTGTTTTGGAAGCTTTGAAGTGAATTCAATGAACTATTATTCCTTTTTTAAGCATATGCAATGGCCATGTAATTGATATGCGATTGAACCAATGCTTGAAATATCATACTTTTAGCCTTCTCATACAGTTTCCCCTTTTTGTATAAAGTTTGTATAAAATACCAATAGCTGGAGCTATCTTCTTCTTTAACTCAATAATATGCAAGTCCCATGATAAGTTACTCTGCAAAATAACTCCCAAATATTTAACTGAGTGAGTTTCTTCTATTAACTTTCCATTCATAAAAACGCTAAAATCATGATTGAGACTAACTGAATGCGGTCGAAAGCGAACCATTTTGGTTTTATCAGGGTTAAGCAGTAGGCCATTTAGTCTATCAAATTCAAACAAAAGTGAAACATCCCTTTCTATCTGAGCCTTCAACACTAGTTCATAGTTACACGGATAACCCCCACCCCCACAATTTAACTATGATTCTTACAACTAATATTTCTTACTGTTTTGACAATCATTTTATCATTTTTGCGACAAATTTACTTTATTTTCTTCAGTAATATCTTAAATTCACAGTTGAAGATTTCTTGTGTTGTATGAAAAAAGGTTGAGGTCATAAAATTCGTTAATTTACGCTGTTCGCCAATTTTAGGATTGATTAAAGTGACCTAAAATATGTCAATGGTTTTTAGAAGTCGGTTCCTCACAAAACATACCCACCAAGATAATCTTAACGTCTTGATAAGCTCAAATAAGCGATTTATTTAAGGTCAAAGTTTATGATGTATTCACACATTTAAATTTCTTTACCCTAGAAATTGTCGGAAATTGCGACTTGAAACCTTCAACAAAGTTGCTGCGAATCTCTTAGCCCACAAAATTGCCTTACATTCTTTTAAACTTTAATTATCCTTGTGTGTCAAATACCCCTTAAATTAAAAAACGATATATTATTTAGAAATGTTTATATCAACTCCATGAATTCACATACTTATTTTTTATGATATTTTTAGCTTTTGGAACATAATTTTCCAAAAAAAAGAGGTAAAATTTCTTAACAAAGCATTATTTAAAAATATTTTGGGTAATTAAAATTCAAATAAGTCAGCAACGGAAGGCAATTTATTTTCAAAATTTCAGCAAGCGTAACTTTCATCAATCTTTCTTAAATCTTATAGAACATCATAAGCCAAAAAACTAAGAGTTAAAAACTATCATCAACGTTTTCAATACATGTTACATAACTGTTTTTTCCAAGTATTTTAAAACAAAACATAATTCATAGTAAAAAAGTTAATGTTTTATGTTCTGTTTGTTTTAAAACAAAACAAAATTCATAGTAAAAAAGTTAATGTTATATGTTCTGGAAACTTTGATAAGTTTGTTTTATAGCCAAAATACAGACGTGTAGACTTTAAACTCATGGATCTGATATCGCAAACTGTTCCTGAATCATATTAATTTTTGTACTTTGAGAGTGTTTTTAAGCCCCTCGCGAAAGTTTAATTGGTCAACATTGTTAATTTTTTTTTTGTATTCTTTGTTGTATTGATAACCATTTTTTAGTAGGTCAACCGATACATAATATAAAAGAAGGACTTGATATTTTTATAACAAGATCAATTTTACGTAAATCCTATGAAAAATGTGTATTTAACAATGGTTTTAGCGAAATATGTTTTTAAAAATAGCAAAAACTGCAATTTTTTGAGATAAACAGTATTTATAATGATACATAATTTTGAAATTTTTTTTGTTAAATTGTTGGCATGAGTAAGAAATAGTTGGAATAGTCAAATAAGCGTATATTACTACTTGACGTTTTTCTACTTGTTTCAATATTGTATTTATAAGTTAGTTTTGAATTTTGTTTTTGAAAATTTTCTATCGCGTATCAGCGTTGCCACTTTGGTTGAATTCTACCAAATGTGGTAATTTTTTTTTCATCAAATTGGCCTTTGGTTATTTGGTACATTTGTTTCAATTTGGTAGATTTTGGTAGATTATTTTAATTTTGTAGACATTAAAAAATTTTTCCAAATAAAACTCTCAGAAATTAAATAAAAATGGCAATCATAATGTTTTGTTCACCCTTTTAAAATAACAAACATTTTGTAATCCTTCCCAAGTATCATATTTTAATTTTTTTTTTTTAAAAAGAGCAAAGAACCGAGGTATGCGCCTTATACAAACAAGGTTTGGTCTTTGACCTGAAAGGAAAGTGATACAATATTTAGAGGAATTGATTGGAACCATACGTGAATTATTGATTAGGCGA
The DNA here is from genome assembly GCA_963920525.1 of Dichetophora obliterata. Lineage (NCBI taxonomy): Eukaryota > Metazoa > Arthropoda > Insecta > Diptera > Sciomyzidae > Dichetophora > Dichetophora obliterata. The sequence goes on along the minus strand of OY986438.1, from coordinate 36,775,288 downwards.
AACAAAACGTGGAAGACAATTTTAATTCCTTTTAACCGAGGCTTAAAACCTTAACCTCAGCAAGCATTTTCAGCCCTTAGTTGTTCCAGTCCTTTAATTCCTCATTTTCCACAATTTAGTTGTGGATTTTTTTAGTTTTCCATAGCTAATTCTTAAATGTAGGAAAGAACAAAGAAAGTGAAAAGAACCATGCCCGAGCCCGGATTCGAACCAGGGATCTCTGTGTTGACAGTCTAGCGCACTCTACACTAGACTACAAAGGCCGACCAAATCCAAATTAAGTTAGACTGTAAGAATTGCTTGCATTTCTCTTGCGTAATTTTGAAAGAAGGTTCAGTGACTTGACATTGATAAAAACAAAATGTAAAATCAAGTTTGAGCACAGCACAATTAATGATATAAGTATAATTGGTCAAAAATAGTACTAATGTTCACTAAGTTTAGTCAGCAAAAGCCGATTTAAAATTTTTTACTATTATACGGAATTATATATTTTTCTTTATGTCCCCTGAAAATTTGTAATTCTTAATTACTGAGTCAAATGAATTAAGAAACTGATTATTTTTATAGCAAAATTTTCATTTTAAATGTAAGAATTTTCATTTTTTAAATAAAAGTAATGTGTATACATTTTTGTGTTCATAAAAAAATATGTGTATTTTTATTTATGATTGTTTAACAGACAATTTATCAATATGCCGCAAAGAGTATTACGTGGTTAGGCGCAGTCAGAGGTCGAAAAATAACTATTTTAAGTAAAATTTTTTTGTCAGTAATTAAATTTATTTTATAAAACAAACAATATTAAATTAATGTATTATGTGTAAACTTGGTTTGACCAAAATTTAAAAAAAGAAAAATTATATATAAAGTTATGAGTTTTTCTCGAAACTATGTTTTCAAAGTCGGTGACAACTGTAATCAAAAAACCTCTTGATAGATTTAAATGAAATTTATACAGCTTTTTGGAAGAATAAGCATCTAGTGCTGGATCGAAGGATTGTTTTCTTTTTACAAGCTTAATGTTTTTTATAAACTTATGTTGACTTTATATTTTATAAACAATTAACTGTTGCATTATTCCTTGAAAATCCGGAAGTAAATTATCAGAGCCCGCCATTTTTTTTATTTTCAAAGAAAAAAAAGCTTCGATCAAATCATTTTAGATAAACCTGTAAGAAGTTATAATGGTCACCACAAAGCACCTCGTATGGGACAGGTATGACGATAACTTTATACATAATTTATATTTTTTTTTTAAATTTGGGTCAAATTAAGTTAAAACATAATACAGGGTCTGCCATCTAACTTTTTTTTTCAACTAGTGCTTATTTCGTGAATGGTAACACTTAGCTCATGTCTGATTTGACAGATAATTAGTTTTATCCTTCCGCTGAGATAAATACAACGCTGGGAAATATTGCGACATTACTTTGAAAATCATGGTAATGTTGCAGAATGTGTGCGAAAATTGCGTATGGATTTTGGAAAAAGAGAAGCATTGTCAGCTCCGTATGTTCGTTATCTTGTGAAAAAAGTGAAAGAAACTGGCATCCTCATCGATAAACCAAAGCGTGAAAAGCCAAAAACAGTGCATACATCCGAGAATATTGCTGCTGTGGCAGAAAGTGTGCGTGAAGCGCCATCAACATCAATTCACCGTCGTTCTCAACAATTGAACATTTCGGACACATCATTGAGACGAATTTTGCATAAAGACATTGGTATGAGGCCATACAAAGTCCAATTGGTTCAGGAGTTGAAGCCAACTGACCACCCAATGCGTTTTTAAAAAAAAAAAGTTATTTGGCGGACCCTTTATTATATACTGATTGAATATGATTCTTTTAAAAAATAAATTGTATTACTGAAAAAAAAAATATTTCAAATACTTGTTTTTTCATACCTCTAACTGCCCCTAACGCCATCAACCTTTATTTTGCTTTGACAGGTTTTTGTTCAATTTGGTAGATTTTTTAGATGACATTGGTAGCTAAAATGTTCTTTTGAGTGGCAACTCTGCTGCGTATATGAAAATAAAATTTTCATAGTTCACTTCAAATGAAATTTTCACACGACAAACAACGAAGTTTGATCATTGAATCATTTTATAATAACTATAGAAATAAATCTTTTAAGCAGTTTTTTTATTTGCGTACAAGCAAAATCCATGTCTTTTTTACTGGAAAAAAGGCTTTAATAAACGTTCTCCCATTTGAAAAAAAATGCAGAAATTGTTGTTATAGGTTCCTCTAACTCTTAAGACTCCGAACGGCTGACCTTTTTTTCAAAATTTATGGAACTTTGAAAATTTCTTAAATGCACAGTGGTAGGCAGGAGACAGACAATTTTAGTATTTTTATTTCATACATCATTTATTAATTTTTATTTCATTATTTATTATATTTTATTAAGCTGCATTCACTTCTAGCTCCTTAGTGAACTATAAAAGCAGCTTAACATTCATTGCAGTTATTTGTATAACATAATTCTTCTTATAGATATATTGTTATTATTAAGAATGTAATGAATTGTTGAATAAAAATACTACTACTACTACTATTAAAAAAAAAATTTAACCCTGATGATATAAGCAAAAATAATAGAGTCGGCATTAAAAATTGTTTTAACTGATCACGAGTGGCGGCGAACTCGATAGTTAAGTGGTAGCGCGCTCAGGGGTCTCTGGTTCATCCTGGTCGGGCTATGGTCCTACGTCTTAATTTTATTTCCTTATTTCTAATCAAAAATAACTTTTAAATACATCAATTTACGACGAAAAGTTGTAGTTAGTGGTGGTAGTCAAGTTTGTGGAGTGAAACGGTAAGTAACTTGATCAAGTCGTAACACTTACACTCGCGCTCAAAAAAAAAGCCGAGTTAATAATTTGATAACTAATATTATTTTTCTTGTGTGCCAAACCATAAATAAACAAGCACATCCAAACTTTTTTTAAATTCTTAAAGAAGGACATGTTGACACACCTGATTTGACCTCTCAAGGTCATCACAATATTTTTCAACTTATTTTTTAAGTTGAAGTGTTCGAATTTTGTTGTGCTGATATTAATTGCATTTTTACAGTCATTTGGCCTATTGCAAAAAAAAATAAATTTAACCGTTTTCGATAGAATTTGACGTTAAATAAGGTACTTGTACTTTTTTAACTTTAAAAAAATGGTGTTTCTATAAAATGTAATTAAATAATATTCCGTTAATGCCATTTGCATTTTCACAAAAATTAATTGCTCGTGATTATGCCTTTCCATTTAACTTAAGAACATCGAAATCGGATAAGAATTTGCTGAATGGCGGCAATTTTAACGTTTTTTTTTTGTCAAAAACTGATTCCTATGTAATCCTATGTAATTCCTATGCTACCATACAAACGCTCCTATTTCATCAACTATTTTCTTCATTGCCTTTGAAATGAGCTCTTAAAAGAAGTTTTCCATGAGTTCGTTTTTCTACTAAAAACAATAGAATGAATCAAAGTCATGAAATAACAATTAACCCCGTAACTCCTAAGATTGTGAAAATAGACCCCCCTCCCATACAATTTTTAACTAAACTTGACCTCCTCTTTCACCTCCGTAAATATTCGCACTCTTACACGGGACACCCTGTATAACGTCAAATTCTATTGAAAAAAAGCATTTTATTTTTCATTTCCAATAGGCCAAATGGCTGTAACAATGCAATTAATGTCGGAACTTCAACTTTAAAAAATAAGTTGAAAAAATTGTGATGACCTTGAGAGGTCGAATCAAGTGCGACGGACTCTCAGCATGTCCTTCTTTAAGAATTTCTATAAAGTTTGGATGTGCTTGCTTATTTATGGTTTTGGCACACTGTGTTATAATTCAAGAAAAATAATATTAGCGATCAAATTATTAACACGGCTTTTTTTTTTTGAACGCGAGTGTACTTTAGATCAGTGATGACAGCTTTGCCCCGAAAGCATTTCTCACGAAAGTTCTTTAAGGTTCGCTTATGCATTAGGGTGTATCGAAAAGTTTAGATCGTATTCTAAGAGGTCTCAAAAGTTGCATAGGGTGGTCAATATCTACCAAATAAAATTTAACAAAAAAATAAGGATGTCTTCCTCTCCCGCAAGGACAAAGTTGTTTTTTGAGAAAAACAGTAAAAAATCACGATCTCAAAATGCTTTGATTTTTGTCAGAAAAACTACATATGTCTTAAAGTAAAAATAAATATATACTTTAACTAACAATATCCTGCCAAACACGATGCCTTTCACGATTTTTACCCAAAAGGTCCTGTGTGAAAGATATTCGAATATAAAGGTACATTCGAGGCAGCACAGAACTTTTGATTCCTATCTGATTGTCTAAATATTGGCGATTTTGATTATTGTATTGAAGTTTTCCTTAAATTTGGCGAATTAATAATTTGCATATTTTTTGCATATGCATTTTCTTGTTTTTGAGAAATGTTAACTTGAATGCAATTTTTAACTTTTTCAAAAAACTTAAAATAAGGTTTTATATCTCGGGCACTAGAAGTGGTACCGAAGATAATTTCCTTAATTTAGATTCTTCATATATTTCTGAAAATACCCTGTCCAAAAGAATCAGTTTATAGCATCAGGTTAAAACCACGAGTTTTATTTCCTATTTCGACTTTTTAAAAAAATTTTCCGTCCAAGCATAAATGGTATTATTTCATTAAAACACCTCAACTCAGCATTCACAAAAATTTTTATACTTAAATTTTGAATTTCTGAGTTTGCCATTCGATGGGTCTCAATTGACTTAACAATTGTTGTTTAGAAGTGTTTTAATGAAATAATAACCATAAAGGTGATATGAACCAAATTGTTACATTTCATGCTTGAAGTAACTTTTTTCAAATATCAAAATAGGAAAAAAAAATCGTGGCCTTTTCCTGCTGTTTTAAAAAAAAATATTTTTAGACAGGGTTTCGTTCAAAACTATTTTCAGAATCCGAATTATGAAAATTATCTTCAGTACCGCTTCTGGTGTCCGAGATATAAGACCTTATTTTAATTTTTTTGAAAAAGTTAAAAAATTTCATTCAAGTATACATTTCTCAAAAACAAGCAAATGCATATGCGAAAAATATGCAAATTATTAGTTGGCCATATTTAAGGAAGGCTTTAACACTATAATTAAAATCACCAAAATTAAGACATTCAGAAAACAATTAAGATTTCTGTGCTATCTCGAGTGTACATTTAGATTCAAATATCCTTCACAGAGGATATTGTGGGTAAAAACCAAGAGTTGCATCGTGTTTGCCAAAATATTGTTAGTTAAAGTTCATATTTAATTTTGCTTTAACACATATGTAGTTTTTCTTGCAAAAATTAAAGCATTTTGAGATCGTGATTTTTTACTGTTTTTCTCAAAAACAACTTTGTCCTTGCGGGAGAGGAAGATATCCTTATTTTTTTCTAAATTTTTTGGGAGACCCTGACCACCCAATGCAACTTTTAAGACCTCTTAGAATATGGAATTCGAAAAAATTTTAATTCGATACGCCCTATTATGCATATTCCATATAAGAACCAAAAGGCTTTGGTGGAAAAATCCTTGGAGCAAAGCTGTCGATCACTGCTTTAGATCCAATATCACATGTTTGTACATCTTTCCTAAGAACATCCTGCACAATGGTTTCACTTTTTACTTCCTTTGCATAGTTTTAGGGAGTTTTTTAATTAGGTTTAGGTACTATTTTTCTACATAGATTAATTTGCTGTAGACAAATTGTGTTCAAAGAGACTTTTAGTTTAGTTTTTCAAGAAACATATAAGTGGAATATCTTAACCCTGTACGGCTTTCTTTAAGGTTATTTTTCTACACACATTTTAAAAAGGAATAAAAGAATACCTATTATAAGGTCGCTAGAGGATTGAAATATTATACAAAAATATTTTTCATTAAATTTCACTTAAGTCTTGAATAATTATGTCAAAGAAATTTTTAAGTAGTGTTTTTGCTCCTTAAACATATGTTAGTGGATAACTACATTTAAAGTAAATTTAAAAACTATATAAAAAATAACTCAGACTTAAACTTTGAAAACGCTAATTAACTTACACATTTTTTATCTACTCTACGAGAATTCCATTGATCGATTTCTTTTTATCGAATGTTTTATTATTTTGGTTGTTGGTCTAAGGTAGCTATTTGTTTAACCGATTTTCGTTTTTAATTTTCGGTTTGTGTTTATATTTTCCAAAACTGCTATATTGAAAAGTCGGTTCTTACAAAAAATTATTTTCTTAAAATTATGTTTCTAAATAATTTTTACTCGAAAAGGATCAATTTAAAAAAAAAACAAAAAATTCTTGGAAAACCAAAAAAGGTGTGAATTTTATGAGCTATTTTGGAATTTCGCCATTGAATTTTCGATTTTGGTCATTTTTTTTAGACACCTAGAAACAGGGTTAATCAAGTCAACTACATAGGCAAGCTGAACATTATTTCCGATAAACTTCGTTCCATCTGCTGATAAAAGTTGAGCTGTAATAAGTTATGCTCTAAAATATTTAAGCCTACAATACTATAAATAAATAACTGTCTCATCTATGTACTGCGGTTCGTATGTATGAGTAAATCCATGAAAGTAGCACCCCTTTTAAAATTATCCATCAAAAAATCAGGTGAAATTTTTAGTTCCACTCACCATAAAAATTGTTATATTAATCAAGCTATACTTTTGTGGCCAATAAAGATTTGTGTTTGAATTTTAGAGTAAAATATTTAATTTTAAAAAGATTAAAAGTAATGGTAACACTCAGTGTACTTCGATTACGGGTTAAATATCATAATTAATGTTCTAGGCAAATTGTGTTAAGGAAAAGGCATAAAATAAACTTTAATGAAGTTTCAAGCAAATCGAGTTGCCGCTTCCATTAAGCTGCTTGGCACGTTCGGCTGACTGACTGGCACCACAAAAAGATGTCATCAATTCTAGGCAGCAATGTCAATTTGACAGAAGAATGACAAGTGCAGTGACAACAACTGCAACTGCAACAACGAAAACACGATGCGAACAAGTCGTGTAAAACACAAACATTTTAAAATTGCAAATGCATTTTGAACATGTTGACCATTTGTCTAAGATAAACAATAAATAATAATAATAAAAAAACCACAAAATAAATAAAAAAAATGTAATACAAAAAAGTGGCAACGCTTGAGCCGCATAAGCCACATGCTGGGAAGACATTTGACAGCTGCTGGCAAGCAACAAATATGGCAACTTCATGTGTAGGCGCTGTCATTGAGCTAAGTGCAAAAGCCAGGGCAACAACAACACTTTAAAAAACAACAAAAAAAAACTGCAACCACATTAGTCCTTCAAGTCGCGGTGGTGCTAATTATTATTCCATCGACAACTAGCGATTTGCGGAATCGCAAAAGTAAATCATTGCCTTGCCTCTACTTGTTGCCAGCAAACACAAACGCAACATGTTGCTACAACTCAATTGTTGACAGCGAGCGATCTATGGATTTTTTAATTTTTCTTACGCCGAGTTTGGTTTTTTTTTTTTTTTCATTACAAATGTATGGCGTTAAGTCGCAAAAAAGAAAAAGACGAAGAAGAAACAGTCAAAGATTTATTAGTTTTAGCTGCGTCTGTCGTTGTCTTCATCGATGATGATGATGTTGATGATGGCGAAGGTGTGTCAATAGCACTTTACTGCAGCTGCTTTAAAGCTTTGAAGGTGGCCAGAATTATGCATGAGCAAAAAATAACCGTTAAGGTAAAATAAGGCATTATCACGTATTTGGATTTTGTTCTTGTTAAGAAAGTTTTGAGAGAATTATGACGTAGGACGAATAAGACTCGAACGTATTGCTTGATGTGCCTTGTTGTTTGAGAATGCTTTAAGTTGGCTCGATTAGTTTATTTTTTTAGAAAATTGGCACGTTTGGAAATTTCTCTTAAGTGCTTTAAAAATGTCAAGTTGAGGGTCTGAATATAAATTGATTTTTTAAATTTCACATGAACTTTTCTTTATTACATTTAGAAATGATGTGACCCATCTTTATTCAATTAAATTATAAGAAAATTGCTTTAATTGAATGACTTTTTGTATGTTTTTATGCATTTTTTTTTGAGTTTTTGATAAAAATCACCTGTGAATTTTATTAATTTCTTAGTGTTTTTTTGGGTTTTTTTTTTTACTTTGTTAAAATTAAAAACTTCATATTCTTACTATACTATGTTTGCTTGATTTATTGAAAATATTTCACTTTTATTTTTCTTAGATTCCTACTGAGTTTTATTAAAATTGTTGTCAGTTATAAGGCTTCTACTGAATTTTATTTTTCTTTAATTTCGCTTAAAATAATACTAGCTGCTTATTGTTTAAAAACTATAGAAACATCCTTGTGACTTTGCTTTAGTTAACATGATATTTTTCGCTCTTTTTACTATTAAAAACGAACATTAAGCTGGTCACCGTTTAAGCTTAAAAAGCTATATCTATAGCTAGAAAATAAAAACACCTACTGAAAATGCAACAAAAACCAAAACTAGCTAGCACAAAAAACATTTATAATGGATTTTTGCTGTTTTGCGCTATAAAAGTTTGCAACTTTGAACCCAGCTTTGATGATGTAAGCCAATTTTTCAGCTATCAACAACATAAATATTTTTATGAAAAACTTTTTCTGTGATTTTTTTGCACAACTGTGTGTTTTTTGATGTTGTTGTTGCTGTGTTTTTATATAATATAAATATAATCCATTTTAGGTTGACGCGTCCGGAACAAAAGAGGACACAGCAGGATATGTGTTGGCATTATCAACTATAAATATATATAAGTACGTGTGTGTATTTCCAATGACCGAGCAAAAAAGCGTTTACTTCGTTTTGAACACTTTTAGAGTAAAAATTGTGCACACAAAAGTTACATATAAAGACATTTTTTTGCCCATTATTAGGACTCTTTTGGGTGCGCCCAATTGACAGCTGAATAAATTAAATGCAACTTATTTTTTGTCCTTGCTGTCCCCGACAGTGTGACATGTGGGAAAAATTAGCTATTGTAGGGATATTTTTCATACAAAACTGGAATATCTACCTATATCCTTTGATACTTATGGGACATATTTATAAATGTATGTATGTGTGAAACAATGTTTATAATTAAAGCAAAACATTTCAAATGACTTCAAATCACTTTGCAATTCATCTTATTCTCTTTTGCACTTGTCTCTCTCTGTTGCCTTTCTATAGCAAACTCATGCAGTGCTATTATCCTTAACTGTCCTTAAAAGATGATTGATTAAGCGCTGACGCTGCAAAAAGGTATCTTTCTGCTTCTTTGTACTGCTGCTGTAAATGCATGCGGATTTATGATAAACATTTTCTGCTACTTCATTTCCTTGCCGTCTGACTGACTGATTTTCTTCTTTAGTCCTTCCTGCTTATTATCCTGTCAAACATAACTAATTTTCTACAGAAAAGTTTTCTAATTAAAATGAGTAGATATTATTTTCTTTTTTTTTCTCTTGCTTTGCTATTTCTATCTATCGTGCTGCCAACTAACCTTCGCCATATCTGTCCAGCATTTACTCTTCTGAAAGGACACTTTCTTTGTGGCAGTTTTTGATTTTTTGTCCAATCATTCGAAATAAAATGTTGGCTCATTAATTTTAAGCTGATTTGCTGGCTTATACGTTGCGGTAAGTGAATTATTCACTTGCCCTCGAGTAGTTGTTGCTTTTGCTTTTGTTGATGTGAGGACTCGATATCATGATACGGCATCTTGCACAGCTGTTGAATTATTCACAAGCAGCTCAAGTGTTGCAAACGGCTAGAATTAAGTCAATAAGTCAGTGTTAAATAGTTTTGGAATAAGTGGATTTTTTTTTGGACATGCATGGAATAAATAATTGAGAGCTTAGATTGAAAGAAAGAATCAAGGAGACGATTGATTTGCAGAATTTATGTTAATGGATATGATTGGGCAGAGTTTTGGAATACATTTTGAAGTTTGTAATGTTGGCGAAAATCAAAATTTTTTTGGCAAGATTTTCCACAAGCAAAGCAATTAATTCTCTTTTAGTATAAAAAAATAAAGCATTTATAAATTGCTTGGTGAAGCTAAAAAATTAACTTTTACCTCGTATGTGTCTTGAAGTCTTTTATAGAATTTGGTCTACTTCACTCTTTCTTAAAACCCAACAAATTTGTGCTTAAGATTTTCTTAAATTTTGTGAGTAGCAATTCTAAAAATTCCTTAAGAATGTTAAAAATGCTTAAACAATATTTATGTCTTTTCAAATTTAATCTTGTTTTATTTGAATTTTGAGGAATTTAGTAATTTTTAATGGGTGTCCGCATTTTTGGGGTTGTTAAAGCACTCGCTGCTGTTCAATGTGCCGCATTGCATCTGCTAGAGTGGTGGGGGCAACGCTTTTAATCAACGCATACAAAACATTTTCATAGAATTATGGCATCGCTTGCATGACAGCCACTGATTTAATGCTACTGATCTGGCACTTGCTTTGGAGTTCATTAAAAAGAACTTTGGGCATTTTCTTAAAGTGGCGTTCATATAATACTTTTTTTTTATGGCAAGAACGTGTTAGCTAATGATTCTACGTGCGGCTCATATTTGTAGTTTATATTTTTCAACTCGCATTTTATTACTTTTAATTCTTCTAATTGCATTTATTACCTAGACAATTTTGTCTCATTTTGTTGACGCTTGTCTGAAAGGGCATTATATAAGGCGGCGTAATTTTTTTTTCTTGACGATGGCGTCTTGAGCGACTTCCTGTTAAAAGAATGTAAAAAAAACAGAGGCCTCGCATGTCATTTTTTTGTTTTAAACTTAAAGCATGTAAAATACGTTTTGTTTTTTTTTTTTTGTATAGTCAATCAAATTGAAGAGAAACTTGAATGATTTTTGTTCCCACAATGAAATTTTTTTACTGTTTGTCTTGTTGTTGTTGCTCTATTAATTGAATACTTGCTCAAGTCAATTCCGACTTCGAAGAAAGGCTCACAAAAGAAATGAGTCAGTAACAACGACGGGACAATTGTTTGGGTGGCCCTTTTTTACACACATTATGTGCTTAGAAAAATGTTGGTATAAAAACATGGCACAAATATTTGAACAGCATTAAAACAAATTTGTTTGTTGTAAATGTGGCAACAGTGGTGGGTCAAAGAATAAGAAGCGCTAAACGCAAAACTTGTCATTAAACAGTGGTGCCCATAGGCCAAAAATTAAAAAAAAATACAAAGCTGCAATTCTGCAATTTTTTTACTTCAGACAGATCGTAAGAAGATACGAATGTGCAACAATGCAACAGTGACCATGCATATTTTTTCCGATTTATTTCGAATTATTGTTTAAAAAAATATTTGTTACTTTTAAAGTTACTGATTAATTTATATTAATTATTAATTATTAATTATTAATTATTAATTATTAATTATTAATTATTAATTATTAATTATTAATTATTAATTATTAATTATTAATTATTAATTATTAATTATTAATTATTAATTATTAATTATTAATTATTAATTATTAATTATTAATTATTAATTATTAATTATTAATTATTAATTATTAATTAATTAATTATCAAAGGTCAACGAAAGGTCAACTCAAAAGTAGATTAAAAACAAATGTATGATTAGATCTATGTAAACGCATGGTTAGTTGTTATGTCTTGTGTTGTCCCTGAGCCCAACCCCATATTATGGTGGGTAAATTTTTCTCACTTTGGATTGTTTTGGACCGCTCTTATCGATATCATTGGGGGCTATTCACGGTTTGAGCGTACTTTTAACAAATCGTATTTATAGCATTTGTTATTGTTCGAATTGTGAGCACCTCGCCATGTGACTGTCGTATAAAAAGACTGTGCAACTCTATGACGTATGTGATTATGCGGCTGTAGACAGAGCATAAAAATACGAGGTACAAAAAACACGTCCAAGGGCTGCTTTTATTTACGAGTGCCTGCGTATTTGCATTTGTATGCAAAACAACAGCAAAGCAAAATGCGCTTTCGTAAATTGGCGTACAAATAGCGGATCGAACAAATGGCAGACCAGCGTATTCGAACTGTGAATGGCCTTATTGAGATGTTTTGAAGTTATTTGGGCTGGTTCTTAAGATGATCCAATGCGGAGAAAGTGCGAAAAAGCTGTAGTAGCTGAACTCTATTGTTATTGCATGTATAATTATTAATTATTAATTATTAATTATTAATTATTAATTATTAATTATTAATTATTAATTATTAATTATTAATTATTAATTATTAATTATTAATTATTAATTATTAATTATTAATTATTAATTATTAATTATTAATTATTAATTATTAATTATTAATTATTAATTATTAATTATTAATTATTAATTATTAATTATTAATTATTAATTATTAATTATTAATTATTAATTATTAATTATTAATTATTAATTATTAATTATTAATTATTAATTATTAATTATTAATTATTAATTATTAATTATTAATTATTAATTATTAATTATTAATTATTAATTATTAATTATTAATTATTAATTATTAATTATTAATTATTAATTATTAATTATTAATTATTAATTATTAATTATTAATTATTAATTATTAATTATTAATTATTAATTATTAATTATTAATTATTAATTATTAATTATTAATTATTAATTATTAATTATTAATTATTAATTATTAATTATTAATTATTAATTATTAATTATTAATTATTAATTATTAATTATTAATTATTAATTATTAATTATTAATTATTAATTATTAATTATTAATTATTAATTATTAATTATTAATTATTAATTATTAATTATTAATTATTAATTATTAATTATTAATTATTAATTATTAATTATTAATTATTAATTATTAATTATTAATTATTAATTATTAATTATTAATTATTAATTATTAATTATTAATTATTAATTATTAATTATTAATTATTAATTATTAATTATTAATTATTAATTATTAATTATTAATTATTAATTATTAATTATTAATTATTAATTATTAATTATTAATTATTAATTATTAATTATTAATTATTAATTATTAATTATTAATTATTAATTATTAATTATTAATTATTAATTATTAATTATTAATTATTAATTATTAATTATTAATTATTAATTATTAATTATTAATTATTAATTATTAATTATTAATTATTAATTATTAATTATTAATTATTAATTATTAATTATTAATTATTAATTATTAATTATTAATTATTAATTATTAATTATTAATTATTAATTATTAATTATTAATTATTAATTATTAATTATTAATTATTAATTATTAATTATTAATTATTAATTATTAATTATTAATTATTAATTATTAATTATTAATTATTAATTATTAATTATTAATTATTAATTATTAATTATTAATTATTAATTATTAATTATTAATTATTAATTATTAATTATTAATTATTAATTATTAATTATTAATTATTAATTATTAATTATTAATTATTAATTATTAATTATTAATTATTAATTATTAATTATTAATTATTAATTATTAATTATTAATTATTAATTATTAATTATTAATTATTAATTATTAATTATTAATTATTAATTATTAATTATTAATTATTAATTATTAATTATTAATTATTAATTATTAATTATTAATTATTAATTATTAATTATTAATTATTAATTATTAATTATTAATTATTAATTATTAATTATTAATTATTAATTATTAATTATTAATTATTAATTATTAATTATTAATTATTAATTATTAATTATTAATTATTAATTATTAATTATTAATTATTAATTATTAATTATTAATTATTAATTATTAATTATTAATTATTAATTATTAATTATTAATTATTAATTATTAATTATTAATTATTAATTATTAATTATTAATTATTAATTATTAATTATTAATTATTAATTATTAATTATTAATTATTAATTATTAATTATTAATTATTAATTATTAATTATTAATTATTAATTAATTAATTATTAATTATTAATTATTAATTATTAATTATTAATTATTAATTATTAATTATTAATTATTAATTATTAATTATTAATTATTAATTATTAATTATTAATTATTAATTATTAATTATTAATTATTAATTATTAATTATTAATTATTAATTATTAATTATTAATTATTAATTATTAATTATTAATTATTAATTATTAATTATTAATTATTAATTATTAATTATTAATTATTAATTATTAATTATTAATTATTAATTATTAATAATTAGTTATAAATTAAGTAATTAGAAACTAGTATTTTGTAATAAGTAATCAGTAACATTAAAAGTAACAAATATTTTTTAAACAATAATTCGAAATAAATTTGAAAAAATATGCATCGCCACTGTTGCGTTGTCGCACATTCGTCTCTTCTTACGATCGGTCTGAATTGCGCAATCAGTCCCCACTCTCATAACATGATCTGGTCATCCAATACCGCTCGTATTTAATGGCACACACACACATACGACACGCTTATCAGCTACAAAATCTCCTTACTGCTAGCTGATCGATGACTTTCAGCGATTAAATATGTGTAGAATGCGTTGATCTGGCAGCGATTAGTCATCAAATCAACAACAACTCCTCCAAAAATTGAAAGCAACCCACAAACAACATTCTACATAAGTTATTTTTAATTTCTTCATGTTTATTTAGCTTGTTATTTTCGAAAAATTTGAAAGACGAAAAACTATTAACAAATGTCAATTAGCTGCATTCTTGTGAAAAAAAGTGTCAGAAAGAAAAAATTAAGTTCAGAGAAAATAAATAAACTACAAAAGTAAAACGTGCAATAGAAGCATCTTTGAGTTACACGCTCAGGCAACTACAGTGTACGGTTGGATGGATGGCTGGATGGATGGATGACTTTTGTTGTTATTGTTTGGCTGATTTAAATGTTTGTCATTCGTAACAATAGTTTTTTAGTTTTTAATTTCTGTTTTTTTTGTTTGTTGTAACAAGTATATTCTATCTTCGTTGTTATTGGCCTTGAGGTTATGGCAACAAAAAAAAACTCAAAAACAACAACACATTGTTAAGTTTCCTGATTTGTTTGCGTTGCTAATTGATTTTTATTAAGAAAATATTTGAGCGAGTTGTACGCGTAACTGTTCTGCATTAATGTAGATTGATTTTGTAGGTACACAGATATAATGTATGTTGTGCGGGCGCAGTGACATGTTGCTGTGGCGTGTGAATCTTAAGATCATCATATAATTTCCACACACTTTGGTATTCAATAGATATAATAGATCATTTATTTTTCAACGATTACTAAATATTTGTTGTCAAATTGGAATTGTATCTTTTGATTGAAAGTTATTGCAGGCATCGAAATTTTGTCTTGTTTTGTAAAATTTTCCTTGTTTGACTCTCTCCCACCTTTGAATAGATTAATTTTCTAAAGCTTTTGTTGATAACTACACGCTTGAAATTATTTTCAAGAGCAGTTAATTAAAATTGAGTTCCTTTTGACTTTTTTTGCCTACCTACGGTTCTTGAAATATTTTAACTAATTACTAAAAAAATTTCAAGTTAATTGTTGTGAGGTGTAATATTTAACCATTTATAAATGCTTTGTTTTTGACGTTGTTGTAAAAAAAATATCCTTAGAAATAAAAATGTCAACTGCATAAAAATTACCTTAATCGTTTTATTCACGCTTGGCAAGCTTCTGAAGCTACTGGTTGAAATATTTGTTAAGGTGAGCACTGAATTTTTGCAAGAGAACTCAGCCAATCGGATTTTTATGCACCCTACAATTTGCAAGACGAGCTGTTTGCAAACAGAAAATATATTTAGAAAAAAATTAAAACAAATAAGTTATTTTATTATATTTTTAAACATCATGATCGTGCAATATCTTTTTCTAGAATTGCTTTCTTTGTAAAAGCACTAAATTAAAGAATTAAATTTACTTTAATTATAAATAAAGCTAAAGTCGAACCTCTAACGTCAAAAAATGTGCGTTCCTTGTGTTACTTCAAATGAGCCAAATACAAGTTTCCAACTTATCATCTATAGCGTAAGCCACTTTTAAGTAAATTTAAAATAAAAATCTGAGTTGCTTTTCCATTAAATTTTTCTTCTTTTTACGAAGTCCTTCATATTTACATCAGCAGCCTTATTAGCAGTCTGCTGTAGAGCATGCTTGAACTTAACGCATGTCCAGAAGAAATTAAAAATTAACAAAAGCTAATTTAACACCAGCGCAAAAGCATTTCTCACAATATTTATTTCTGGCTCATAAAAAAAAATCACCACACTTCACTTACAGCCAGCCACACTTTGACGTTTAATACTTTTTTGATATGCTGACAATAAACTGTCTGACTCCTACCTGCTTTTATTTTCCTAGAAGAACAATCCAGAAGGCAGGACTCGCAATTTTTCATGTGTGACATTTATTAATAACAAAAAAGGATATATCAAAATAGAAGAAAATACAAAAAACATCAAATTATAAAGGTTAAAAAAGTAAAGCTCATTATTTACTCCAAACAAAACGTGTAAGAAAACAAAAAACCTTGATGCACACCGTCTGGCGTGAAAATTCACGCGAATTTTTGGTGATTTGGCTACCCAACCATAGACTCATGCGACAAGAAAAACGCTAAAAACTCATTAATCGCGCTTAATTCTTTTTGGTGCTGTTTGAAAAGGTAAACAACAACAACATAAAACAACAATGTAACACGACTTTTCTCTAATTGTGCTTTGTGACATAAAGTCGCCAGACATTTTCATTCAGTAACTAACACATTTTCTCCTCAGCTCCCGTGAGGATATTTTTACGGTTTTGGTCAAAACAAAACAAAACAAAAGCAACAACCTACAAAAGTATTGCCAAACTCTAGCTCGTCACATTTTGGACATCCTCAACTCTTGCAACAGATCCTCGATGCCATCGCCTAAGTGGTCAACTCATGCGACTGGCCCGCCGTATTAACGTTCGCTGCTGCTCTGATAAGGATCTCATTTTACGTCGTAAGCAGCAACGCTTTGTTTTGGCTAAAATACAATTTTATTGCCTTTTTCATAGCAATTTGATTGTTTTTGTCATTGCTTGTTTTTGTTGTTGTTTCATTTTAGTAATACCTTTTACAGAAGCTTAGTTTTTAATTTCCTCCTGGGACTCGATAAAGGACATTATTTCGTGTATTCGTTGTGATTACGTTGAGCTTGTTGTATTAAAATGTGCACTTTACGAATTTTGTCTGTTTTCTTTTTATATTGTATGTGTATGAATATGTGTGTGTTGGAAATTAAATCAACCTACTTTTATTTTTATATTCTTACAAATTTTTATATTTTTTATTTTCTTTTGATTTTCTGTTCTTATTTTCTTTTAAATTTTTTATTTTTATTTTTATTTTTATTTTTATTTTTATTTTTATTTTTATTTTTATTTTTATTTTTATTTTTATTTTTATTTTTATTTTTATTTTTATTTTTATTTTTATTTTTATTTTTATTTTTATTTTTATTTTTATTTTTATTTTTATTTTTATTTTTATTTTTATTTTTATTTTTATTTTTATTTTTATTTTTATTTTTATTTTTATTTTTATTTTTATTTTTATTTTTATTTTTATTTTTATTTTTATTTTTATTTTTATTTTTATTTTTATTTTTATTTTTATTTTTATTTTTATTTTTATTTTTATTTTTATTTTTATTTTTATTTTTATTTTTATTTTTATTTTTATTTTTATTTTTATTTTTATTTTTATTTTTATTTTTATTTTTATTTTTATTTTTATTTTTATTTTTATTTTTATTTTTATTTTTATTTTTATTTTTATTTTTATTTTTATTTTTATTTTTATTTTTATTTTTATTTTTATTTTTATTTTTATTTTTATTTTTATTTTTATTTTTATTTTTATTTTTATTTTTATTTTTATTTTTATTTTTATTTTTATTTTTATTTTTATTTTTATTTTTATTTTTATTTTTATTTTTATTTTTATTTTTATTTTTATTTTTATTTTTATTTTTATTTTTATTTTTATTTTTATTTTTATTTTTATTTTTATTTTTATTTTTATTTTTATTTTTATTTTTATTTTTATTTTTATTTTTATTTTTATTTTTATTTTTATTTTTATTTTTATTTTTATTTTTATTTTTATTTTTATTTTTATTTTTATTTTTATTTTTATTTTTATTTTTATTTTTATTTAAATTTTTTATCTGTATTTGTATGTGTTTGCGGTCGTAGGGTTAGAGGCGTGGCTTGTGTATGGCTTATATTTTAAACATATTTCTTGATTTGGCTCTTTGATTTGATTTGATTTGAGTACTTTTTTTTGCAAATTTTGCTCGTTTTTTTTAATAATTTGCATGCTGACTTAAAAGCCTGAATTATAAAAATTTATAGGTATTACTGCTTTAAAGGTTTTTCTTTGTAATGATATTTAACGTTTGTTTTGTTTGTGACTGCTCACTATTTTGCAATTTTTTGTTGACACAACGAAACGTTCGCTTTTTTTTAAGGCATTAATACTTTTTTAATTCATGCCACCCTATTTTTAGCACTTTTCATTTGTTTCACTTTTAATGACAATAATTAATGTCTTCGTCTTTTTGGAGTCATCAGTGTTTCTGCAAATAAAAAATGCTGCAACAAAAAAAAAAAACACAAAAATTAAAATCGTAAAAAAAGCTGATGCTGACTTTGGCACTTTTTGCTAAATAATTTCAGGTCTTTTCGTTCGTTTTGTTAATTTTTCTTAAAATTTTATGACTGCTGCGGCAAAAACTCTTTACAAATTAAGAAAAATTTTGCTGTTTTGGTCATGTTTTTTGTATTTGCTTTTACTATGATTCTTTGTTTTCATTTAGCTGTTGTTTTGACGTGCCGCAGTTGACATTTTATTGAATTTTCATTTCACTTACTTTTAGTTGAAGTTCAGTAAATTTTTTTTTAATTTTTTTTTTTTGCTATTCTGGCCGTGACTGTCATGGGAGTAGCTTGTAGTACCTTTTGTGGCATTTTAATACTTGTTGATGTTTTCAAGATTGTTTTTTTTTAAAGAGTTTCACAACTTTTATTTCTGCTGTTGTTGTTTTATTTTGACATTTTTGATATTTGCACGAATGAATGATTTCGCGTTTTTATGATGATTAAAAGTTATCGTAGAAACGGTTTATGACTGGAATTATTTCGGTTTTTTTTTTGTTAATCTTAGCGTTTTTTGTTTTTTTTTTTGAATTTGTTCTGCAAGGATTGCGTTGGTATTTCTTTTTTGTGACGTTATGAAAAGCTTATTTTAATGGTTTTAATTACAGTTGAAAATGTTTTAATGACATTACGAGATTTGCACTCGTAGTTTTACGATATGATAAAAAATTAATGCATTTTGGACGGATTTTTTATGAGTAAAATGAAGAGGGAAAACTTTAAATCAGGAACAGTTAGTATCAGACTCTGGAGATTTGAAGTACCTATTATACCAATAGTAATGTAAAATTTTTAAAAATTTTAAAAATTTTTACTATTGAAAACTTGCATATACTATCAAAAAAATTATGCAATTTTTAAACAATAGATACTTCTATTTTTGTCTATATTTGCTTTAAAAGTTCTTATTATTTATTTACTTTAGTTTGTAATACTCTCAGTTTATCTAATTAGCCCAAAGTAAAATGCATTCAAAACTTTTCTATCAAAATCGTCGTCATGTCCTTGTTTCTGTCTTCAAAGTAAATGCTGAATGCATAATTTTCCAATTTAAATGCAGCATATTTGCGAAATTTTCTTAGCTTATTAAGAAACAGAATGCTGCAAAATTTACTTACGAAGGCAATTAATAAACAGCTAACACAATCATATCCAAAAATATACACACACTTAAGTACACCCACACATACGCGCATATTGACAATTACAAACGATAATTAAGTTTATAGCTGTATGCAAAATTTATTTACTTATACGACAGAAATGACAGATTATCCTTTTCATAAGCCATGCCACCATGCTGAAGGAGGAGTTGAAGTTGGTGCCATGGGTGAAGTTGATAAGGATGCAGTTGTTTCAAGTTGACTGGAGTTGGATATGAGTTTGAGTGTTTCTAGTTTGTTGCATTATCAACATAATTGCACATATTATTTACCTAAGTGTTTCACTGTTGTTGTTAATATTGTTGCTGTTGTAGTTGGCAAAGTGCAATAAATTGTTACCAAAGCCAATTCCATTAATCATCACTTGTCACTAGAAGTCGAAGTCGGTGTTGGACGGTCGGGGTCGATAATAAATTAAACATCAGATTTACTTCGGTTTGCCAACGTGTTGGTCAGCAATGCAGAGATAAGAAATACATTCTTTGTTGTTAGTAAGACTTAGTTAGGTCGTTTATTTTAGAATTATATATATGTTCATATATTGCACTTATATAATATAAAATATCCGTGCACTTAAGTTTAAGAGTAAGAAATATTTAAGACATAGTGCTCTTAAATTTTCCGTGAACCTAAACAATGTCATTAATAAGACTCAATGATGATTTTTTTTAAGGGAAAACTCACGCAGGTATGGTAACTTTTTTAAATAAAATAGATTGTTCGACTTCGAAGATTAAACTGAATCCTACAGCGATGTCCGCAAAATAATAAAACCTAAGCCTTTAAAATACAAAAAGCGCACATTAAATGATTAAACTTTAAGCTTGTGTTGCGCAGAAATTTTTCCCTAAAATGACGACCGTGATTAACAACAAACTTTTAATCTAATTTATTTTTTTTTTAAATTCATATATGTAAGTCTGAAATTAAAAACTGTGTTCGATTAACTGCTAAGAATATTGAAAAAGTGTTGCTATTTTTTTTTAGAGATTTTTTGACAATTTTTTGCTCCTAAATTTGTTTTAAAAAATTTTCTTGAAGTATGGAGCTTTTTCAAACTTGTTTTAGTTCACCAATTTTCTGTTTCTGCAAAAATTGACGATTATATAATTTTTAAAGGTAAACGGTATTAATTTATTGCATCAAAATGTCCATGTTTTTCGAAAAGCGACAGTTAACTTGACATAAAACATCATCATGTTTTTTTAAGTTAAGCGGCTTAGTTTTTTAATACAAATTTAAACCTCAGTTACGCCTGCTGTTAAAGCCGCCTGGAAAAGGGAGTTCAGATCATTTGTTATTTACAATAGAGAAGTGTGCGACATTTTTTATATTTTTGTGCTTTTAAAATTGCATCTATAACTTCCCCATAGAGAGATTTTTTTAATTGCGTTGCACTGACGAATAAAAATAAATCGTAAGTATCATTTATTTTTTAGGCCACTAGACGAGTATATCCCCTTAATTGCAAGGACTGAGAAAAATTATAAGAAATTACGATTAAGAAAAATTACGAAAAAATTACGAGAAAAATTATGAGAAATTACGATTGTTTTTTATTTTATTAAGAAGTCTTATTGAGTTTTTAAAGTTGTTTCTAACCATAGAGCCTTTAAGCATTTCATTTTTAACAACTTTACTTAATTTTAACCAATCCTCTATCTCTTTTCCTCTTTCTCTCTTCTAAAAGATTTCTTAGCTGCAATTTATCTCCCTATTATCTTTATGTTATTAAATTGTAATTTTCATAGATAATATATATAAAAATTGTTTATGATTGCTTTCAAAAAAATTTATAAAGTTACTAATGAATTTCGTTTTCTAAATTTGTAAAAATTCAAACTTAGGAATGTGTTAATACTTGTTGTTATCTATTTCAATTTTAATTGTAATGTTTAATTTTTTATTTTAACCCATTAACCGCGGCTCCCAAACGCTTTGTACGATTTTTTATAAAATTTCATGTGCTTTCTTACAATGATCACAGGAAGTACCACATCAAATTTCAACTTTGTGTCTTTCACCGTAGTTGAGATAAAAGTTGGGTATAAAAATACTGAACCGTCGCACAGAGGGGTATTTAGTCGGTTTTTCGGCTTAAAATTAAAAAAATCAAATAGAAGCTACGAACTTTTTAGGATACCGGTTTTAAGTTAATAAAATTCTGCGTCACAAGCAAATTTATACACTAAGAGTACTAGTTCAAAAGTCACAAGCTGTCAAACTTAACTTTTTTTTTTGCTTTCATTCGCACGCATTGGAGAATCGCAGTTTTTCAGCATTTTATATAAAATTTTTATTTAAAAAAAATTCTTTGTTGCAATATTTTTTAATGGAACCTTCAGCTTCAGGTTATTATTGTTCCAACGCCACAAAAATTTATTAGATAAAGTGTTGGAAATAATTTTTTTGTGTCTATTAAAAAATGTGCCAAAAAAATTCCGATATTTTGCTATGCATGTGGAGTTAAAGTTTATTTTTTTGTGTTCTGTTGTCATCTTATAATGATTTTATTTTAATATGGACTCTTGTTATAAAGTGTATAAACTTTTGTTGTGCTATTTTGTGCGTTTTAGAATATATTAAACTTTTTGCAAACGAATTGCAATCGCTTTTATCAAATTAAGCAAGTACAACTTCTAAAGAGTGTGTTTGTTGTTACTGCTCTGCTTATTTATTTGTTGTGTTTTTTTCCTGTTTTTGTTTTGTTTTAAATTTTCTTCTTATTTTTCCTTCAATTTTGTAGCTATACCCTACAGTCTGTATATCTTTAATATTTTCATGGTAAAAGTTTAAACGTTATTGAAGAGCTAACATTCAAAACATGATACGTCACAAAAACAATTTTCCCTATATGCATTTTCTGAAATCGTGTTCCCTATTATAAGGATTACTACCGCAGTACTTAAATGAAAATTTGTTGTGACAAATCTCTTTTTGAATGTTATTTATTCAAATATATAATACACTTTTACAAAATTCTGCGTTTATTAATACTGATCTGTATTTAATTAAATAATATGATTTCTTCATATTTATGGAATACGAATTTTGCTTTGAAATTTTTAAGACATTAAAAACTCTTAATAATGCTTAATGTACCGTGTACCACTTATCGAATATGCGGAATAGTTGCAACTTCTCTGTTAAATCTCTGTTTAATTTGTTGGTATTTTATGTGACAATCATATGCTTTGAAGCAATTAATAGTGATGTACTATTTTGTTATATGGGTATTCTGATGTTTTGATTTGATTTGATTTGATTTATTGATTGATTGATTTTTAGTACAATGCATTTCACACAATAATATACAAACAAGGTTAACATAAATATAAAGAAATGCAAGTAATAGTACTGAATTCAGTAGCCAAGATGGCTAGTGTTGAACCAGAACTAAACTTATATGTACTCAAAACTTATCCATAACAGTAAAGTAACAGTAAAAAGATAATACATCAGAAATATAAATTTTTTTTTGTTTTTTTGTTTTTTTTTTTGTTTTTTTGTTTTTTTTTTTTTTTTTTTGTTTTTTTTTTTTGTACAAGACATAGACATAGTATATATTTGTAACTAGAACAATAAAAACAATCTTAAGAACCAGGCAGTTTTAACATAAGTTCCACTTGAGCACAATCCAGTTGAAAAAGCCAAACTTTTACTCTCTTGAGGAAAAGATTTTTTGATCTTATTTCACGTATGTTTTCTGGAAGTTTATTAAATAGTCTAGGCGCTACTGATGTTCAAATGTTCAAGTGCATTTAAACTTTAACATGAAAATTAAATGTGCTGTCTATTTTTTAGGAAATACTTCTAATATATTTTTTATAACTTGCCAAAAGTTGTATGATATAATGAAAACCACTGGGCATTCTAAATTTAATGATAAGTTTCAGTATTTGAGAGATGAAATGAAGCGACGAATTTGTCCTGCGGAGAAATATAAGGAAGGCTTCGCAGAAATAATAAATAATCTATCACTACCTCTAATCCTCAAAAACTTGCCCGAAAGGAAATTTATTTTGAAGATTCTTCTGAACAAACCAAAATAGCGAAATGTAAACAGTTAAGAGAGTCTACTTCCTTATCAGTTTTGGCGTATACCACAAAAATGAGTTTGCGAGCTGAAGGTTATATAGGAGCTTCAAAATTGTTGCATGAACTGACAACTTCATCACCTCAAAGAGCAAGTATAATATAATATATTATATAGGCAAAGTTTTGAAAAATATAAGAAGGAAACAAAGATCTGTAGAAGCTAAATTATCACGGCATTAATACAATGTTATCAAAAATGCTGCACCCAAAAAGTTTCCTTGCTATACCGCTGTACAGTCAGCCAAAAAATACTGCTATCCTGCGAGAGAATTTATTAAAATGTCGGAAACTTCGTGCGAATTACATTTGCAAGCTTTGCTGAATCATACCGTCCAACGTTTGATAATATTGCAAAAACCCGTGATACTAGATGATTTGCAGAATACGGAGTTATCTAATTTTTGTTTATTAACAAAGTGGGGTTTTGACGGAAGTTCGGGCAACAGCACATACAAGCAAGCCTTACAGAACCCTAATGCAAATGATTCATCGATATTGATTTCTTCTATATAATTACTTTGCAGATCTAGAGTTATTTGGCAAAATCCTCGCCCATCTTCAACAAGATTTTGTCGACCAGTTTGCATGCAATTTTTTAAAGAAACTGCAGAGGTATCAAGAAAAGAAAAAGTACGAGAAGAAGCAGAAATAAGAGACCTTCAAAAATCTGCTGTACAATGTGGAGACAAATTGATAGAAGTAAGCCACAAGCTTATGTTAACCATGATAGACGGCAAGGTGTGCAAAGCACTTACTGAGACTTCATCTGCACAAAGGTGCTATCTATGTGCTTCAACTATTAAAGAGTTCAATTCTATTGATGCAATGATTAAAAAAGAAGTCAAAGTCGAAAATCTTCAATGTGGCTTATCGATAAGATTTTTCGAATGTTTGCTTTATTTGGCAGCTAAGCTGCCTGTGAATAAATAAAAAGTAAAAAAAAAATATTTTTAAAAATAAGCTTTTATTTAAAAAAGACGTAAACTAAAAAACAACAGTAAAAAAATTTCTTACAAAAATAATCTTTTATTTAAAAAGACGTAAACTAAAAAAAAATAAATTTAAGTAGGGATCTTAAATTCAGATCTTCTTAGGGATCTGTTCTTGCACTGGAGCTTATATTCCTCACGAATTTTCACTCAGGAGGAAATGGGTATACCAATAAAGACCTCATTTAAGAGGGTGTTAGAGGTCGTGCCCTTCCTTGCCAATTCGTCAGCCAAATTCTTCTTCCATGTAACTTCAATTTATTTAGAAATATTTACTATGGCTTATTTCATTCTAAATTAAAATATGGCCTGAGTTGTTGGGGAGGTACACACAATAATAAAATTCAGCCAGTACCGGTCCTACAGAAAAAGGCCATTCGAATTATTTGTAAGAAAGATAGATATCATGACAGCCTACCTCTCTTTCAAGAAAATTTAATTTTGCCACTAAGACATTTATATATTTTTAAAATTAAAGTTTTTTCCTAAATGACCTTGTTAATATGTTGACTTTATATGATTTAAATACAAATTCTAAACGTTTGATAGTTTAAATCATACTTGATTTTAAATACAAATTCTAGTTGTTTGATAGTTTAAAATCGTTTATTGAGCTTAAGGTCAAAGTTAGAACAATTAATTGTAATAACATATTAATAATAACAGAAGCATAAAGACTAAAGTAAATCAAAAATACAACAACAAATGTGAATATACGAAATTTGAGAAAAATTGAGAAATTGACACTTCAAATCTCATCGCCTCTGTGGTGCAGTGCGTTAGTGTGCGCTTGCACGAGGTATCAAAAAGATTTCTGATGAAGCCTTTAGCACGGCCGAAATTGCAATAAAATCAGCTGGTGATTTTTTCCTTTTCATATTGAAAAACCTTTGTTGTTGTTGTTGTTTCTTTGGAAAGCTTCGTTAGAACAATTAAATGTTCTAACTTTGACCTTAAGCGCAATAAACGATTTTAAACTATCAAACAACTACAATATGTATTTAAAATCAAGTATGATTTAAACTATCAAACATTTAGAATTTGTATTTAAATCATATAAAGTCAACATATTTTTAAAATTTTAAGCTGAATTTTTAAAAGATATGTAGCTCGTTCCTGTAACAAAATCGGCAAGTTACTAATTTGTGTGATGTCATGCGTTATTGATCCCTAGTTACCGATTACGTGACAACTTACGTTTGTGTACGTTGAAATCGGTAAAAATTCGGTCTGTGATGAAAAAGAACACAAATCGAGAAGAAACGTTGGGAAATTGAGTCAAATGGCAAGCAGCTGTCTACTTGCATTTATTTTATTTTATGTGCGCTCAAATTTTATAATAAAATGGTGATGGTCTTGTTATAAAAAATTGATTATTTGATTATTTATATGTGTTATAATGTTTGCGGAAATAATCAACAATTATGAATGTCAATAATTTGACAATAAGTGCAAATATTTGCAACCGGTTTCTTTTGCATTGCTCTAACAAATATTTTGTTTCTTAAATTTCCTTCTTTTATGTAAATGGGCGTTCTTTTTAAATCGTATTAACTTGAAAGTTTAAACGTTTTAAAACAAAAACAGTATTATAATCAGAGTATTATAATATAAAATGTAACTTAAGCGAAAGTAGCCGTTTTAGAATATTAATTGCGAGCACTTGTTAATTAATATATACACAACATTACTGCCATTTATACAGATCGGTAGAATTCTCACTTGCCGCAGAGTGAACATGAAGTTTTATCGATTCACTTTTCTTACACAAGCACTTTTTTTAAAGATTCTATTGAAGTGAAATCGGAACATGTGACATCTTATCGATTTGGAACAAACGAATAGAACAGAAATCGATTCAGATTATTGCACAAACAGTATATGTGAGAATTACGTCAGAGCGACGTCAAATCGGTAACATGGATCGGTAACTGCGATCGTTACGAGTTACAAGAACGAGCTACTGGTTACTTAAATAATAGATTATCCACTATCTTTAATCTGAGAGCAAATGTTCAAAACCGTACAGTCATTCCACCACACTCACTGCAGTTATATTTGTTATCGTTTTCGTCAGTAGCGTCAAGAGTATTTAATAAGCTTCCGGATAACATACAGGCAATACGCTCACAAACTTTGTTCCAAAATAAAGTAAATGCTTGGCTTTTTCAGTTGGAGTTTACACAAGTTGAATTCATGTTAAGAATTCTTGGTTGAAATCGCTGCTTAATAAAAAATTTACATAGGTTTACTTTTATTACTTCCTCTGAACTTTTAATTTAATTATAAAAAAAAATTTTATTACAATATCTTAAGTTTAGTATTAGTTTCGTATAAGTCTTAATAAATTATTTTTTAGTTAATCACTGGTTCAACACAAGCCTTTTTGGCTACTGAACGCAGTAGTATTTTTGTGATTTATGTTGTATACTTTATATTTATTGTTAACTATTTATTGTAAGCATTTGTATGTAAATTTTAAAATCATAAATCAATAAATCAATCAATCAATAAAAAAATAAAAAAAAATTATTGCCCTCGATATTCCTATGCCCAGGCATCCATATGAGGTGGATCCTGAGTAGCCTTGCCATCTCGTTTAGTGATCTGCGGCACTCAGTGAGAGTTTTTGAGTTGTCAATATTTGAGTTCAGCTCCTTTAGTGCAGCTTGGCTATCTGAAAAAATGGAAATACTCTTTTCTTTAAGGTTTTTATGACCTAGAATCGTAGCGGTTTCGTGAACAGCCATCATTTCCGCTTGGTAGACACTATAATAATTTAGAAGTCTAGAGGACGCTTCGATTTCAAGATCCTGGGAGTAAATACCTCCCCCTACTTGTTCTCGATCCATCTGTGAAGATTTTTATGCCGGAGGTTTTGAGGGGGCTTTTGTTTGCCCAGTCTAGCCGTGAAGGGATGAGAACTGCGTAGTAATTTTCAAGATTTAAGCAAGGCACACAGTAGTCTGTTTTGAATAATTGTGTGGCCTCAGTTATTACCTATCCAATTTCCCGATTCTCTTAGTCTGAGAGCTGCTGTGTTAGCACATTCACTGGTAAAGTATATATAAGTATAGGGCGGACAATTGCTGTATAAAATCAGCGTACTATTTTGGGAGATAGTTTAGTAAAATGGCGCTATGTTTGCCTTTTAAACACGTTTTTTAATGTTTACATGCCAGATAAGTTTTTTATCCAGAATTACTCCTACACAGTAAAAAATTTGAGGGTAAATTTTATCTTTTTTAAAACATTTGTGTGGTATAAACTTGTTTTATTCCAAAATATTTATAAATTTTATATCACTCAGTATTATAAAAATACCCGCCAGTATTGAAAGTATCAATTGGCCCATTTACGCTAGCTACTTCAATAGTTCTCTACGCACTAGATACTTTTTTGACCCAAGGTAATGCATAAATGGGCCAGTTCAATCAACTTCCATCTCGATTGTTTCTTGTTGATGTTTTTAACGTCTTGACTGACTCATAAAATTTATTCTGACTAACTCATACTTCAAAGTGACTTTTTCGAGAAAATATGACATATAAAGCTTTTCAGTTTCGTTGAGCAACATAAATAAAATATCGGGATGAAAAAATATAAATATATTGAATAAAGAATATCCGTCACTCTGCCTTGTTTTTTTTTTTTTGTTTCAATATCAACTAGCGAAAAAGCTAGCACTTCATGACTAGTGAAGTAACTAGGGAATGGGTGTGTAAAAGGTAGCAATTGGATTGAAGTGGAACTAGTACTGGCTACCAAGGGGCTAGTGAAATCACTAGTTTTGTACTAGTGCCATTGCAGTGCAATGCAGGGTAATAAAACAAATATTATTTATTTATTTATTATCATTAATTACAATAATAAATTATTATAACTAAAGCTAGAGAAAGAGTACTAGCTGCCAGGGCTTTCGACTCGACTTAAAGGTAATATAAGATAAATATTAGATAATTAAAAATAAAATAAGATAAGAAAACTATATGATCAAGTTATATACAACAAAATAAATTACAAAGCTTAATAAACTGAACAATTTTAGTAATATTGGAGTGTGTAACTTCTAGAAGCAAAGAGCTGGGTTTTGTTCGGCCAAATAAATTTATCCTGGTACTGCTCAATGCTGGGCAATCGTCAAGAATATGTCTGATAGATAAACTATCATTGCAAAATGGACAGTTGTTTGGGGCGTTACCACATAGTAAATGTTCGTGAGTTATTAAAGTGTGACCCATACGCAAACGCATGAACAAAGAGATTTCTTTACGTGAACAGTCGTTTGGATATCGAGGAGCATTGCCTTCAGTATTGAATTGCGTATACCAATGCTGATATTGAGACCATTCGGTGTGTTTCTCTAAGCTTAGCTCCTTAAATATTAATTTACGCAAATCCTGTGTAGTAGCTGAATTGAAGATAGGAGATGGAGTTTCAATGGCATCATTTGCTGCCATGTCAGCAAATTCGTTACCCAATATACCTGCGTGGCCAGGAACCCACATTATTTTCAATTTGTTGGGATGACGGATGCAGCTGTCCCGGATATTAGATATAATGCTGGTTGTATTTCCAATATTTTGAATCGCATTGATGGTGGATTTACTGTCAGAACAAATTATAAATTTCCCTCTGTTCTTCTGGGCATATTCTGTAGCAAGCATAACAGCAGTTGCTTCCGCAGTGAAAATTGAACAATGTGGCTCAAGACATCGTGATAAAATTAAGGAACCGTCCCCATGTACTAAAACAAATATAATTTAAAATTTTTATATGGATATCATGTGTAAATCAAAATATATTCCTGTTCGAAAGAAAAAATTAACCGAAATCGGGAAATTGAAAATATAGTGGTTTCGATTGGTCTGACGAGAACAATGGTTTGGAAAAATTTATAAGTTTTGATGGTATAACTTTCAAAACATTTTTGGTTTGGATTTATATGTAATCCAAATAGTATAAAATTTATCCTCATATTTTTTACTGTGTAGGTATTTCGTGTGAAATTTTTTCCTAGTGAAAAGATGAGATCTGTTTTCTCCGGGTTTACACTTAAACCACACGCAGAGCTGCCAGATATGGCGATATCTCGCCAAACTGGCGGTTTGAGCGACTACTTTGGCGAGAAAATATTTGATTTGGCGAGTTAACGAAAAAGTGGCGGTTTCAACATTTTTTTTGGCGATGTCTTGGAGAGATTCCCTAAAAAGAAGATCTAATGCTTTTTTGCACTACACGGCACTTTTTACATAGCAAAAATGTTTCCCATCTCTAACATTTAATTCAACGAGCACAGTGCTACCACAACATAAAACAATAAATCATTTTTTACAGCTGATATTGCTTAAACTTGTTAAGTTTGAGCGTTTAAATGCCAAAAAATAAGGAAGGAAGGAAGGAAGGAAGGAACAAGAAGACATAGAATAGACTGGGAAAATGCAAGCTGTGCTTTTATTTGAATAATTTTAATATACTGCTGCGAAAGTTTTGAGCCTACAAAGGAAATGTTTAAACGTTTTAACTCTAAAACTATGTACCCAAAACTAGAAGATTATGAACTTGAAGTCAATGAAGAATTGGAAGTACATAATGATATGCTTATAATTTGTTAAAAACCACAAATATTTTTTGAATTTGGTATTCTCAATCAGAACGATTCTGAATAATTTTTCTCGGGGAATCGGAAAAGGGAGATTTCATATTTAAGAAAAAGGAAATTTTTAATGCAAATTTGTTCATCAACCATCAATATTCATGAGAGTAAAAAACTGATGTCTTTATCTGCTATCTTAAAAACAAAAACTCCCTTTTTCGATTCCCCGGGAAAAAGTATTCAGAATTGAGCTGTATACGTGGTTTTCACCCATCAATCTATTGCTTTTTTATCGTTTATTTAAATTTTATGAAATATATTCTAGACGTGGATCTTGGTTTAGTTTTTATACGATTTTTGATGTTCACATATTACTAAGAATATAATATATTTAAATACATCAAATAAAAGCTTTAAGCTGGAGTTTCTGTGAATAAGTACAAATAAATTAAATAAATTTATAACGTTATGTAAATATTATGGTTTTATTTATTATTTTAAAATATTTTAAGAAAAAACTTTTTGGCGGTTTTTGACGGTTTAGTTACCAACAAATGGCGAGTAAGAGTATCAAAAAATTGGCAGCTCTGACCACACGAGGAAACCCATCTCGAAAGAATTAAGAGTGCTATCTCCATGAGTTGACAGATAGTCTGGGGAAATTTACCGCTTAAAATGATTGCGATATCATTAGCATAAGCAATAACCTTTTAGCCTTCCCCCTCCATGATACGCAACACCTGGTCAACCGTCACGGACCACAGAAGCGGAGGCAAGACTTCTCCTCTGCTTACAAACCTGCGAGTAGAGAATGAGTTCACCATCCTGCCCAAGAGCATCTGGTGTATAAAACTCACGAGAAAATCCTCCACCCCCAGTTCCGACAAGGCCGAGGTGACCGCACCTGGAAGGACGTTATTGAATGCTCCTGCTATGTCTAGAAAAGCAGCAAGCGCATATTCTTTATTCTCAAGGAATTTTTCGATTGTAGACACAAGAGAGTGGAGAGCTGTTTCTGTAGATCTGCCTTTAATATAGGTATGCTGAGATTTTAGAAGCCTGTCATTTTTTGGCTTAAGAAGAAGCCCAATAGTCTCTCTAAAACTTTAACCAAAAAGAAGGAGAGTCTGATAGGTATGAAGTCACTGGAAATTTATATGGTTGAAACAAATAGATCGCCCATCTCAACTTCTCCTTGCTGGTCAATTGCTCAATCTGTTGAGCGTAAGGTCAGAGGGGGATGTTTGAAAGCTAGAAATGTCAGAGTGAACATTGACTTAAGTAACATAGAACGGAATTAAAAACAGTGTCCAACTTAATTCAAATTTCCTTAATATCATACTTATAAATCAAGTTTTTTATTTTATAAAAAGCAAAAAACAAAAATTTTTCTATTACCTAAACAATTTTATGCTATGAGGATTGACAAGGACAAGGAAGTTTGAAGTTCCACAATAGGGGTGTAATCTATGTCTAGCATATGACCGTTGCACGGTGCAAGAATAGGAAATATACATTCCGTGCACCACCGTGCAACAAGAGTTCTTTGATCTGTTTATTTTACTATGTTACGCTTGTACAATAGGGCGCTCTAGATTTATTGAATATTTTAGTATAGGATTGTTACAATCTATGCTACCATGCAATTATGCTAGACATAGAGAATACCTTTAATGTATTTTGAACATAGAAAATTAAATTTTCATTATGATTTTGGATTTTTCCATTTTCCACTTAAGATTCACGAATTTATTGCAAATATTCAAATGAAGTTCGTCCAAGGTTTAAGCTTTAAAGCAATCTTTTGATGCTACCCCAAGCAATGATTACAACACACACTCACTCCAATTTTCAAACTTAGATGCACTCACTCTTACATTCAGACACACAAACTCTAAGATGACAAGTGTTTTAAATTGCTTTGACACTTGAGTGCATCGACAAATTATCTAAATGCGTATAGAAAATGTGGCTTCAAGAAGGATGTGCAAGGATTTGATAGAAAATCAAATCAGAATATTTGTCGGATACAATTACCACCTCAACACACACACATGCACACAAATGCACGCACTGGTCATACAAACATTGGCACATTACATTTACACAGAAAGGACATTTGAAATATGGTTCAGTCATAAATTATTCTTACACGCTGACGCCGAGAAACAAGACTGCAGCTGAATCAAAGGATAATCCAATTTATTTTACATTAGGTGCTGGTGTTGCATTAGAGCCGCTGGCACAATTGGCAATTGGTAGTGGTGGTGACACCAAGTAAATGAGTGAAAAAGGGCGTAAGTTAGAGAGCTAGTGTGTTTGTCTGTTTGTTCCTGTTATCAATAAGTATTTGCATTTAATACAATTTACAAAGCTGTAGGGCGGCAACATTGTTGCATGTTTTATTAAAGCACAAAATGTCCTGACGAATATTAAGATAGTATTATTTCTAAAGGTATACAATTTTGACCAAAGATATTCTGTCTCAATGCCTTCCAACCTTAATGCCAGATTATTAGCATTACTCTGCAATATATTTAAAAAATGTAGATAAGTGCATGTGTCTTGGCTCATGGCATAATCTGCCAAATGAATGGAAAAATTCATATTTTGTTTGCACAACAAATTTTCTGCTCAGTAAATTTTTATTGACAATTATGTTCAAGCAACACATAAGGAAAGAAACAATGAGAGCAAGCAAAGCAAAAGGATCTGCACGGAGCTCTAGCTATTGATGCAGTAGTAAAAAGTTCCTTAATACTTGAAATGCAATAAAAACAAATGCAAATGCAGAGCAAAAAAAAACGCTCGAGGAGAATTGCGTCTTGAAACAACAACTAAAACTATGGGTGGTTGTGGTTGGTGGCATGTTTCAAATAACCGCAAAAAGAAGGAAAGGAAATAAATGCAAAAAAAGAAGAGAAAACATTAAAAATTATAAAATATTGCAAGAATAGCAAAAATAATAAATTATGCCAAAGGCTATAAAAAAAGTCACGATTTACATAAAATATGCAAGTAGCAGGATATGAAAATTGTTTTTCATCAATTTTAAATGCTAAAGTTGTTATAGAGCAAGATTTGTCAAACAAGCTGCTTGAAAGCAACATGTTTTCTATTGACATAAAAAACATAAAAAAAATATTCTTTTATTTTTAGCACACCGAAAATTTTAAACATGTATTGTTGGAACCGAACACTGGGAAAAGTTTAATATTAAAAATGAAATTCAAAAAAATAATTCATTTCCTTATACAACAGAGAATGGCATGAAATCATTCATTTGCTGTTATTTGTCATTCACAGAAAATCGAACACACTTCGCACCAAAGAGATGATGAATGCTGAAATGCTGAAATGCTGAAATGCACGATTCGCTCAATTGATTGTGATGTTTGGCGTGCATAAACGACTGCTTGTGCTTTCGAAATAATAACAAAAGGCAACCAAAAAAGGAAATAGTTCAAATCTGCCCCGAATTGACCACGGAGGTGTCGAATGTACGATCCAATGCGATTATTTTTTACTCCAAACATTTCTTTTGAACATACCAACCCTAAAATTACCACCCCTCTAGGTGTCCTCAGACAGAAAATGTCAGAAAAGATACATATCTCTCCTCCCTAATTGACTCTTACAGAGGTTAAATATATTTGCCGCCCGCAATACTTATTTCAAGCATGCCTGACTGCATGACTGATTTTATTTCGATCAAAAATAAAAGTAAAAATTTGACTTTTATTTTTCGATGAAACATAAATGTTAAAATTTTACTTTTATTTTTTCGATCAATAATAAAAGTTAAAACTTTGCTCTTATTTTTCGATATAAAAAAAAATCAATACGCGGCTTAATGACTGTTCTATTCAAATAAGAAATCATTTTTATTCTTGATCTTTACAAATAAAAATTAATTTAATTATTATTTTATTAATAATTATTTTATTAATTATTACTTAATTATAATTAATTATTAATAAATTATAATTATGTTTATAGTTAAACTTATCATATAATTTAATAATTATTATTCTTTTACACCTATTCGTAATATTTTTTCAAAGAGAAAAAAAAACATTACTAACGATCTTCATATCGTTGCACATCGTTATTTGAATGACATCGCTTGTTTGCTTATCATTGCACATTGTGTTTTGATTCATTTCGCAAACGACTGAGACAGTGGCTACAAGCACATGATTAAAAATTAAAATATGAATTTTACTTTTGATCAAAAAATAAAAGTCAAATTTTAACTTTTGTAATTGATCAAAAAATTAAAATTAAAATTTTAACTTTATTTTTTAACGAAATAAAATTGGTCAAAAAATAAAAATTATTTATTGACTTTTTAAAAAAAATCAGATATATAAAAATCATTAAAGATTTTTATTCTTTTGCTAACAAGCATCACATTGATATATTTAAATATCAAATAGACTTACACTTTCCATTTGACTTTTTGAATAGAAATTTTGGAAATAACTGTTATTTTCGGCCGCTGGTCATAACTTCTTTAAGGCATTGAATGCATTTGGAGAATCTGAGGACTTTGGTATATTTGAAAAAGGCGTTATCAAACTGAATAAAAAAAACGTAGCAAAAATTTTTTAAAGGACGATTCGATTTCTAAATTTTTTAATATTTGCAATCGTAGTTTCTTTTAATGAAATAAACCTATATCAAAAAACAATGCTTATCCAGAATAACATATAAATATTTTTCATTAATATCTTTGATAAATTTTTTATATATAAAGGGTGATCCAATACGAGGTCACTTTTTCAACTGGGTTCTATTGACAGCTGTTATGTGTCAAATAGCTTGTCCATATGACGATTGTGTGCAGTATTCAATACGATTCAATCATGAATAGAATTACTCATGAGCAACGTTTATTAATTGTGGAAACTTAAAATCAGTTATCAGTTAGAGAATGGTACAGAGTTCTTCAACATAATTTTGGTCGTTATGAGAATCCAA
Organism: Dichetophora obliterata; assembly: GCA_963920525.1. Lineage (NCBI taxonomy): Eukaryota > Metazoa > Arthropoda > Insecta > Diptera > Sciomyzidae > Dichetophora > Dichetophora obliterata. Next base: position 36,739,696 of record OY986438.1, on the reverse strand, counting down.
ACCATCAAACCATCACGAAATTTCGAACCAGTTTTGCATTATTGGACATTCATCATTCAACCAGAGTGCATAGAGCCCGTAATTTTGAGAATATTGCTGCAGTAGCAGAGAGTGTTCGTGAAAACCATGAACAATCGATTTGTCGCCAATCTCGAATTTTGTCGAAATTCGAAAATTAGACCCATAGAATAAACCATTTAAGAGGTAGTCGTGGGCAACTTTTGAACGCAATAATTTTTGAACATTGAACATTTTAAACATTGAATCAATACATTGATTTTTATGTATTTAATTTAGAAAACAAAGTAAGAAGCTGTGATTGGATCACCCTTGATTTGGGGTGATAACTTCCGTGTTGACCCTATTACACAGAAAAAAACAACTATGTTGCTCGATTTATTTTGAGAGCATGCAGTTTGACTGTTTCTTTGTTTGTATATCATTTGTTTCCCAATCAGATTCATTTGCTTACCCGTGAAACAATTTCATATTTTGTGTCAATAAAGTAGCTGATATATGTCCGGTGCCCGTGTCGGTAAATGTCCGACCTCTGCACCGAAAGAAGTGCTAATTCTGGAACACCTTGCGCAGGCACAATGTACGAACGAAGACCGAATCGGGCACTCGTCAGTTTAATGCGCCCGAATACAGTCGCTCGTTTTTGAGCATTTTATTGATATAAAACTGACTTACTACGGTACTATTTCAGGTTCCTTCCAAGGCACTTGTTGGGTATGTTTCGGGTATATTATATTTAAGACTCAGGCCAGCTTCGATACATATCAGTTACTTTATTGACACAATATATCAATTTTTTTCTCGGGTCCTGTTCACTGAAGCTCGTTTGTATTCGGCTTAATATTAATGTGCGATTAATTTTTTTTCATAAACTTTGCAGTTTTTCGTTACTGCTCGTAGCTTTTAATAATAAAATTGAGTCCGATACTCTGGACTTTTGTGCCTGAGTAGTTTGGTACGGACACAAATTGTTTCTCGGGCTACCCTCCGGGAAAAAAGAATCAATTGTGTATGAAAAAAGAATCAATTAACATTTCCAATTATTGATTCTAGAATTGATTATTTTTAACATAGTGATGTCCTACAAAAAAAAATTGTACATTCTTTTCTGCCTTTCACTTGAATCACTGCTGAAATCGATTCTATTATTCGCTTATAAAATTGATTCTTTCAAATGAAAAAGTATGCATTTTTCGAATATGAGAAAAGTATGAATCGCTACGAAGCCCTTTTGGAATAGATATACATGAATGAATTCCATAATGCATAGATTTGTATGGCAGAATTGAAAATCTTTTATGCTCTTTTAAATAATTAATAAAAAATTATATTATAACTAGCTTCAGCCCATCACGTTACTGCAGCGGCCCTGTTGTCAAACACGAATAAAATGTTATCATTGAAACTGTGTATGGAAATTGTGGTCGAATACTTAATTCCGAGGCTGTACGTCCTATAACTCAAAAGCTATTCGTATCGCAAATTTGGGTTGTATGGGAGGTGCCACGCCCCTTCTTCCAACCCCCATAAAATGAAACGCCACGTGTAAATTGTGATTGAATACCGAATTCCGAGGCTATGCGGTACATAACTCAAAAACTATGCGATATCGCAAATATCGGTTGTATGGGAGGTGCCACGCCCACTGGGGGTACGAGGGTAAAATATTCTTTACGACCTATTCTCATACCTACCAAATATACATACAAAATTTCATGGAAATCGGTCAAACCGTTTCGGAGGAGTTCTGAAACAAACACCGTGACACGAGATTTTTATATATTAGATAATTAAAATTAATAGAGATAATTATTAGGTAATTAGAAAGAATAAATAATATTTAGATAAACGAGCAAACAATTATAATAATGCCACATTTAGTGCAAAAATATTGATGTTTATGATGTAGGCTGTTCTTTCCGTCTTGCTTCAAATGTATCCTTAATGTATTTATATTTTGACTTGCGTATAGTTTCTTTCATATCTTTTGAGGACTGTTCCTGGTTGTATCCTTCCTTACAAAGGCACTCTGCATTTTAAAAAAAATAATAAAAAATGATTTAAACAAGTAAAGAGCGATGGTTTTTCATAACTTACCAAACAATACATTATTAAAATTTTCGAGAACTCTGAAGAAGTTTGCTCCTTCAACGCTGACAAATCAAACAAAAAGTAAAATTTTTAAGAAACACGTGAAAGGAAAACAACAGAACAATCGTTTTTCAAAAATATCTGAAAAAACAAAAACAACAACCACAAACAGAAAATATTGATTCTTTTTTCGCTTATAGCAGAATTTGTTTTAGAGTCAATTCGTTTTTCACTTACCATAAAAGCAAGCAAGGAATCTAACAACATTTACTTTATTATAAATTATTATATACTTGATAATCGATTCCTGCAGCACTAAAAACGAATCAGTAATTTTTTGTTTATTGATTCCAATTCATAGGTTTTGCTTTAAATTTATATATTCTTTGGAATACATTCTAAAATGCAAGCCCAAGCATCCATCAACTCCCGATTTTTTTAAGAATTACTTCTCATTTTCCCGGTTGGTGGATTTTCGTTTGCTGTTTATGTGTTGTTTTTTTTCGATGTACTTTCGCATGTGACGAAGGCTACGCAGTAGATTTTCATTTCTTTGCACTTCTGGCGTAATCATATATACATTATTCTTGGACTAATTTTATATTGATTTTTTACTCTTCAGAATCTCTAACACAATTAACATTTTATTTTTCTATTTTAATGAACTTATGTTTAATTTTAAAATAAATATTTTTAAATAAAACAAACCTTTGTTTTGAGGTTTGTTTGTTCAATTATAATTTCTAAGTAATAAAGACATGAAAATAAAAAATTGGTCCAACAAACATTTTTACATTAATATAAAAAATTTGTTTTTGGCAAAGTGGTCTAACCCACAAATTTTTTTTTAAAACAACTAATAAAGAATTTTTAATTCTATTTAAAAGAAAATTCAATCTTATGTAGATATGTACAATTTTCGCTCATTTTTAACTTGTACATTTTCCCTTGGAGCGACGTAAAATTCGTTAATATTTTCAAATACATTTTTTTCGATTAATTCAGTATGTGGGTTGGATAACTTTGCTTCTGAGCGCCTCATGTGAGCTGCTCCTAAATGGTTAATATCTCTTCTAAATTGATCCCTATAGGCTTCAAATATATGAGTTACATCTATTTTGCCCTACATTTGTCCTTAACGTAACCTTTATAACATCCTTCTAGGTGTCCCAATATAAAAAACGTCGTTACTAGTTTATTTCGCTTCCAAATTGACCCCTAAAGGAGTGTAATATATGAGTTGGTTCTATTTTGCTTATGCCCCCAACATATTTCCTAAACATTCCAACCTCCTCTATCCTACTAGGTGTTCCCATATAAGGAATGACGTAAATTGTTTATTTCCTTTGAAGATTGACCTAAGAGGTGTCAAATATATGAAATTATCCTATATTTTTTGACCTCTACATTTCTTCCAAACATTTTGACCTCCTATATTTATTTTTTTTTTATTTAAAAGATCAAAGAACCAAGGCATGCGCCTTATACAAACAAGGTTTGGTCTTTGACCTGAGAGGAAAGGGATAGATTATTTAGAGGAATTGATTAGAACCATAAGTGAATTATTGATTAGGCGAAACAACATGGAAAGACAGTTTGGAGTGTTTTTAACTGAGGCTAGTGTTATGCCTTAACCTCGGCAAGCATTTCCAGCCCTTAGTTGTTTCTGTCCTTTAATTCCACATTTTCCACAATTTAGTTGCGCATTTTTTAGTTTTCCATAATTCTTAAATGCAGGAAAGAACAAAGAAAGTGAAAAGAACCATGACTGAATCCGGACTCGAACCATGGACCTTTGGGTTGATAGTCTAGCGCATTCTAGAATATCATAAATAAAAAAATATCTTCCGAATTGACCCCACGAAAGGTCAAATATATGAGTTGGTCATTTTATATTTTTCTCCTAACATTATTCCTGAACATACCCACTTCTTATCTGACATCTTTCTAGGTGTCCCCATACCAAAAATGTTGTAAATATTTTATTTCTCTTCCGAATTGACTCCTCGAGGAAGGGAACATAACATACGTATATGAGATAATCCTATTATGTCTTGCCCCCAACTCCTCCTTTATGTTTCCATTCCATTTCCAAATTGCCCCTAAAAGGTAAACTATTCTTTCCCCTAGTTGTTACTTTTATATTTTTCTCCTGAAAATATTCCTGAACATACCCACCTCCTATATGACATCCTTATATGTGTCCCCACAAAAAAAATGTAGTAAACAGTTTATAAATCGTCCAATTTGACCTCTAGAGACATATAAGAGATGGTCCTTTTATTTCTTGCCCCAACATTAACCCATCTTCTATATGACATTCGGTCTAAGTGTCCCCACAAAAAAAAAATATAAATAGCTTATAAATCTTCCAAATTAACCCCTAGAGACATTAAATGTAAGAGATGATCCTATTATTTCCTGCCCCCAACACTTACCCACCTACTATACGACATCCTTCTAGGTGTCCTCATACAAAAAGATCACAAATAGTTCATTTCTCTTCCAAATTGATTCCTAAAGGGGTCAAATATATGAGATAATCCAATTATTTCTTGCGCCCAATATTTCTCATGAACATACCCACCTCCTTTCTGACATCCTACTAGGTTTCTCCATACAAAAAATGTCGAAAATTGTTCATATTGCTTGGACATATCTGTTATACATACATATCTGCAGTAAAATAAATCTGTCTCTTATTTTCTCTCGGTGTTCTGCAAACTTCTTCAATTGCTTTTCGCTTGCAAAATAAAATAAAATAAAAAAAATTTTAAAAAACACAGTGAAAAACAACGCTCAAAAATATATAAAATAAAATTATGCAAATTGTGGGGTTTTTGATTTTTTACGCCTGAAAGGATTTAAGGACTTTTAAAACGTTATAACATATTCATGAAATTGCGTATGAGTTTGTGTGTATGTGTCGAATGACAATCAAGGCATAAAGAGCTCACCCAAATAAAAAATAAGGAAAAAACAAAAAATAAAAAATAATTTCGAATATTCATAGCAGACGTCTGCGTTATCCTGTTTATTATCCTTTGACAATTGTTTGCATACATCAAGCGTAACCTCAGACGTCAAACTAACTGTGAATTATAAACAAATTGAAAAAGTACAACAAAACAACAACAAAGACTGCAAAATATTGAAATCAGTTAAGGAAGCCAGGCTCTAGCGACTTTTTAATGACATCCAGTATTAGGCAAAAGAAAAAAAACAACTTAATTCTATAAAAATCATTGAACTGCAAGCTTAAGAAAAAAATTTCAACCAAAACGCTACCAACAACGGGTTGTAAGGTTTACACGAAATAAACCATGGAAGCTGCCGGTTGTGATTAGCATACGCTGCTCCTCTACACACTCACACGCACACATATGCGTAACTGATTTACATACGCAAATTGCTGTGCCTGCCACGCCAACCAGCCAGCCAGTACAAGAAAAAAAAGGGGTTACAGTCACAAAAAAATCAAATGCTACAGATTAAGTTGTATCGGCGCGCGAAAAATAGGGTAACATTGTGTAATTTATATGTGAAAGTGTGTAAAGAAAGCAAATAAAATACCAAAGGATGCTAAGGATTCCATGACGACACAGTCACTGAACGAACGAACGAACGCATGCTTTTTATGTAAAGTCAATTTGAAGCATGTTGACATCGTGTAAGATAAGTAAAATTACATGTTAGCAATAGCAGCAGTAGCACTTTTTTGTAATTTTTTTTAACTCTATGCTGTGGGAAATTATTTTTTTAACCATAGTTTAATTCTGTGGACTTTTGAGGAGAAGGCATTATTTATCGTTGAATTTTTTCTTATGAATAAATCTTTTTTATATATAAAATTCTAATATAATTTTTGCTGTTTTTTGGTATTGTAATTAAATAGGATAGGTATTATTGACGAAAGAAAAGTGCATCAAGAAAAACGGTAGAAAGAGAATGCACCAAAAACTGAATGAAAAATTAAATTCATTCCAATAAAAGGAAAAATTGCCCAAAAATATTTTGGAAAAATTACTTTAAAGAAGAAAACCAACTTTAACCCGAAAAAAAAGAAAACGAAGAAATGCATCAATATTTCATAACTTTTGTTTTATAATAAACCAAAAAATTATACAAGCAGTTCTGTTCACTTCAGTTCACTTCAGTTCACTTAGCAGTTTACTAAAAAGTTCACTTAGTTACTTAAGCAGGGGTTAAAGTTAATTCAGTCGAGAAACATCATATTTTATTGATTTTTTTCAAGAATATGGCTAATAAAAATTTATTTGTTAATAAAAGATATTTATGTCACATTTTAAGAGTATTCTGTGAAATTTGCGTTTAAAAATATGTAGAATTTTATGATGGTGACAGCAATTCTTAGTGGGCACTACAAAAAAAAGTGCTTTGCGGTGGACACGAGAACTCATTACTGGATCATCGGAAATGAAAAAATCAATAATTTTGAAAAAAAAGGTAAAACTGTCGAGTTTTTATATTTTTTTCCATTTTTAGATTTTTAGTAGTACCTAAAAGTCAAAACACTGATTTTTGGCTAAAAGGACAACAAGCTATTATTGAAGTTTCTTAATATTAAAAAAAAATCCAATGTAATGTGTAGAAAGAGTGCGAAGATTTCATCTGTGTCATTCAAGAGCGTCCGCAGGATTTGTTTTAGGGGGAGGGGGGAAAAGAGGACTCTAGAATGCACATAAAGGAAATGTAACCTATATAATTCTATTTTCTGAGTTTTTTCGTACTAATTTTGTTATCATGATACGCCGGTTGACACTCAAGAAAATTATATATTTTTCAAAGATAGGGTAAAAATATTTCTCGTATCGTGCCCGAAACATTTTAAAATTTAATTTTTTTTCATGTAATTTCACAAATTTTTTTCTCAACAAATATTCTTAGTAATTTAATTAAATTAAATAATGTGAGGTCTCCTTTATCCTTAAACTTGCGTTCGTGATCTCGTTGGGCGTAGACGTGCGTCCGTCCGTCATCGTCATAAATTTGATTTTTTTAAAAGCTAGTTGTTTGTCCCGTGGATTTAATGTTTTTCCGTGTGTTTCGTGTCTAAATATTCTCCGCGATAGTGTACAATTTAAATGTTATATGTTTTTATTTTAAACAATTTAAATAAAATTAAACCTCAACTAACAAACAGCAGTGCAAAAATAAATAATTATAAAAACAAAAACAAAGTTGGTTCAAAACAACAAAGACTCAGCAGCTCCAACCAACAACACAACAGCAAACCTGTTTTGCAGAGAGCCAGCCGCCAGCAGCAGCATCAACACCGTCGACAACATTGGTGTTTTTTTGTCTGACCATGTGAGGGGCTTTTCTATGCTCCTCGCGGTGTGAGTAATTGTTGTTTTTTTCGGTTCCGTCAACTCCCCCATCCTTTCACATTAGTTACGTTTGTAGGTAGGGTTGCACAGTGGGCTGAATTGTGCTGAAGTAAAGGCATAACACTTGCTTCAGTACTTTTTATATTGCTCATGTTGTGCAGCTCTCTTGCAGCCGTAACTAATTACCTTATATGCCCATATTTGTTTAATTTTTGCATGGTGCGGAAATGTCGGGTCATTTTCGCATAGATTTCTGCAATGTTCGTGGACTGAGGGCGAATTTTTTCTCGGTCTATGTACATTGTACTCTACATAGGCCTCAAATAATGGCACTGAGCGAGACCCAGGTGGCCGAGGATGCAGATCCACTGGATTTTCACATACCTGGGTATCGCTTACTGCCATTGTTTTCTTTGCATAGGGGCATTGCCCTTTTTATAAGAGCAGATGTAGCGTACCAGTGTGAGCGGAGTCTGAGCGTGACCGATCCAGAGTTTAGCTCAATGTGGGTTAGGTACAGGCTTCGCTCTCACTTGCTACATTTCTGCTTTATTTATAGAAGTCCGAATCTAGGAAGGGAGCCCACTTTTAACAAACTGGACTCTCTCTCTGATTCGATTACGCATATTTTGGGGTTGTTTCCTGACAGTGAGATCGTTGTAGCAGGCGATTTCAATGTCCACAACCCGGCTTGGTTACGTCACTCGGGCCCATTGACACCTGTTGGACAATATGTTGAGCTATTTGCTGAATCGAACCAACTGATTCAACTAGTGAAGGAATCCACTTTTTTCCCCAAAGTGATTTGCAAAGCCATAATATCCTTGACCTTTTTCTGACTTCACATCATGAAAAATATGATGTGAGTGTCAACGCACCTCTTGGTAACTCGGACCATTGTACCATATCCGCTGTTTTTCCATATTCTAACCCCTGCACCTCTACGCCTAAAGCCCCGAAGAGGACTGCATGGTTTTATGGAAGGGCAAATTGGACTGCGTTAAATAATTTTTATCGCAGCTTCAATTGGAAATTATGTTTCGCTGATAGAAATGTGAATGCCGCGGCTGTCATGGTACAAGAAATTATTCTATTGGGTATGCGGTCTTTCATCCCCAATAAGATGAGAAGCATTAAACCAAAAGACCACTCATGTTTTAATGAGACTTGCAGGATTGCAGTCAGGTCCAAAGAGGAAGCTTTTCAGAATTGGCGTTCTAACAAGAATACTGATACTAAAAGACTTCGCATCGAGGCAAGGAATCGCTGCAATGCAATTTTAAAACGCGAAAAGTTTCTGCACGAAGCTCGCATTCGAGAACAGGTTCTTCTCTGCCCCAAAGGGAGCAAAAATTTTTGGTCATTTGTTAAAAGAGTTAAGAACCAGACATCGTCATCGATTCCAGCTCTTTTAAAAGATGACCAAATCTTCACTGACTCGGCTGATAAAGCGAACCTATTGGCTAGATTGTTTGCACAAAATTCCACTCTCTCGGATAGCAATCAGCCACTGCCCTTTGCTGAGGGTGGATCTTCTGCAATGCAGGAGATATACTTTAGAACGAGAGCAGTTAAAAGGGTCCTTACAAATCTCAACGTTAACAAAGCCTCTGGTCCTGATGGCATACCGCCAATTGTGCTTAAAATGTGTGCTTCTTCGCTGGCTCGGCCTTTGCGCAACCTTTTCAACATCTCCTACAGAACAGGAATATTTCCATCTTGTTGGAAGGTGGCAAATGTCCAGCCGGTACCTAAAAAAGGTGATGCCACGAACCCTGCAAACTACCGACCCATTGCGATATGCTCTACGCTCTCCAAAGTTATGGAGAGCGTAATAAACTTCAACGTTATGAACTATCTGGAGCACAACCAACTGCTCAGTGACCGTCAATATGGTTTCCGTAGGGCTCGCTCTACTGGTGATCTTATGGCGTTCTTAACCGAAGAATGGAATAAATGCGTTCACTTTTTCGGCGAGAGCAGGGCTCTAATCACGTAATTTTTAAAACGACTATCGTTTGAACGATACTATCCCATATTTAACTACTATCGCGAAAAGCAATCGTTTCGACGATATCATTTGACAGTTGTTTGCCATACATGAAGCTATCAAAACGATATCGTTTAGAAGATACATAAAATTAAAGGCTACGTGATGTTAAAGTATCGTTGAAACGATATCATCAAACGATTGTCGTCATACGTGATGAGAGCCCAGGGTTGTTGCTCTGGATATTTCAAAAGCGTTCGACCGAGTGTGGCATAAAGCGCTCGTGTCAAAACTTGCTGCATATGGTTTTGGTAGTAATTTTGCTCGATGGATCACGTGTTTTCTCAAGGACAGAACGATTCGAGTCGTAGTTGACGGTATTTCGTCCGAGAAGCACGCCATCAACGCAGGAGTACCGCAGGGTTCAGTTCTATCGCCAACCTTGTTTCTGGTTTTTATCAACGACCTTCTGTCGTTGACGCAAAAAATATTTCACTTCAGCTGATCTTCGCATGATCTACACCTCATATATTAGGCCCAAAATGGAGTACAATTCGCACATTTGGGCAGGGGCTTCAAGATCTTATTTGGAGCTTCTGGACCGAATTCAACGTCGTGCGATATATTTGATAGGAGATGAAAGTATTTCATCCTCTCTCAACTCTCTTGAGCATCGACGTAATGTAGGTTGCCTAAGCCTTCTGTATAGGTATTACCATGGGAAGTGTTCAAGGGAGATACATGGCCTGACGCCACCAGCTCGTGTGTTTCCCAGGTCCACTCGGGCAGCTGTCCAAGCCCACCCCTTTACCATAGCATCGATGCCTAATAGAACCTCGCATTACCGCGATAATTCGTTCTTTAGTCGCGCGGTTAAGTTGTGGAATAGTCTCCCTGCGAGCGTGTTTCCCGGCAGTTTTGAGCTGTGCAAATTCAAAACAATTCTTCACCGACACTACTCCATCTATCCACCCTCCAACTAACTATCACCCATCTTCCGAATCAACACAATGCTTACGCATTTATAGGGGGCATCCCCTGAGCGTTGGTTCAGTCTAAAAAAAAAAAAAAAAAAAAAAATAAAATCGCATTAGTTCCCAGTAGCGGATGGAATATATTCCGAATATATGAAGCATCAATTACCTTGTAATGACCACTACTTCCGACTATAATACCTTACTATGCATAAAAGGCCTTACATTTAACATTGAATGAGACAGGAGGTAAGTGATCGCCTCCCTTCAACATTACCTAGAAGCTATGGAGTAACATACTACTTGTATTAAGTTATAAAAATCACTGCATTACTTTTCCTTGTATGCTACATTACAGGTAATAAGGTATGAGTTAATTACTTCTGCTATATGCAGACGCATTACTTTTTGAAAAAAGTAATGCTTCCTTACCTGGTAATTTATTCTGTATTAGTTCTATGGTAGCCACTGGCAAATCCGCTGCTGGGTTACTATTTAGCCCCCAAGTTTTTCTCTTTTCAAATAAGAATACAAAAATATCCTAATATTTTTTTTTTTTGAAAATTGAATAAAACCAGTAAGATTTTTAGACCATTTTTTTACAGTTTTTGAGGCCTATAACTCATAAACCAATTAAGAGCGGCCTGAAATTTATCAGATTTGGATTTAGGAGGTAAATATCCATATAATCTGCAAAAATTAAGAATTAGAGTGATCGCTATTCTTGAAATGTTCCCCGCATGGATATCAACTGACTTATTTCTTTAAGTTACTAAAATTGAGTTTGGAAACATACCAATTATATGAATTATTTTAAAAATGGTTTTTTTTAATTCAAAACTTATGAATAAATATGTAAAGTGGTACATGCATACTTTGGTTTTGGACTCCATTAATTTTCTAAACATATTTCAGAACCTTCCTGCAAAGCTTGATTCTGAATTCTGGATATAATGTAAGCACGTGACGCGAAAAAATAAAAAAAATTCTCAAAATGGGTAGATGACCGTTACAAAACGTGAATTTGAAGAAGTAAAAAATAAGTGTTTCAAACCGAATTTCCTATTTAAATTGTAGTCACAAAAAACTTTTGACCATAAGATATTCTAATGTAAAAACGTTTTCTTAAAAAGAATTTGACATCAGATTTTTTTAACAATTAGTGCTTGTTCTAAAATTATCCTAGTTTATTCAGAATTTCCTAATTTTTTTTCGCTTTTGAATTAGAAGCTTTGCCCTCGCCTAGATCAATTTTCTCAAATATAAATGCTGCAAGATTGTTAGCAATTTTATTTTATTTAAATTTTAATAAACAGCAATTTATTTTATTAAGTTTACAAAAAATTAAAAAAAAAAATTCAAATTGGATTATCTTTATAACAGAAAAACGATCTTTTTTAAGCCAACTTTTGGGAAAACATTTAGTTTTTTAAATTTATTTTACTTTGTTTTCTTCTTGAGTTTAATTACTTCAAAACATAAATTTGCTTGTTGTCCAAGTTCATATGCGATATTAGCTTAAATGCCTCTTACCATCTGTTGCTTCGAAAAATGATCTTCGACTAATAGGGATACATTCAAGCGCGTCGGAAGCGAATTTCATCTGGGGGGGCAGTACAAATGGTGGTGCAAAAAAGTTCACCAAAATTTCTTCACATGAAACATGAAGAAGAGAGAAAGAAGAGGAAAATATATAATACAAAAATATTATCGTTGTAAAAAAACTGATATTTTGAAAAACTTTTCCTTTTAAATTGTTTATCTAGCTAAAAAAGTGGGGGGGGGAACTGCCCACCTTGCCCCCCGCTTCCGACGCCAATTGATACATTCCTCAATTTCTCGTACAAATAACTTCGGAATTTTTTGCCATTACATTCGCAGTATTTACTAAAGGCTTCGTACTATTTTGTATAAGTTGAGTTTAAAAAATTTACAACCAAAATCTTTGAGCCTGGTTTGTTGAACAATTACCGAATATTAAGAAATGTATGATTGCAAGATGGCCGAAGTCTACTGAAAAAATACGTAGCCCTTAAGCTTAAAACCGTGGTTCAAATCCCAGCTTAGATAAAATGTTTTTTTTCGTTATAAGTAAATGTCAGAGCTGTAAAATCGGCATTCATATTCAAAATTTGAAGTACTACTGAATAACTACATAAGAATGCAAAATTGATTTATAAATAAAATTTTTAGTTCACATTCATTTTTACAAAAATTATTTATTATTCATTTTCATTATTAAGAATAATGAATCAATTTTTTTATTAATGTGAATGCTATTCACAAAAATGAGATTCACAAAGAATTTTACAACTTTCCATTATTCTTGTTTTATTCATTTTTAATTTTTTATTCGTTATTAATTTTTTATTCATAATTCTCTTGTTATTCATTATTAATTTTTTATTCATTATTTATTTTTTATTCATTGTTCATTTTGTAGTTATTATTCATTTGTTATTCTTAATGAATTTTTTATTCTTTTGAGTCCTAAGCCATACATAAAAAATGAATAAAAAATAATTAATGAATGAAAAATTAATAATGAATAAAAATGAATAATGAATGAAAAAATTATAATGAATAAAGAAAGACTAATTGAAAATTCTGAAATTCTTTGTGAATTGCATTCTTTGTGAATATCATTCAAATGAATAAAAAAATCATCATTATTCTGAATAACGAAAATGAATAATTGAAATGAATAATTATTAATGTATGAATAAAATGAATGTGAATTAAAAATTCTGTTTATAAATTAATTTTGCATTCATTCTTATGAATGAATGCATTCTTGCATGCATTCTTATTTTGTTATTCACTGACTCACTTTTTTGTGAATAAAATCAAATTGAATGCATTCATTTACAGCTCTGGGAAATGTAACAAATGTATTCATTCAATATACATTTGTTTTTGTACGAATACAATATTTGTAATATGTACCAAACTATGTACCAAACGTCTTAATCTGCGAATTTTATTAATCACTTTGTAACAACAAATAAAATTCATAGAATGGACGCAGTTAGTAGTAATATTTACATGCAAAATTTTTTGAGTGTAAGAATACGTATTGAAAAAGGCCTGTGAAACAAGGGTAAATGAAAAAGTATCGTAACTTATTACTATGACTGCTACTACATTCTATTTAAAAATGCATGCATGGCTTGGCTCAGCTTTATTTAAAAATATACCTTAAAAAATTATTTTTGAGTTCTCTTCAAAATATATTAACATATAAGTTATATAAATTCAAAGTTGACTTTTTGTTGATTATTGATGCACCTTATCAAAATACATGTTCGTACTAAATTTTATACTCTTACAAATAAAAACGACGTTTTTATAAAAAAAAGTTCTAAAATACCTAAGTTTGAGGGCAACATACAATAACAATTGCAAGTTAGAAAGTTTTTTGACTCTCCCGTAAAATTTTTTAATTGTAGCGTACGACTTTTTGATTTCATGTGAAGATATTTAAAAAAATTTCACTGCCTAGGGGGGCCAAGTGCCCTTTGCCTTTGTGGATGCCCATTCATTTAAAATTTAAATTAAATTTAAATATGTTTGTTGAGTCTTTATTTTTAAACATAGTTAGATTTACAATGCTCTTTTTTAAAAAAGTTTACTCAGAACTATATGTATTATTCTTAAAGAATTACAAGATTTTGCTGCAAGCTTGTTAAGTAGTCATTTATTTCCACTAACAATAAAATCATTTTCAACTGGTGTACAATGAAATTGATCCATTCAAATTTAAAGGATTTTAGCATTGGAACTTAGTAACATGAACCTAAATATCACTTGTTCTTAAAACATTTTCGTAATCATAAAACTTGCTCCAGTGTTGAGAAGGTGCTTTAATTGCATGTCTAGTGAATTTTTGCATTGAAACTTATTACCTGTACTTAGAAATTGTGCTTAGAATTGTGCATCTTCACTTTCTCTGCCATTGCTCAACCTTTTCAACATCTCCTACAGAACAGGAGTATTTCCATTTTGTTAGGAAATAAGGTGGCAAATGTCCAATCGGTATCTAAAAAGGGCGATGCCACAAATCCTGCAGACTACCGACCCATTGTGATATGTTCTATGATTTGAAAAGTTATAGAGAGCGTAATAAACTTCAACGTTGTGAACTATCTGGAGCACTGCCAACTGCTCAGTCACCGTCAATATGGTTTCCGTAGGGCTTGCTCTACTGGTAATCTGATGGCGATCTTAACCGAAGAATGGAACAAATGCGCTAACTTTTCGGCGAGAGTAGAGTTGTTGCTCTGGATATTTCAAAAGCGTTTGACCGAGTGTGGCATAAAGCGCTCATGTCAAAACTTGTTGCATATGGTTTTGATGGTAACTTCGCTCGATGGATCAAGTGTTTCCTCAAGGACAGAACGATTCATGTCGAAGTTGACGGTATTTCGTCCGAGAAGCATGCCATCAACGCTGGAGTACCACAAGGTTCAGTCCTATCGCCAACCTTGTTTCTGGTTTTTATCAACGGCCTTCTGTCGTTGACGCATAACCCAATACATTCGTTTGCGGACGACAGCAGCATTTGTCATTCATATTTATTCAAAAAACGCCCAAGCTCTATTTAAATTGTGATAAAGAAGCAAGTTATGAATGACACACTCCTTATAGATCTACAAAAAAACTCCGAGTGGGGTCTTGCTAATAGAGTAGTTTTCAATGCATGCAAGACCCAGTGCTGTCTGTTAACCCACAAGCGGATGGATTGCCCCTTAGCTTCCCTCAATATGAATGGTGTGGATATTGTGGAATCAGCCGCTCTTGACGTTCTGGACATATCAATCCAATCTGATCTTCGTTGGAATGCTCATATTTTCAATAAGTCGAAAGAAGCGAGCAAGTGCCTAGGTTTTTTAAAACGGTGCAAAAAATATTTCAATACAGCTGATTTTCGCATGATCTATACCTCATATATTAGACCCAAAATGGAGTATAATTCGCACATTTGGGCAGGGGCTTCAAGATCTTATTTGGAGCTTTTGGATCGGATTCAACGTCGTGCGATATATTTGATAGGGGATAAAAGTATTTTATCCACTCTCAACTTTCTTGGGCAACGACGCAATGTTGAATGCCTAAGCCTTCTGTACAGGTACTACCATGGGAAGTGTTCAAGGGAGAAACATGGCCTGACGACACCAGCTCGTGTATTTCCCAGATCCACTCCGGCAGCTGTCCAAGCCCACCCCTATACCATTGCTTCGATGTCCATCAGAACCTCGCATTACCGAGATAATTCTTTTTATAGTCGCACAGTTAGGTTGTGGAATAGTCTGCCTGCGAGCGTGTTTCCCAGCAGGTTTTAGCTGTGCAAATTTAAAGCAAATCTTCACCGACACTTTTCCATATATCCACCCTCTAACTAACTATCACCAATCTTCCGAATCAACACAATGCTACACATTTATAGGGGGCAGCCCCTGAGCGTTGGTTCAGTATTAAAAAAAAATTGTCTTCGAAACAGCTGTGGAACAATTTAAAAAATATTGATGTATGCCAAAAGGTTTCTGAGAGTTGCTGTATTGATCCTAACTTGTTAAACGAGTATTTTGTTGCTAATTATGCTAATGATAAGCCTAATATTATTCTCAATCCTGCTGATAACAATGTAGCTGTATCGCTTAATGAATTCTATTTTAATGCAGGTCATGAGCACGATGTTACCCGCTGCCTAAGTAAAACTAAATCAAATGCTTCTGGGGAGGATTGTATTTCCTTAAAATTTGTCAAAATCATATTGCCTTTTATTATCAGTCCGCTTACCCATTTTATGAATGATAGTTTCACTACTCCATACTACCCTAAGATCTGGAAAGTGGCGACTATCATTCCAATCGCAAAAAAAACCGCTTGCTTGTCAACCGTTAGATTTTTGACCTTTAAGTCTGCTTGCCTCCTTGTCGAAAGTTTGTGAGTCGCTCATGGCTGAGCAGATTTCTAGTCATATCAGGACCTTTGGCCTAATTTCTAATCTCCAGTCTGGTTTTTGTCCTGGTCACAGCTGTTCAAGTGCTGTGGTCATTCTTCTCGACGATATAAAAGATTCATATGATTCCGATCACCTAAAGCTGCTCTGTTTGCTCCACTTATCCAAAGTATTTGACACAGTCAACCATTCAATTTGATGTCGAAAACTTGCGCAAGACTTTGGCTTTTCTGATGCTGCTGTACGTCTTCTAAAAAGCTACCTTGCAGATAGGTCTCAAAGAGTCAAGGTGGGGTTAATGTCTCGTCGTTTAAATGAATTTCTAGTGGTGTACCGCAAGGCTCAGTACTTGGCCCATTGTTACTTACTACGTTTACTAACGACATCTTCAGCAAGTGTGAAATTGTAAAAATGCATGCGTATGCTGATGACTTTCAGTTGTACATGTTCTGGCCAATTGGCTTGTTAGCGGATCTTTGTGTTAGGGTTAATAAGGATTTAAATAAAATAGCTGAGTGGGCGAAGGTAAACATGCTTAAGTTAAACCCTTTAAAATCGTACGTTTTCCCTATTGATAATAACCTGCTATCTATTCAAGATTTGCCTCTAATTTTCCTTAATAATGTCGAGTTTAAATTTGTTAGCAAGGTAACCAACCTTGGATTTATAATTAACTCATCCCTATCATGTGAGGATCATATTAACTCATTCGTTAGAAAGCTGTGTTATGGGTCGCAGCCTTCGGGTTACTGCAAGTTTTGTGCCAGTTGAAATTAGACGTAAACTAGTCTTGCAGCTTCTGCTGCCTATAATCACATATTCGGAAATTGTATATTCTAAGCTTGACTCGAGGTCGGCACATAAGCTTCTTGTTGCATTTAACAACTCGGACCGCTATGTTTATGGTCTAAGAAAGTTTGACCACGTATCTCAACTTCGCAAAACAACTACTTGGGCGAGGTCTTCTAAGTCATCTTGAAGCTAGATATTGCATTTTCTTGCATAAAATTATATATACACAGAGTCCTCGGTATCTGTTTGATAAACTCCATTTTAGCAGGTCAAATAGAAACCTCAATCTCTTAATTCCTAGATACAATTTTATCAACTCCAGTAGATTCGTGCACGAAATTAGATTGTGGAATTCATTACCCATTGGCATTAAGTTAGTTTCTAATAGTAGCACCTTTAAGTATTTAGTCTATGAGCACTTCTCTGAAATATCTCTACCATAGTAATTCTTTTCTCTTCTATAACTATTCCTTTCTGTATGTTTACCTTTTCTATCTTATTTATTAAATTCTGTTATTTGAATTATCATTTTGTATAACTCTTAAAAATGATATCTTCTTAATTTAAATAATTGTGTTTTTATTTATAAATTTTTTTTCTTTTTTAATAATTTTTACAAAGTTTTTATGTTTAATTGTTTTTAACTAATAATATCTAAATGTTATGATCTTTGTTGTTATTCTCTTGTCAATGTGGCATTTAAAAGATTAATTCTTATTTGTCTACAATAAGTTCAATAAATACAAATACAAATACAAAAAACCATAAACCTAAATTTCACTACTTTTTTTAGCACTGTTAATGTTTACCAAAAGATAAATTCGTATCTTGCAATAGCATTAAATTTTAAACACTAAAAATAACAAAAATAACAATTTGAAAATAACTTATACAATATTTGTAAAAATTTTCAACTGGTAAACAATGAAAATATCATTGTAGCATGCAGCAATGTAAATAAAGCTTTTAAAAAGACCGAAAGTTGAGATAGTCGGAAGCGGAAGCACGCAATGGTTTTCCGGCTCTGGCTCGTCAGCTAAAGGGGTTAGGATCTTGCTACCGATCATCCAATTAAAACTTTACTACGGCAAATTATTTCTCAGTGTTTTGCGTGCAGAGGGAGAAAAGGATAGATTAGAATAATATGACAGAATAGAAGGAAATTAGAACAAGAAAGTTTATAGCAAAAGAATAAAAAAAAAGGAAATGATCTGCGGCTTTTAAAAATAGTGTAGAGCTCGGTTGTTGTCCATCCCAAACAAAAATTAAGTTATCGCAACTACCTTACCAACCACTAAAAATCCGGACTAAAACCTTAGGCTTTCATTTCAAATCATTTCAAGTTTATTCCACAATAATAAATAATCCAAAATATATAAATTAAGACTTACAATATGTTCAGCTTAAAGCTGATTGGCATGAAAAAGAACCAAATAACAAAAATGCATACAAAAAGTTATTAGACATAATCTTTTTGTATTCATTAAAACAAAATTAATTATAGGGAATATATACACTATATGTAAGCAAAACTGAAAAGATCAATAACACTTGTATATAAAACCAAAAATGATTATATACTCAAAAATGTTAACAACAGAACGTAAACAGAATATGAAAAGTTGCAGAATTACATGTGTATGGTGGTTGTTTAAATTCTAAGCACAAATATATATATAAACTTTAATGTAATTGTTTGATTATTATCATAAACATTTTTGTTTTTCTGTTTAATAATTAAAATAATGAAGCAATTAAACTAAGCTAAAATTTTCATGCAGCCCATAGAAAAATGGGTATGCAACAATATAAATATCAAAGAATGAGACACTTACTTTGAAAACATGTTGTTTGCTCACTTACTCCAACGATGAAAGATCTTTCACTTGGAATGATGATTTGTGTTAAATTTTAAGGTTAGCTTTATGGGGGAGGGGGCTAAAGAACTTAAGTTCCACAAATTAAAAATAATACATATTTGCCACTATAAAATTGAATTTAACTAATACAATAGTATTGCTTATCCATAAATAGAAAAGCAAGATGGCTATCTAATAAATATATATATGCATTTCGTTAAATTACAATGCTTACACAAAATGCATATACATTTTGTTAAATTAAATTACATATTTCAATAATTTCCAATTTAGGAAAATATACATGAATCTGAACATTATTTTTTTTTTTTTTTATTTAGATTCTATATAAATAAAAGTAATTAACAAAAATATATAAAACTAAGGAATTTAAAGACATTTAAAATTTTTCATAATTCAACTAAAAGATTCAATGTTTGTCTAGCTCTAACACATACATTTATAATGACTTATGCCATTAATTATTGCTCTCTCCAATACTAATTGTTTCAAAGAAAATTTGATATATTTAATTAACAAAAATATATAATATTATTAAAATTTAAAGCTATGAAATATGTATTATATACCTTTTTATACAACTGACAACCAAAGTTGTTCTTTTGAGGGAAAAGTAGGGGAAAACACTTAGCTTGCACCAGCAACTTACGCCATAGATAATTTTAGGCATTATTTTTAGATTTTACATTAACAATTGGTTAATATTTGTTAACTTGCATAATTTCTATGCTCTTTTAAACTTAACTAAGCTGGATTTTTATTTTCACTGTAAATCACCACTCGCAATTCATTTTTTCCGCACTTCTTGACAAAAAAATTCACCGATCGCTTGAAGATCTGAAAGAGACTAATCTGTCTGCAAAACGTGTATATGATGACTTGACAGGTTATACTCATCTGATTAAAGATGATTAGTTATCTGGTGCCAACTCTGGAGATAAAAAAAATTAATAACAAACAAAATTGCTTGTGATTTTGTTAACGAAAAGATTTAAATGTACCTTTTAAATCGATTGGCACCAAAATTGAATAATTTAAATTACAATAAAAATGTAATTTAAAAACCCAAATGTTTATGCGTTCAAATTCATCTAACACAAAAATTAATGAAAGTAGGATAAATATATTTAATTAACATTTTACTTACATATTTTGTAGAAAGTTGTTTGAAATAATTGAATTTAAATAAAAACTAAAACTTTATCACTTGTTTTGAATATTAATTTCTTTGCTTAAGCAAAAATGAACTTGTCACTTGGACTTCTATATTTGAAAAAGAACATTTCACTTGGTTAGATCGAACAGCTAATTTCAATTAACAGGATTTATGTATTCGTTTAAACCGCAAAAGTGCATTTTTCCCATATATTTGCATATACCTATAGGTGCACAAAAGCAAATACTTTGCAACAAAAAGGAAACAAAGAATTGGATTTCAGTGTGGTAAATTACATTTTGACCAATAGATGGTGCTTTTTTTAAATTTAAAAATTCAAATACAGAATAAAATATACAAAATAAAAAGAAATATTTTGGCTACAAGCGCCTGAACATCATGAACCCAAATTTCACTAGTTTTTAAAACAATTTCGTGATCATAAACCTTATTGTGCACCAATGAATAATATATAATTGAAAAGGTGCTTTAATTACCTGCCTAGAGAATTTTCGCAATAAAACTTAGTAACGTAAACCTACATTTCACTACTTTTTTTAAGATTTACCTTGTAATAGCATTAAATTTTAAACACTTAAAAATAACAAAATTAACAATTTGAAAATACCTTATATAATATATAAAAATCTTTTTAATAAATCTTTCGGTAATCCTTTTCTTTTCTTAAAATATTTGAGGTATCTAAAAATATTTATATACCTTAGAGCCTATATTTGCCTCATTATATTTAAAAAAAAACTAGAAACTATTATCTTAGCTTTGTTAAATTTGTTATTGTTATAAAATGTTTTAAGAGTTGTTGTGGTACGATGTTGTTGGCGTTGATCTTGTCTGCACTTCTAGATGCTAGTTTCTTAAATCAGCTTTTGTTGTGATCGTTGTTGTTGTTGTTGCTGTTGTTGTTGCTATTGTTGGCAGAGGAGGCGCACTCCACAATGCTGCCATTTAAATGTCAAAGTGTGGCATATGTTTGTTGGCACTCGTTGTTCTTGTGGTTTAAGTACTTAGCACAGTGGTATAAAATCACAAAAAATAAGAAATAAAAAACTTAATCCAGAGTTTGTGTTGCATTCCACTTACATTTTAAATACTAATTGCCTAATTTTTGCGCACCACTGTGCGGCATCAAGGCGATCCGCTTCTTGTCGTTGATCGTCATAAACTTCGCATTTGATGAACTTATTGTGCGCTTCGAGTGCAGCTAGCTAGCTAGCTATGTTTGTTTAGTGCACGTGTTCATCAACGATAGCAGCAGCAACAACAACATCTGCAATAACAACTGCCTCATCATAATTTTGATCGTCATCGTCAGCATCATCCCATTAGAGTCAGCAACATTAGACAACATCAGCAGCAGTAAGTAGCAGCAACAACATTAAGCTGCTGCTTATATTATATTAATATCATAATTTTAACAACAAAAACAGCAACAACAACAACAACTATGACTGTGTGTGGATGTTGCTGAGTGTTGTGCAGCCACTTGTTGCACTCACTGTTGTGCATTGTGTCCACGCATTTTGAACGCTTCTGCAGATTGCCTACATTATATATTGAAATTTAAAAAAAAAACTTTCAATATATTTAATTTTTTTTTTAATTTCTTAGAGCTACTTGAATTACAATTGGACAGTTATATTCTCTTAAGTTGAGCCTAGTTGGGCAGCGAAGTACGTTGCCGAGTCATTGTCTTGAGCTGACATCTACCACGTGTGTGCCCAACAATTAGTGAAAGTTTTTATTTATGTTGCCATTAGAAATTTTCTTGTAGATACAGCGTATTTCTGAGGAACTGTTCTTAGTTTTTTATTAGGCAGTAGTCATGTTTTTTGTTTTTCATTTGTTTTGCTTGTGGTTTTTGGGTCAAGTGTATAAAGTTACAGCTACATCTTGAAGTTGATCTGATAAGCGCTGCGTCTAGCGCGTGCTACAGCTTCTTGAAAATGTCAAGGTTCTAAAGAGTTTTGTAGAATAAAAAGACAACACAAAAATTATAATAAAAAAAATATATAGAAAAAAGTCGTTGAAGAAACCTTAGAATAACAATGTTTTTAAAAGGTGTCAAGAAAAACACCAAAACAGATCAGTTTTTGTAAAATCTTTAATGGAAGTGGAGTGGCTTCTTTGACATGAATGTCTTTTGTTTGATAATCTTTGAATTTTATTAGAAACATAATCGTATTTAAGTTTAAACTCTCATTATTTAAACTATCATTAATGTCGATAATCAAAAAAAATATTTTGTTTCTTTGCCTTAGCTTGTTGAAAGTTAGGTTATAACTCCTTTCTATTTAATCACATTCAATATTTTTACATGCTAGGGTATAAAGATAAAGAATATCGTATAAAAAGCAATACACAAGTTTGCAAAAACCGGTCAACTCTTGGATACTAGCAGATGAGAGTGATTCTTAACACAATGTGATGCACAGAATACGATTCTTCATTTCCTTTGTCAAGATATGCCATAGTTTTTGAGGCACAAGTTTCTCTTGTTTGTGAAGATATATTTGTAGCTACAAAATCATATTCTTTAAACATATTGCAATGTTTGAGATCTTATACTAAGGCTTAATATGCAAGCTTTCCAATATATCAATCACCAATGTTTCTTTTCTAGTTTTTGAGATATAATTATTTTAATTGAATATTTCTAATTTCTTAAAAGTTAACTTTGGATCGAGTTTCTTCAGATATTTTATCAGCGATTGTTTATTCTAAATATTTTATTTTGCTACCTTTACAATTTTTTATAATTTCCTTATATAAAGTTCATATGTGCTACGTAGAGTATTTTTTTTTTTAAAAATTAAACATGTGAGAAAAAGATAATAGCAATTATTTCATTCTATTGAAAAATGGTTTGTGTCTCTACTTTAAAGTACTATTACAGTGTGTAAGAAATTAAAATTTTTCGTTAGAATATGGTTCTCTTATGTCTTAAAAATATGTATACAAAATTTTAGAAAGAAATATCAAATAGAAAAAAGTTATAACATATATTATATTCGCGTTCCGCGTGATATTCAAGAATCTTTGGGCTGGTTCTTAAGATGATCCAATGCGGAGAAAGTGCGAAAAAGCTGTAGTAGCTGAACTCTATTGTTATTGCATGTATCTTTAAATCCTTAATCGCGTTTTTCTCGAAACAAGGTTTTTCGAATCGGATTCAAAGATATCTGGAGTTATACTTGAATTGATTTTTTATTTTTTATTTATTTTTTGTTTGCGTAGGTTTTCAACTGCAACCCTTAACTCAAGAATGTACTTTGATTTTTTACTTTCAGACGCTTTGTAAGAGCTAGAGACGAGAAGTCAATTGCAACATTTTTTTAAACACGCTAACTTCAACGCCCTGTAGAAAATGAACAACAACTATAAAGAAAAATTCTTTATTATGTAAGAAATTTGAATCATTAAAATTATTAATACTAGGTAGAAAAAAAAATTAATAAAAAATGTGTTTTTATAGCTACACACTGTACTATAATAGTACCTTAAGAAATTTTTGCATAAAATATTGTTTTATGCTAATTAGTATATCAAAATATTTTCTTTTTACATGTGTGATTTACAAAAATAAATCATAAAATTTTAATATTATGTAAAATTTGATAATTAATTGTAATATATTTTTTAAATTTTTACATGAATTTAATTGTGAGCTTTTTAGATCAAGTAAGTTTGAAGAAGGCAACAACAACAACAACAACTCTGTATAAAGTAGCAGAATAAACAGAATGTTTCGGAAATCATTAAATATCCTCTTTAGTTGTCTTGGGTGATTCAGCTGTGACCAACGAACTGTTTAAGTCTTATATGATTTGACATCTATTCGAATAAAATATTTTAAAAAAAATTAAAACATGATCCAAAATATTACTGAAAAACTTTGATTTTGAAAATTTATAGTATTTAGAGAATATTAAACAAATTTCTTAGGAAAATATTGCATATAAATTGCATTTTATTAATTTTAAAATATCTTGTTTGACCCAAGTAGATATGTAGTTTTCTTATAGAATGAAAACCTCGCCAATCTCCAATACAAAGTAACTTCATTCAAACTACAAACTACACCAAACTTCTTTGAAAAAGTTACTATATCCAATAAGCTTTGATTTATAATATAAACTCTGACTATGAAATTGGCAAAACTTGATAAAAACCGCACCTGCCCAAATACAAAGTGTCATAAAAAAACCTTAAATTCCTTCAAACTCCATTAAAATCAATTTTTTCGCTTTAAATATTAATTACGGCATATCCCGGAATTAAATACAATATATAATGGAATCAAAACTACACTTTTTAGTTTTTTTATATCCTTCCTAGTATCTCCCTTTTCGTGTAAATGCTTCAAGCCAAGACTTACTATATATTTATTGGTTTTTATACGCAAACATTCTCAGGTTTCACTAATTTTTAATTACGGCATATACCGGAATTAAAAACAACATATAACAGAATCAAAACCACACTTTAAATGCAAGTTTTTATTTTCAGCCTTATTAACACCTTTTTGTGTAAATGCTTACCAGCCAAGATTTACCATATTTTTTACTGCTTCAAGTAACCGAACGTTCTCAGATTTCCAAAATTTTTAATTACGGCATATACCGGAATTAAAAACAATATATACCGAAATCACAACAACGATAAGAAGGCATTTTATTATGGCTTTCTCAGTCGTTAGTTTCAATAATTATAACATTTCTGTAAGTTTTTTTAAATAAATGGAATTGGAATTCAGTTTTCTCGTTATAAATGAAAATGTTTGCTTATCATGTATCTATGATTTGAATTCTCTGAAAATCTCAGAGCAATCAGCTATTTTAATGGTCTATTATTTCTTACAATTGTAGATGCAATATAAAGATACAATTTTTTCTTACAACATTTCGTTGATATCACTTTTGATCAGTGTAGAAAATTCATAACTTTTGTTTAGAATTCAACTCAGCAACACACTTGAATGAACAATAAAACTTCGTTTCTTTTACAACTGTATGGCTTCCTTTAAGACCACCAAATTTTTAACTGCTATAATTTTTTTAATTGTTTTTGATAAATGTTTTCAATAAACATAGGTACAAAAATGTAGATTTATCTTCTAACATAACCGTTCTGTTTCCCAAAATATTTCCTCCAACTGATTAATTTGTGGTCCAACTCTTGAACTGTGTGGCTACTTCAATGTACCGAAAAATACTTCAATTAACCGGCACACATAAATCTTCGCCACAAAACAAGGCAAACAAGACACAAAACAAGAAAAAAATTTCACCCAAGATCGACACTATCGTAGACTAAATAACATCACGTCTCACCATTTAATTGGCTTTTAGAGAACATGTGGAAACTTTTTTGTGCCCACCAAAAAACTATTTAGATATATTTTATGGCAACCGAACAAAACTTAACAATTAAATGGCAGATAGAAAAGCATATCAAAGAAAATGTACTGCATTCCAAATGAAACCCATAAATACAACATCTTGAGAATACATCTTCATGACACCTCTTGCGTTACCTTTAAGATGATGATAACGCACCGGGAAAAAAAACAAAAATAAATTATAATAAAAAACTTACCCAATTCTTGTTCGTTATATTGTTATTATTGTTGTTGTCATTAATAATGTTGCTTTTAAAAGAAGACATTAAAGATTCTTAGAAATTTTTGCATTCTTCTCTAGCGGTAATGAAGCCTAAAACTGATTCTATTGAATCTATGAGTTTATAGAAACGATCTGTAACTTTAGCTTTATCACTTTGGTGTAGAAATAAGAAGAAAAATACTTCAACCGCAACATAAAATCAGTTGTTTAGATATCATTTTTTTGTTTATTAACAATTTTATATTGCTTGCAGGAATCTCCACATAAATGTCTTTAAAAAGTTGCTTAATTGTCCATACTTAGGCTATATTTGTATAGTTGTGCACTTTTATGACAGCTAAAAGTTTTGTTAGATTAACGCGTGTTTGAAATATTTTTTTAATGCATTTCTACTGCTTTTATTTTGTGGCTTTTAATGACTTTCTTAATGTCTCGTTAGCGGCGTAATTGTTCTTCATATTTTTTTTTTATACAACTTCGTATGAATTTATTAACAATTACTTTATTATCTAGTTTTCATTCTGAGGCTGACTTTTGACATTTGTGAGGAATAGTTTTTTTTTTCTTTTTTTACTTTATTAATTTTTATGTCTTTTTAGGGGGAACTCATTTGTAACATAATGTTTTGCTCGTAACTCTTTGGAAACGGATATTAAAAAATGCATTTTTATGATTTAGAGATCATTGATAAATTGGGTGAATTGGACAAAAATTGGAACATATGCATGTATTTTTATGATTTGTCATAAAAAGCAATTTATTTTTAAAAACTGAAGATAAATACTAATTAGCTGCAATTCTTGTTGATGTTGAATTTGATTTGTTTGCAAGAATTATAAGGGACTCTATTGAAAATAAAAAAAAAATTAAAGAGGATATGTAAAAGTTTGTAATTTGCTTCTGTTATTTATGCAGAAAAGTTTGTCGTTTATCTATCACGAAATTATAGGCATAGCCAAACTTTAGAGTTTCTTTCATATATTCCGATAATTATTGACAACAAAGTTAAATTCTTATTGTTTCGAATTTTGTTTTTCATTTCTAGTACGAATGTTAAAAAAATATATACAAAATCAATAGCACGGACTTAATACCAAAAATTCATATTTCACTCATTCAAATTTAAAAATAAATTATCAGTTGAGTTAAATGTCATAACCAGCAAAGAATTTATAGTTGTTTGTTATATACTCAATTCATTCTTAGAATATGATATCTGGAAATAAAATTCATTACAGAGAATTGTAAACACAACCAAAAATACTTGTGTTCTTCTTTTATTTATTACGGAATAACAAACAGTAACAAAACTTAGAGTCTTAATTAAAAATGCTAAGTTAATGTTAAGATTCCATATTAAAAAATACTTTTTTCTAAGTTACGGTTTAATATTTTGTCAAAAATCCAACATGAACAGAAAAATAGGAATAGAAAAAACAAAGCACCACCGTTTTAATTTATATTTGGAAAATCGTGAAATTTAATTCCATAATACAAAAAACTGTAACACAAAATTTTAAAAAAATTGGCACTAAATTCAGCCTTTTCCATAGTTGAAAGCGATATAAGTAAAAATTTTATGATTTATTTTTAAAAACTCTGAATTGAAATTCAATGTTCCATAAAAAGTAAAATTGTTGCTTATTTGGTACTATGATTTGAATTTTCTAGAAATCAAAGAGTGTTGTGTTTCAAGTGAACTATTACCCGGTGGGTGGCGCTGCGATTGAGTAAACAGCCATAAAGAGGATTTTTGGGACGAAGAGTGTTTTGGTGCTATCTGTTTTGATCTATGTTTAGCACCAGTGGGCGCTACAGTACAAATCTTACAAATACTCCTAAATAGCTCAGATGATTAGCCTGAACATTTTTATGAAGAGGTTTTTTAGGTCATAGGAGTGTTTTGGCTTGGGTTTTTATATCTATTTTTTACACCAGCGGGCACTGTGATACAAATTCTTACAATACAACCAAAAACTCCTAAGCCATGTGTACAGTTGGAATGAAAATTTGTATAAAGAGTTTTTTCTTGGTACGATGATTAATTTGGTGTTATCTTTTTGATCTATCTCAACACCAGAGAGCGGTGCAGTAAAAATATTTTACAAAACCGCTCCAAACTCTTAAACTACTCATATGATTAGTATGAAAATTTTTTTAGTATGAAGAGGTTTTCAGGTACGATGAGTGTTTTGGCGCTATCTATTTTGATCCATGTTTAACACCAGAAACAAAACTTCTAAGCCGCTCATATGAATAGCATTCAAATTTGTATCAAAAAGTTTTCAAGTACAATGAGTGTTTTGGCGCTATCTATTTTGATCTATCTTTAGCACTAGAGGGCGTTGTAGTACAAATCTTTAACAAAATTGTCAAAAACTTCTAAATTGGTCATATGATCAGCATGAAAATTCGTATAAAGAGGTTTTAAGGTACGCTGAGTGGTTTGGCACTACTTATTTTGATCCATGATAGGTAAGCTAGTATAATATATATTTATATATAAAATTCTTTTGTACATGACTTCGTCACTGAACTCCTCCTAAACGGCTGGACTGATTTTGGTTAAATTTAATATGTGTGTGCGACTGAGTCTGTAGATGGTTTTGTTTCAAAGTTTGACCCGGTAGGTGGAGCTGTTGTTGCTTTGGCAGTGTTTAAAAGGGTATTTGAAAGTATAACTCAAGAACGAATTGGGAAATTGTCATGATTTTTCACCACACCATTACTTTTTATGCAAACACAATTACAAATATACAAAATACATAAAAATAAAAAAATTATTTTAAATTTTTATGCTTGATTTTTCGATTGTATAAAACGTTTTTAAATTTTTACGATACAAACGTTAAATCAACCGTACATTTATGTATAATATATGAAAAAATATTAAAAAAGCCATATTTGGTTTTGAATAGTTTTTCAACAACAAATATTTTTACAAAAGTTTTTTGCGAAATGCTGAAATTCGTTAAAGTTTTTTTTTGCAAAATTATAAAAATTAGAAGGGAAACGAAAATGAAAAAGATTGAAACACGATGGAATGGACAATTAAAGAGAATTTAAAAAAAAAAATAATGCAATCCTTTGTAACATAACCGAGTTATTCACTTTCAAAGCCAGCACTTTAATTTTCGATTGATTTTTTTTCTATTTCACCAAAAAATAAAATTGGTACTAAAAACTTTTTGTGTGTTTCAGGTACGAAAGTTTTTGTAATGTCAATTTCCTGAAAATTTTAAGCAATTTGCATGTTCCTATAAAAAACGAAATGTTTCTAATAAAATACATCTAAATCAAGAATGTTACTTACCACAAAGGTATGCAATTACCAAATTGCAATAATATAACTTTGAAATTTCTTGCATGGCAGATTATTTGCCTTGAAAATTTAAGGTGTTTCATGAATCTGAGGACCTTAGAATGCTTGGCAATGACAAAAAAGGTCAACAATTTGGGTATAAATAGTTAAATATAAAAACGTTGCGGCCGAAGCACAAAGTGTAAGTGCGTGGCTTTGGCGCCGAAGGACCTTGGTTAAAACCCCCTCTACAGACCCAGAGAATTATAAATTCCATGAAAAGCTTCTTGAAAACATGAAGTTTAGCCATTCGCAGTCGGTATAAAACAAGTTTTTGATCCATTGTGTAAAAAATTTAATAAAACGCAAAGCAGAACAGCTCATAAGAAGCTCTGTTAATGTCCTTTCAAAGCCGAAATAGTCAAATTTTTTTGGATTTTTGTATATAGAAAAGCACAAAATTTGCGAATTGAGTAAAAAATTGGGAGCATTTTGCTATGATTCAGAGGAGTTTTTATCTATATATATAACTTCTCGAGTAACACCGGGTATATCCCCCAGACAAAATATTCGACAGGAAAATGGCATTATATCAGCATAATTGTGGCAAATGAGCAGAGTTCTGGCAGTATGTTGAAATGTGGTGGCGGCCAGTTTACTTTTTATCAAAAAAGACTGCCAGAAAGTAGCAGCATGAAGGCATGGAAAAGTCAGTAGAAGGCAGTGTGTCAAAATTCGGCATTGTATTGGACGGCAACTGAAATGTTCAAGCAGCTCAAACATTTTTGTTTTTTCAGCAGCAGCCTTCCTACGCACTATAACGGCAGGCATATGAACTCTGTTGAATAAAACAATTATTTTAGCATTGAACTGAAATATTTGGGCAGGCTTAAAAGTTTTTTTTTTCTAGAGAAGAGAATGCTTTCGCCCTATACTGGCAGGCACATGAACTCTATTAAAAACAAGCATTGTATTGGCATCCAATTGAAAGGGTCTAGCAGCTTAAAAATGTTTTGCTTTCTAGACAACAGAATCATCTCGTCTTATACTGGAAGAGGCTTTTATTCTGTCTAACTCTTCTGAGCTCTAACTTTTTACTGGCTTTAACTTGAATTATATGAAAACATTTTTACATGTAACATGTGAACTTGACAGTTACAATTAATATTTTTTTGCCGAATGTTTGCATAAAAAAACGTTATCTAAAAATTTTTAAGGGTAAAGGTGCTTTATTCGTTTTCAATTATATGTACAAAACATAAGAAATATCATTTACATGTAATGCAAAATTAATTTTTTAATACATTGTGGCGAAATTTATGTATTTCAGAAGATCTAATATACTGGTGTATAAGAGTGACTTCAACATTTGATAAGACCGTCGGTTTTGAATAATTTTTAGTGCATTTTTTAATTACTACATACAAATCTAGTTAATAGTATAAATTAAATAGAGTGCTGCTCCGTCAAAATACCACATGAATGATAAATTCCTGGGGTCTTTCATGAACCTATTTTCGCATTGATTGCGATACAGTTTGCCATCGTAAATGTCTTCTAGCCTATCAACATTTTCTTTTTTTTTTATAAAATGGTGAGCACTTGTTTGCAGAAATCTGGGCGAAAAATAATTGCTTGCAGCTGTGCCCCTATTAAAAAGGTGAGCAGATATTCGAATTCGCCTTAGCTATTATATTCCTCGCATTACCTTTTACTGGTCTGTAACAGTTGTTGCAGTGTGCCGTACACTCAATAGCAGAATTTATATTTATGAAATGTTTTTTAAAGACATAAGTGGAGAGGGGCGTTTTAGTGCATATGGATGGAATCAATCAATTCTAACAAACTGCTTAATGCAGAACCGCTTAGTTTGTGTCGTAAAACGTATGCTAGAATTGAGGTGAAGACTTCAGATGTTGGTACCGGAGATTCTAGAACAAATCGATCTTTTCCAGCAATCGGATCTTCACTATCCGTGTCTGATGCACAGTTTTTTGATTCTGGAAAAGATGAGTGACCAGCGAATTCATCATCTTAATTAAAAACTTTAACTGATTATACGGTACAAACAAACATTTCTCTGTCAAATTTCGTTTAGAAAATCTGCTTAATTTTTTCGTGTTGGGCTATGTTTTTATAGAGCAATAATTTTAAAACTCACCATTCCTTTCAATAAAACTGTTCGCACACGTTGTCTCTGGTATTGTTAGTGGCATTGCTTTATACCCACAGGAGTGGGTTTTCTTCTTTGTTTGGGTTTGCTTACACCTGATATACTAGAGATAAACTTTTTTTTTAAAAAACTTAGAAATTTACGTTTGAAAAATCTCTCTCAAAATTGTATGTCACAACATCAAAGCCATTCAAAATTTTGGTGAATCGAAAAAAATCGACAAACCCAAGGACAAAAATTTGTTAGTTGAATAAAAAAAGCTCAAATATATAAAATAACCTAAAATATATAAAATACATAAAAGAAACCAATATTTTGCATTCAATGCCATGTTAATGCCCCATCCAATTGCCTGCCACTACCTGCTTGTACTCTGCTCTGTACATTCCCTGCCAAGTTGCTTCCACTGAACGCCACTTGCATGCTCTCTTATACATTTTTGAGCCTCTGTAAGCCAGTTTGCTGTTCTGTACAGTGGCAGTCAACTGGCTGGTTTTGGTACAATTCCCGCCCTGCCCTGCCAAAATTGGGCAAAAATAATTCATTTCTATTCCAATAAACAGACTACCTCTCTGCCGTTTTAAGTTCATTTTCCGGCCAAAAATTTTGTCTGGGGTCATCTAGTATAGATATATACAGTATTGTTCGTAAACTAAGCAACCGACTTTTGAATTGCATTCAAGTTCTAATTACGCCTTTGTATATGATTTTATATGGAATGGCCCATATTTTTGTAATTACTTGATGAGCCACCTATAAGCCAACAATGACAAAATTATTCTCTAGTCTAAAAATAGAATATTACAAATAGTCAAACGAATATACTCCATAAAAAGCTGTTCGTAATGTAAGCAACTTTTTCCGTCGCTGCTAAGTGACCTTCAAAATAAGAGGTCTAACGGTATTTTTTCACTTTCTTTTCAACATTTTTCTATTTTTCAAGTGTAAATCATTAAATATTTTAGTTGCTTTTCGATCGTCATCTCGTGATCTGGTTTTTTTACGATGCCGCGTGTACAATATAAACAAGATCTAAAAGAGAAAATTATAAATTTTTTTAAAAATGGTGAGTCGCAAATTTCGATTGCCAAAAGATTTAATATTAATAAGTCAATAATTTCTCGACTTATAAAAAAATAAAAAGCGACTGGGTCGGTAAATACAATTTATTCTAAAGGTCGACCACGAAAAACTCATTACAGAGAGGACAAACAAATCGTTCGTTTTATTAAAAAAAATCCTTTTGTGTCATCAAAAAAAATTGTTCAGGATCTCAACTTAAATATAAGTTCTAGCACAGTAAGGAAACGTGCCTTAGAAAATGGCCTTAGAAAATGGCCTAAGAAGCTACAGACCATCCAAGAAACCAATTTTAACCAAGAAACATTTAAAAAAAAGGTACGTTTTGAAATTCCTAGACCCTGTAACGAATTTTAAACTTTGCCGTAATTTTAGGCTTGAGTTTGCAACACAACATCTCAATTGGACACCCGAAAAATGGAATTCAGTATTATTTAGCGATGAGTCTAAATTTAACTTATTTAATTCCGATGGCATATGTCACGTCCGAAGACCCAGAGGAAAGCGGTTACATCCCCGTTACTGTCGTGGTACAGTAAAGCATGGCGGTGGTAAAGTCATGGTGTGGACTTGTTTTTCTGGAACAGCAGTAGGGCCCTTCATCGAGATCGATACAAAAATGGATCGATTTGTATACCGGAACATTTTAGAAAGCAATATGCTCCCATACGCCGAATGGGAAATGCCGCTGCGTTGGGAGATTCAGCACGACAACGACCCTAAACACACCTCAAAGCTTGTAAAAGAGTGGTTTACAACAAAGGGGGTCCAAGTCATGAAGTGGCCGGCCCAATCGCCAGATTTAAACCCAATTGAGAATTTATTTGGAATACTCAAAAGGAAGATCGGTAGCTATCGATTTAAAAGTAAAAATGAACTACTTTTGGGCCTTAAAAAAGAATGGTTCCATATTAGTAAAACTACACTTAAACGGTTAATTGAGTCTATGCCAAAACGATGTCGAGAAGTTATAAAAAACAAGGGATATTACACCAAATATTAAAAAGTTGCTTAGATTACGAAAAGCTGAATATAGAGTTTTAAGTTTTTTGTAAATATTTTTTCCTTAGTACTATTGAAAATTAATTGTTTTTATTTTCCTTATAAACCTTACTTATAATAAAATAATAAAAAAATAATTGAAGTTTAAAAACTTTGTAAACAAAACTATCAGACTTTGAATTTATACCATGAAACGGTTGCTTAGTTTACCAACAATACTGTATATATAAAACAAATAGCACGGAATTACAAAAGAGATGTCCCCTTTTATCTACATACATCATTTTCAAATTCAGAATCTATCAATTGAAATTTTAAAAGAAAAATCCCAAAATATGTTGGCTAATAATTATATGATAGGATACTGGATATAATTGTGGCTATGGCTTATGGTTATGGCATATGGTTATAACCTGTCCAATGAACGCGTTCATTGATTTAATAGATCTCTGTTTATTGTGACAATGAAAATGTTCTGTGATGAACGTTTTCTTAGAGACAATATAAATATATATTTTTTAGTAAATGACATCACTGTTTTGTAAATTTGAACAAAAATTAAAACTTGATTTGAATAAACGCAGTAGAAAATAAATGAAAATATTATTGTATGTAAATTTTATTTTACGAGCCAATAAATTTTTGATGTAAATGAAATAATTTTATCTATCAAACAAAGTTCTATAGTTTTTATCAACCGAAAAATATATATATTGTTCTGTGTATATTTTATGTTATATGCGAGTGAAACGATTTTCACATGAACTGCTTGTTTGGGTTCATCCCTGTGAATACCTCAAATATTTGGCTGACTTTCCCTTTAACCTCTATCGATCGTCGATAGGTCTTGATTAAACTATCATTCATTCTAATCAGAAACGGCGTCAAACTTTTAGAAAAGAATTCAAGCAATTTAAAAAAAAATGTTTAAGTTTTTTACAAGGGTTCATTTATTTTTATCAAACATATTTTTATTCATTGCATATACCCAATATGTTTATTTAAATTTATTTTTTTAAAGTATCTTACACAAGAATCTCTCAAAAACCTACATTTTAGTTATTTATTTCCTAAAATTATGTACTTCGTTAGAAGAAATAATTTTAACATTTGTTCAAAATATTGTAAAAGAAAAAAAAAAAATTGTGTCGTAACGGTAAAAAACTGTAAATGTCATTATGTTTAGCGTACACGGTCGAAAATTTGGGTTTGAATTTAAAACCTTTTTGGATTTGGATAAATATAGAAACTCTCAATTTTCAATTTAAATTTAATCTTTGGGCTTAAATTTAAAACCTAGAGGGTTTTTATATTTATCCAAACCCAAAAGGTTTTAAATTTAAACCCAAATTTTTGATCATGTAAGTAGGCAGTTTGATAAGTCGGTGACTTTTTGAGTTTCCCGCATAGTAACTTTAAATGCAACACTGGTTTTGTCAGCTTCCATTTGTTTATAGACTTATGTCAAATTTTGAACAAGCTGCGTCATTTAATTCGTATTTTAAAGCTATTGAAAGTAGACAACCTCGTGGAATCTGACGAAAAAATAGGGATTTCGTGTACTCATTACACAAGCATCACCGAAACCAAGGATAAGCCCAGTGGGCTTTTTAGCTAGCGATACGCAAAAGAATGCATGCTAGTAGTGCTCTTATTGGCGTCAATATACCTTCCATGATCGCTGCATTGATGAGTGCTTCTGTAAGGCCTACCTTTTGAAGGTTTGGAGTCTTTTCCTGTTATTTTATATAAAAAAATTTTAAAAATTTTTTTAAAAATTATAAATGAGCAGATCAATTAAAAAAAAATCAAATCTTAAAGAAAAAAAAAATTTTTTTTTTTGTCCGAGTTGGGACGCGAACCCAGGTCTCCGAAATCTAACACATTGCATATCACATTATATGAAAACTTTTATATGGAAAAATTCGAAGTCTTTTCTATTATTTTTGTATGAAGAAATTTACAAAAAAATTCCAAAAAAATTTTTAAATGGACAGAAAAATTTGTAAAAAATTTAGATTTTAAAAAAATACAAAAAAAATTTTTTTTTGGGCTGAGCTGGGTTGCGAACCCGCGCTCCCGAAAACTTACTTTCATTTTAATCATGCAAAATAAGCTGAGGTTTGTTAACAACTGAGTTGGACTAGAGGGTAAGCTGCCAAACCGCCAGCTGAGAGGACGCTGGTTCAAATCTGGAATTTGTCAAAAGTTTTTTTATTTCAAGTTGATATTTATATTGCTTTTCTTTCTAATGTACATTCTAAAGAAGGGCTTCTAGCAGGCTTCTTTAGAGTCGCGAGAGCGGAAGACCTAGAAAATTTTCTCGTTTCATATCGTAGGGCTAAGAAATCCATATGATGGCCTGCTAGAAGCGCTTCAAAGACCTGCTTTTGCCCACTGGAAGTAAGTCTATTAGTAAGTATTTAGTAAGAGGACTTTTCATCACAAATGTTTTATTGAATTCCTTTGTGGTCGTACCAGAACATATGACGCTCAACGTTCAGGTCACCCAAAAGAGATCGGCACATCAAAAATTGTTGATAAAATCCTTGGAATGATATTGGACAATCAGAGAATGAAAGTGCGGAAGTTGACTGAGCTATAGTCATCTCAACAAAGTGGGTTTATCACATTCTTCATACAGGGTTGCCCATATTCGACGGACCCATGTTTTTTTTAAAAAAATCAAAGAAAAAAATAAAAATTTGGCGGATGGCAATCTTAATCATTTAATTTGTTCCAAGTAGATTTGTTTACATTAATTTTTGAATATGATATCTCTCAAATGGCCGCCTCTGGCGTTGATGGCGTATTGTGCCCTTTTTGCAGCATTTTCCATCGTTTTCGCCAACATTTCGGCCGGAATAGCGGCTATTTCTTCACGAATGTTGTCCTTGAGCTCTTCTACGGTCCTTGGCTTGTTAACGTAAACCTTTGACTTCAAATATCCCCACAAGAAGAAGTCAGGCGGCGTCAAATCGGGCGAACGCGGTGGCCAGTCCAAATCACCACTTTTCGACATCAAACGGCCCGGAAACAAATTCTTCAGAAAATCGATTGTTATGCGACTTGTGTGCGGTGGAGCGCCGTCTTGTTGAAACCAGAACTGCCTCATACGCTTTCGACGAATAATTGGCATCACAAAATTGGTCATCATGTCGCGATAACGCTCCTGGTTGATGGTAACAGCATGGCCATTTTCATTTTGGAAGAAAAACGGCCCAATGACCGTTTTCGCACTAACGTCGCACCAAACTGTGACTTTTTCGTCATGAAGAGGCACTTCTTGAATCCCCTGAGGATTTTCAGTGGCGTAAATACGGCAATTTTGCTTATTTACGGTCCCATTCAATGTGCACTTCTCACATTTTTTAATCTTTTAAAAGCACGTTGAGTTTTCACAATTGACTTCTTCTGTTGAATGTAAATTTCAACTATTTCAGAGCGCTCGCGTGGCGTGTATTGTTCCATGGTAAAAATCTGCTTGGACTGACGCTTCAAACGCGGTATGTCATTAAGCGATCTGACATCACTGTCAAAAGTTATGGCGTTGCCAGATGGGTCCGTCGAATATGGGCAACCCTGTATATATTTGGACATGAAAAGGCTATCGACCACAAGAGCAGCCGTGTGACCTCTTGAAAGGAGTGTTTGAGGATGCTTAACCGCAATTGGCCTTTGTCAGCCTTTGAAGTATAGTGGAGAGTGAGCTAGACTATCAACTCAGAGGTCCCTGGTTCGAATCCGGATTTGGGCATGGTTTTTTTCACTTTCTTGGTTCTTTCCTTTATTTAAGAATTATTAAAAACTAAAAAACCACAGCTAAATTGTGGAAAATGTGGAATGAAAAGACAGAAATACAACTAAGAGCTGGAAATGCTTGCCGAAGTTAAAGCATAACACTAGCCTCGGTTAAAAGCAATTCAAATGGTCTTTCACGGTTGTTTCGCCTAATCAATAATTCACGTATGGTTCCAATCAATTCCTCTAAACAATCTATCACTTTCCTTTCAGGTCAAACCTTGTTTGTTTAAGGCACATGCCTTGGTACTTTAATCTTTACAAAAAAAAAATCCGTAGGAGTTTCTGTACCGTTTCGTAACCGTAGACGAAACAAAGATACATCACAACACAGCAGAAACCAAGTAACAGTCAAAGCGGTAGACTTCTCTGGGTGAAAGTTCACCAAAGAAGGCCAAGGCAGGTCTGTCGGCCAACCATGACTTTTTTGTGATGCACGCGGATTAATCCACATCGATTACTTTGAAAAGGTAAAACGATCACCCGCATATATTATTCACTGCTGTTGGATAGATTTGGATAGATTTGACAGTGGCAAAAAGAAGCGCTCTTCCTTTCACCATGACAATGCAAAGGCGCACAAATTGGGCTACAAACTGGTATCCCATCGCCATATATTTGGCTCAGATTTAGCCCACTGCGACATTTTTTTATTTCCAAACTTGAAAAAATGGCTCGGCGGTAATATATTTGAGTCGAATTAAGATGTCATCACTGAAATAAACGCCTATTTTGAGGACCTTGATAAAACTTACTTTTTTTAAAGATTAAAAAAGTTGGCAAAACGCTTGACTAAATGTATCGATCCAAAAAAAGATTATGTTGAGAAATAAAACGTTTTTTTGATGAAAAAATAGCATTTATTCAAAAAGTCACTGACATTTCCCTCGTAAAACTTTTCAAATGTGTTCATTACCACAAGTATCAACGTTATTTTTCTTCAGTGTGTTTACTAATTTTTCTTAAATCATGTGAATTATTCCGCTATTTCATAGCGTCACATACAAGAAAATTACCATCGATTTCAGCACTCAGGCTACTGATGCACGCTACCCCCAACTACCTATGAAGACGATTACCACCCTCATGATATTGTTTTATAATACAACACATGACCCAAACCATCATTGTTGATGTTGTTGTTGTTATTGTTATTAGTGTACTTACAATATTTTACCCAACCATCATAATCATTGAAAAAACATCGATGAGCAAACTGTACCCACAATAAAACAGTGGGTATAGAAATAGATATCACTTCGGTCAACCCCTATTTTTGCACTGACTGACAACGGAAGACTGACTCAGGAGTAGAACAACTAGAACAAGAACAAAAGGAAAGCGGTACAGTACGTACTGCGGTGGTATAGTAGACGATGAAGTGTTGTCCTTCGCTGCTGTCATATCTCTCTGACTATGATGACAGCAACTTTTTGTCGTTGTCAACATTGGTGGTCGGTCGGTCGATGCTTTGGTCGGGTGGTGAGGGTTGTAGTGTTAGAAGAAAGCTCATCGGTAGCGGTCTTAGCTCGTGTTTTATATGACTGACTGACCATCTGTCGTAAAAGAATTTCTGCTATTGCACGAAATGCACTTCACACATAGAGAAAACAACAACTACTAGAAGCAAAGTACTAAAAGTGAGGTATGCATTTAGAAAAAAGCCCACAAAGTGGTAGATTTTGTAGGTTTTTTGTGAAAAGTGAAGGAAGTCAGGGACAAGTGCGTGTTCAATGATATGCAGGAAAAAAAAACACGTGCAACAATATCTGCATATCATGGGTTATTTCGTTGTTTTTTTTTCAATATTTTGGGCTTGTATAGGTGTAGCAAACGGATTTTAGAAAATCTACGAAGAGAAAAATTATAGAATACTACAGGAAAATCTTTGGAAAATATGAAAAATATTCGGAGCATTCCTTTGGGTGAGGTAGACTGGGTAAGGTTCGAAACGAAATGGCAATGGAAAAGTTTTTGAATCATGAAGGAGTTTTCATCAACAGGCAGCATTAAAGTCATTTGGCCCAATAGTGGAAGCAGACCATCTTAAATTCTCGTGCAACAGGAAACTGCACTCCACTTCGCTTCACTTCAGTTCACTTCACCTCACCCATCAATGCTGCTTCATCACTTCAATCGACAACTCAACAGTGGACAGCAGCGACAAGCATGTCCATTCATCTGTTGTCCTGTCCAAGGCTGAGTCCAGCCATTAAAGGCCTGTTCTTTTTCGAAACTGAAGTGGGAGCACTTTGATGAAACAATTATTTCCACTTGATTGCACAAAGAAGTGCGGCGGCTGAAGTGAGTGAAAGAAAGAAGGAGAAAAAAAATTATAAAGGATCTGTTGGTGCCACTACAACAAATACTTAATACAAAAATCTAGTACTAAATGCAATGCATTGTTGTTGTAGTTGTTGTTTAACATTTGCTGCTCGAATGCACTTTGTTGATATGGTAACAACAACCACAAGAAGTAAATTGCAGCCACAAGTTGCACTTGCAGTGTTTTTTTTAATCACAAACAACAAAGTTTTAAGAATCCACACTGGGCATACATTTTGCAGGGGGCCCTAAAAAAAACAGCCAACCTAAATATGCATCATGCACTACAAAAAGAAACCGTAAAACTGCATTTTATTTGTTAATTTGTTTTTGTTTTTTATGAGTTCATCGCGTTATTGTTACACATTTGTTGCTGTTGTGCCTGTTACGAAATATCCTTGTTGCAACGAGCCGCAAACAAAGGATATTAATGATTTTTCGCTTGAATTGCAATTACTACAAAAAAAAAAAAAAACAAAAAAACAACAATAAAAACTGTGGTCAAGCTGTCAATTGTTGCAAAAATAATAATAAAAAAACTACTTTGAAAAAACCAATGATATGGCAACCGCTCCGTTTTTAATCCACACACACACACATATATACAACCTATACAAAAATGCAGTGACATTGCATATTTTTGCAACCGAGAAGGGATTTTTTCCATGCATACCATTCAAAGTCACAGCGTGGTGGTCAATCATGACTTCCATTCAAGTACGTTTTTATACCTCATATCTTTCTCTTGTTGTTTGTCTTTATTTTTTAGGGTTACCAGCATTTTATCATGCATTTATTTGTTTGTCCGGTGATTTGCACAAAATTTGTTTTTCGGCTTTTTCAACGCCAAATAATAAAAACGAGGGATTTAATGCAGTTTTTTCTAGTTCAATGCATTTTTAATGAAATCATCGATTCTATCAAATATTGAATATTTCATTGCAATGGTTTTCAAACCTGGTAGCAGACTTATTTGTATGCCGGAAAGTGCTGTCGATAGAAGGGTGAGTGGGAGTTAGTATTTCGACAAAGCTATTTTAATTATGTATATGTGGCATGGCGAATTTGGTCTAGAAGATGATATTTTATCATTGAAAAAAAATTTTATTTAAATAACAATACAATTAAATAAACTATACAATTTATAAATGTAAATAAATTAAATAAATTACAATTTAATAGTAACCAAAAAAACTTTAAAACACTATTTCAAAATAAAATTAAAAGAAACTATGCTGATAGCCTTTGCTGCTTAAAAATTATTGTAGATTAACTATATGATAAATCTTCTATATATATAAAAATGGATGTATGTATGTGGGTATGTGGGTATGTGGGTATGTGGGTATGTGGGTATGTGGCTATATCACGTATAGACTCCAAAACCCCTTCACCGATCTTTATGAAATTTTCAGGGAAAATAAAGCCATATCTTGAGAGTGTTCCTGTGAGGTTTCGTAACGATTGGAGAAGGGAGCGTGGTACCTCCCATACAAGCCAAATTTGCTCCATCGATCACAAACAAAAAAAAAGAAAAATATCTCACGGTTTCAATCGTAAAAAACTAATATTTGGGGATTTTGTTCAGATGGTTACTGTCGGTAACTGTACAAAAAATGGGCGTGGTCGTTATATAAATACGCCCACTTTTTCGAAATCATGGCAATTCCGGAGTTCTGCACATTTTTACAGTGAAACTTG
Organism: Dichetophora obliterata; assembly: GCA_963920525.1. Classification (NCBI taxonomy): domain Eukaryota; kingdom Metazoa; phylum Arthropoda; class Insecta; order Diptera; family Sciomyzidae; genus Dichetophora; species Dichetophora obliterata. The sequence goes on along the minus strand of OY986438.1, from coordinate 36,698,457 downwards.
CTCTTTAGGTGCTCCAAGAGACGAACACAATTTATAAATGTTTTCACGCCCACTTTTAACGCCCACAAATCAATATCTATATATATATAAAGCAAAACGATGTGTGTCTGGCTGTGTGATGTCTATAGACTCCAAAACTACTGAACCGATTGACCTGAAATTTTAGCAGTCGATTTGTTTCAGGTACGAGATGGTTGAGGAAAAAAATTTGCCACACCCCCCTTTTACCGCCCCCAAATCAATAAAAATGTTATATTTCAGTCGGTTTGGGTCGTATATGGCTAAAATTTTGTAATTTAGTATGTACGGTTACTGTCGACAACTGTCCTAAAAATGGGTTTTCACGCCCCCTTTTACCGCCCACAAATAAATGAAAATGGTTTATTTCAGACGGTTTTGGTCGTATAAGACTTAAATTTGTTACTTTGGTTTGTGAAGTTACTGACAGTAACTGTACGAAAAATTGGTTTCCACGCCCCCTTTTGCGCCCACAAATCAGTGAAAATGCTATATTTCATGCAGTTTTGGCCGTATGATGGTTACTTTCGGCAATTGTACTAAAAAAGGGCGTCAGCGCTATATAGCCACACCCACTTTTTAAGAAACCATCAAAATTAACTACTGGGTCGATTGAGCTAAAATGTTGGCTTAGTTTGTACGGTTACTGTTAGCAACTGTACTAAAAATTGGTCTCCACGCCCCCCATTTACCGCCCACAAACCAATGAAAACGTTTTATTTCAACGGTTTGGGTCGTATTAGACAAAGATTTTGTAATTCAGTACATATGGTTACTCTCGGCAAGTGCACTAAAAATAGGCCTGCCCTACTTTAGTTAAACTCACTTTTCGGGGAGTTAGCGTCCAGTGAAGTAAAGTGCGCCAGGCTTAACCTAAATTGAGCTGAAATTTGGGTAGTCGATTTGTTTCGATTACGAGATGGCTCAAGGGAAACATTTTACCGCACCCCTTTTTGCCGCTTGCAAAACAACAAAAATGCTATATTTCGCACGGTTTTGATCGTATTAGACTAAAATGTGGTTATTTAGTGCACATGGCTACTTTCGGCAGCTGTACTGAAAATGGTGAATATATTTGACATTTCTTGACATTTTTGTGTATGGCGGAGTTGGAGTTATAGGTAGTTGTGGCAGAACAACGTTTGCCGAGGAGATAGATTGTTCCTGTAAGGTTTGGTAACGTTTGGACGAGGGGGCGTGGTTCCTCCCATACAAGCCAAATTTGCGCTATCGACCACAAACCAAATAAGGGATATATATCAGACGGTTTCGATCGTAAAAACTAAGATATTATCATTTTGTTCAGATGGTAACTGTCAGTAACTGTACAAAAATAACTTTTTCGTCGCAATATATATACGCTCACTTTTTCGAAATCATGGCAATTCCGGAGTTCTACACATTTTTATACTGAAACTTGCTGTGTAAGTGCTCCAAGAGGCAGTCACGATACATAAATGTTTTCACGCCCACTTTTAGCGCCCACAAATCAATATCTGTACATATAAAAATGAATCGTGATTTGTTCGGATGCTTAAAACTTGAAAACGACTAGACCAAATAGGATACTTCCTTCTACTGGTTTGTTCGTAACTGCTACGCAAAGGTTTAGGAAAAAAGTAATGCCACACCCCTTTTATCGCCCACAAATCAATAAAAATGCTATATTTAAGAAGGTTTTGGTCGTATTAAATTAAAACTTTAATAAAAACGGGCGTTGTCACACTTCATCTACGCCTACTTTTGGAAATATCACAATACTCCAAAACTATTGGTCCGATTGAGCTCAAATTTTGTAAGTGGCTTTGCTTTGAGTACGAGATGGTTTAAGAAGAAATGCCACACCTTCTTTTACCTCCCATTAATATAAAAACAATTTGTGTTATCGAATAGCGTTATGGGTTGCACAGCTTAGAAATTCGGTATTCGACCACAATTTAGACGTACCGTTTCAGTGATGAAATTTTATGGGAGTTGGACAAGGGGGAGGGGCACCTCTCATACAACCCAAATTGGTGATATCGAATAGCTTTGAATTTATAGGAATTCAGCTTTGGAATTCAGTTTTTGACCTCAATTTACACATGCAGTTTCAATGATTTTTTTTATGGGCGTTGGACAGGGAGGCCTGACATCTCCCTTACATCCCAAATTTGCAATATCGAATTGCTTTGAAGTTATAGGTTGACAGCGTAAGAAATCGGTATTCGACCTAAATTTATACATGCACTTTCATTTCTTACATTTTATGGGCGTAGGGAAAAGGGGAGTGACACTTCCCATACAACCCAACTTTGTGCTATCAAATAGCTTTGGAGTTATAGGTCGCACAGCATCGGAATTCAGTATTTGACCAAAATTTACGCATGCAGATTTACTGATAAAATTTTTTAGAGTTTGTCGGGGGGCGTGGCACCTCCAACTTAACCCAAATTTGCGATATCGAATAGCTTTGGAGTTATAGGTAACTCAGCCTCGGAATTCAGTATTCGACCTCAATTTACACATGCAGTTTCATTGGTTAAATTTTATGGGCGTAAGGAAAAGGGCAGTGGCACCTCCCATACAACCTAAATTTGTGCTATCGAATAGTTTTGGAAATATATGTCGCACAGTTTTGGAATTCGGTATTCAACCTCCATGTACACATGCAGTTTAATTGATTACATTCTATGAGCGGTGATCAAGAGGGCGTGGCACTTCCTATACAACCCTAATTTGTTATATCGAATGGCTTTGTGGATATAGGTCGCACAGTCTCGGAATTCAGTATTCTACCTCAATTTAGACATGCTGTTTAACTGATAACATTTTATGGGCGTTTGAATAGGGAGAGTGGCAGCAACGCGCCGGGTTTCAGCTAGTACTTAATAAAAAAAAAAAATAAAAATTGAAAAACAAACAATTAAAAAAATTTCAATTGATAATAGAATATTCACAGTAAAATCAATTAAACTTCTGAAAAGATCAAATAAAATTTTAAATTGGAATTTAATTTTAAATTTAAAAGTTAAATTTTAATTCAGAAATTCTATTCGAAATTCGTAAAAAATTAATTAAAACGTAGAAATTCCATTTAAAATCCATTTAAAAGTGAGACAAGAAAATACTTTTCACAAGTATAAAATGGAAAGTGTATTTAAAAGATCTAAATACAGATTAAAAGAATAAAGAAATTTGATTTTGAGTTGAACTCAAAAAAATTGATTGGAACGCAAAAATATAATTCAATATTTCACTTCAAATTCAGAAAAAATCATTGTTTATTTTAGAATTTCTATTTGAAATTCAGAAAAAAAATGAAACTCAAAATTTCCATGAAAAAAAAAACAATTGAAGTTTTGGAAATATCATCTAAAATTAGGAATTTCTATCGAAAATTCAATGGAGATAATTTGAAATTCAGAAAAAAAAATCAATTTTAATTCTATTTAATTCATTCAAAATTCAGGAAAAATCAATTCAAAATCAATTGGAAATTAAAAAAATTTCTGGAAAAAATCATATGAAAATCAGAAAATAAATATTAATTAAGAAACTCTATTTAAAATTCCAGAAAGACCACTTGAAATTCAAAAATTCTATTTGAAATTCAGAGAAAGTACGGTATTTTTAAGAAATTCCGTTTGAAATTTGCAAAAGGTAAATTGAAATTAAACAAAATCAGAAAAAGATCAATTGACATTCTGATAGTATCATACCAAATTTTTAATTGCATTTGAAACTTAGAAATTATATTTAAAATCATTCAAATTTTTCATTCATTTTTCATTAATCATTCAAAAAATAATTTTTTTTTATATACTTTATTATATACTTTTACCTTTGCCATAACCATAACCATAACCATAACCATAACCATAACCATAACCATAACGATAAATATAACTATAACCATAACTATAACCATAACTATAACTATAACCATAACCATAACCATAACCATAACCATAACCATAACCATAACCATAACCATAACCATAACCATAACCATAGCCATAATCATAACCATAACCATAACCATAACGATAACCATAACCATAACTATAACCATAACCATAACTATAACCATAACCATAACCATAACCATAACCATAACGATAACGATAACTAATACTATAACCATAACCATAACCATAACCATTACCATTACCATTACCATAACCATAACCATAACCATAACCATAACCATAAACATAACCATAACCATAACCATAACCATAACCATAACCATAACCATAACCATAACCATAACCATAACCATAACCATAACCATAACCATAACCATAACCATAACCATAACCATAACCATAACCATAACCATAACCATAACCATAACCATAACCATAACCATAACCATAACCATAACCATAACCATAACCATAACCATAACCATAACCATAACCATAACCATAACCATAACCATAACCATAACCATAACCATAACCATAACCATAACCATAACCATAACCATAACCATAACCATAACCATAACCATAACCATAACCATAACCATAACCATAACCATAACCATAACCATAACCATAACCATAACCATAACCATAACCATAACCATAACCATAACCATAACCATAACCATAACCATAACCATAACCATAACCATAACCATAACCATAACCATAACCATAACCATAACCATAACCATAACCATAACCATAACCATAACCATAACCATAACCATAACCATAACCATAACCATAACCATAACCATAACCATAACCATAACCATAACCATAACCATAACCATAACCATAACCATAACCATAACCATAACCATAACCATAACCATAACCATAACCATAACCATAACCATAACCATAACCATAACCATAACCATAACCATAACCATAACCATAACCATAACCATAACCATAACCATAACCATAACCATAACCATAACCATAACCATAACCATAACCATAACCATAACCATAACCATAACCATAACCATAACCATAACCATAACCATAACCATAACCATAACCATAACCATAACCATAACCATAACCATAACCATAACCATAACCATAACCATAACCATAACCATAACCATAACCATAACCATAACCATAACCATAACCATAACCATAACCATAACCATAACCATAACCATAACCATAACCATAACCATAACCATAACCATAACCATAACCATAACCATAACCATAACCATAACCATAACCATAACCATAACCATAACCATAACCATAACCATAACCATAACCATAACCATAACCATAACCATAACCATAACCATAACCATAACCATAACCATAACCATAACCATAACCATAACCATAACCATAACCATAACCATAACCATAACCATAACCATAACCATAACCATAACCATAACCATAACCATAACCATAACCATAACCATAACCATAACCATAACCATAACCATAACCATAACCATAACCATAACCATAACCATAACCATAACCATAACCATAACCATAACCATAACCATAACCATAACCATAACCATAACCATAACCATAACCATAACCATAACCATAACCATAACCATAACCATAACCATAACCATAACCATAACCATAACCATAACCATAACCATAACCATAACCATAACCATAACCATAACCATAACCATAACCATAACCATAACCATAACCATAACCATAACCATAACCATAACCATAACCATAACCATAACCATAACCATAACCATAACCATAACCATAACCATAACCATAACCATAACCATAACCATAACCATAACCATAACCATAACCATAACCATAACCATAACCATAACCATAACCATAACCATAACCATAACCATAACCATAACCATAACCATAACCATAACCATAACCATAACCATAACCATAACCATAACCATAACCATAACCATAACCATAACCATAACCATAACCATAACCATAACCATAACCATAACCATAACCATAACCATAACCATAACCATAACCATAACCATAACCATAACCATAACCATAACCATAACCATAACCATAACCATAACCATAACCATAACCATAACCATAACCATAACCATAACCATAACCATAACCATAACCATAACCATAACCATAACCATAACCATAACCATAACCATAACCATAACCATAACCATAACCATAACCATAACCATAACCATAACCATAACCATAACCATAACCATAACCATAACCATAACCATAACCATAACCATAACCATAACCATAACCATAACCATAACCATAACCATAACCATAACCATAACCATAACCATAACCATAACCATAACCATAACCATAACCATAACCATAACCATAACCATAACCATAACCATAACCATAACCATAACCATAACCATAACCATAACCATAACCATAACCATAACCATAACCATAACCATAACCATAACCATAACCATAACCATAACCATAACCATAACCATAACATAACACGCACACTTTTTTATTTTATTTTTTTAACCTTCTGATGATCATTAAATATGAAAGTAAACACGAACAATTGATTATTGAGCCCATATACTTCTAGTAGTTTAACTATTAAATAAATAAAAATAAACCAATAAAAATTTTGTAAATCGACTGAAAACTGGCCCAATTTTCAAAAAGCAAATTTATTAAACCAAAAGATTTTTCAGTTCACACTGAGAGCTAAGTTCGCATTTACGAAATTCAAATATATATAGTAAGTGCTCTAAATGTGCATTAAGCTCTCAGTGTGAACGTATCATAACGATCAACACAAGCAAGTCGTCCTAGAACTTTTTTGGTTAGTTTTAAAAAGTTCTCTTTATTTTATAGTCCTAAAATTGGTCATAATTATGACTAATTTTAGGACTATAAAATAAAGAGAACTTTCTAAAACTAACCAAAAAAGTATGGTTCAGAAAAAGCTACAAAGTTTTACATCAAGCTTTGTTTGGTTACAAAATTCAAGTGACGTAATTCAAGTGTTTCCTGTAAACTTGTACCCACTTTTTTACACTTTGTATCTTTGTATTGTCACTTCACAAAGAATTTTAAATTTTTTATGCCAATAAATGCATGAGTATTTGCTGGTGACAGCTGCTGTCACCTCATTGTTGCTCTTAAATTTGCATGCTTTTCCTTTTTTGTAAGATTTTATTTCTGTAGCTCCACTTGAGATTGCAAAAAAAAAAATTCTTTATCGACTGTTGAGATCTCCACAATGAATCTTCTATTTGTTATGCCAGCAACGAACAATGCAAACATCTAATTGCTTATAAATTCAGCATTTATAGAAACTGTTGCCACGCCTACTCTCACACTCCTTTTCCTAATACTCAATGGTTTGCGCTTATTGTGCTTGCATTCTATTTACTAGTCAGGCGCAAGTGTTTCTATTAAAATTTCCATAGCTAAAAAACATTACCACCCACCCCTTTTACATAGAATAGCGCCTTCTCAGACTGCTGCAAAATTTTGTTTATTTAACGGTAAATTAATTGTGGCATCATATTTCGTATACGTAGAGTAACTGTATTGTATTTACATAAGATTATTACTTAACGCAATTTGTATTTACGTTGCTAATTGAAGCCGAACACTTTGGCAGAACACTGATTGTTGTAGCTATTGTTGTTGTTGTTGCTGGAGTAGCTGTGCTGTCATTGCCAATTGTAAATTGTGTAAATTTCTCTCCGTCTAACTGTGCATATGTCTATCCGTCTGCCGACTTGGTAATGTTATGGAAATTTGTCACTTATTGTTTTCAATGCTATAGACAGCTATTTTCTCCCACTTCTCAAGTACCCAAAGTTTTCAGTTTCAGCCACTTGAGACTCATTATTGTATGTGTTGCCATGTTGCCAAATTTTCAAATTTTAATTCATCGTTGTCAAAAAAGCTGTAACTGCCAGGAGTAACATTTTCAATTGCTTAAACAAATAATTGGTCTTGATGTTAGATTATAGCACATTTTTTCTGTATTCTCAAGCAGTTCATTATAATTTTTTTGAATCTTACAAAAAAATGGCGTTCATGCGTTTCTAGCTATAATTAATAGCCGAAAGTGTTGCTTATCGCTTTGTTTGCGCACACCCAATAGTTAAAAATTAACATTTAAAAACTTAAAACTTTTATAAAAACTAGTAAAAATTAATTTGCCATAATTATAGCAAAACCGTTGCATAATTAACTACGACAGTTGGTGAAATAATTTCACGCTAGGCATTCTTACTAAATGTCACTAAATAGTTTTGCAAAATAATTATAATAATAATTAAAGGGACAGAAGTAAAAAGGCGTCGTAACTATGACGCATATATAAAATAGGCCTTAAATGGCTACCACCCCAATAAAATAGATGAAATAGAGCAAAATATAAATGGGCAACAGCAATTACCACTCAGGCATAACTTTGCACACACTCACACCTTTGTGTCTTAATGCTATTAGAGCAATTATCCTTAACAGCTCATAAAGCACTAAAGAACTAAAAACTATTTTCTAGGAACTATTATAGTCAAAATTTGCATTTTAACGGCTCTAGTTATGCACTAGTTTCGCATAGATTATGTCATTTCCCTTTTTTCTGTCTATTTTTTAAGTCCTGTTGTTGGATATAAATTTAAAAAATTACTTCTTTTGAAATAACACCGGCGACACGCTAGGTTTTCAACAAATTTTTTATCAAATATTTGCAACACTTCGTCATTCGCACACATGGCGCACCAGGCTGTTGACTAATCCTTGAACCGTAGCTAAATGCTTCCTTTGTATTAGCCATAAAGCATTTAATAGCAAATACAGTAAAGTCCTTTTGCTATACTTTTTGCTTTGTTTTTAATTAAAACTCGCGTTTCCTTTACTCATGACGCATAAATGTGGAAGCCACATCATGGGTGCACCCGGTTTGGTGGTCTCTGCCATCAATGACTTTGAGTTATTTAAGTTTTTTATAGGTGGATATGTTTATATTTTTTTTTCTCACCAACACTATAGGATATGAATACTCCACGGTGTGCACTTCTGTGATGCTCTGGTTAAAGGTTTTAATGCGGCCAATGTATTTGAAGTGATATAAAAAGGCAGTTTTAATTTCATTTAAACTACCAGGGTAAGGAATTAGAGTATTTTGTCTTTTTCGCTCTATCTTTTCTAGTTTGAGAAATAAAAGCATTTGAAAGTTTTGGTTGAGACAAGGATAAGGATAAAATTATTTGTAATTACTCTAAATGCCAAACTGCAGCCTTACTTTATCGATATCTAGCCTTATTCTCGACTTTTGGACGTTTCAGATTTTGGACCATTTTGATCACGAATTACTAGCGATTTTTCAACTAGGCCCGCAATGCCGTGGTTAGATAGTGATCAAATTAGATCAAATAAGGTGTTAGTAATAAACTTTTTATTTATTTTTGAAATTGCTTTTAAAAAAAAACTAAAAGAATTAATTTTTTAATGACAATTATTTAATGTTTCGCATCACTTTCAGCCTACGTTTTGTTTTACGTAAAGATTCAGTTAGACTCCTTTTTATTTTTCAGGATTTTTCGACTAAGCCCGCAATGCCGTGGTTAGACAGGGATCAAATCAGATCAAATAAAGAGTTAGTAATAAACTTTTTATTTATTGTTGAAATTGCTTTAAAAAAAAATTAAAACAATTAATTTTTTACTGAAAATTATTTAAAAAACTTTTTCTTTCAGAATTGGTTAGGACATCTTTAAACCATTTACATACTTTAATAAAATCGCTCCCATTGAACAAAATTTCATGGGATCTTTCTTTTCATTTTTCCCAAAAATAATTTCCAAAACTAAATAAAACTATTTTTATCTAGATTTTAGGACGTAGATCGAATGTTCTGGTTTTATTTAGTATTGTAAAGAAGGTATTATTTACAAATGACTGCACGAGTTAAAATAAGCGGGCTAACAGCAGCGGCGCACAGTGATGCGAAAAAGCATGCTAGACGGAAAAAAGTCGAAATCTTATTTCTGAATTTTGAATATGTAGAACTCTGAAGAACTGTCCACTGATATCAGGAAAAAATTTTTACTTACCTCCGCTTTCTACAAAAAATACTAAAATTGTTGAATGTTGACCCAAAAAGTGATATTTTTGAAATTTTAGTTCATGAGTTTTGTAGTTAAATTTAATTATATGTTTAAAATATTTATCAACATCCAAAAAAGTTGAAAATTGACAGGCGTCATAAATATGATATGATCTTTTGAAATAAAATAAATTTAATAACGTATCTTATAAAATGTAGGCGCTATAAAACAGTATTTAAGGATAAATATGCATAAAAACGGAAAATTTAGTAAAATATTTTGGAAAATAAAAAAAAGGACTGCCTCAGAATTGCAAAATTTTTTTTATTTAATAATTATTATGTCTTCTTTAAGCCCTGGGAGTGCCAAGGTGCGCAACTTTTTTTTGAATTTTTTGTTCGAATGTATATGATGGTCTTAAAAATGGCTGTAAAAACCGTGCTCTGACCGTTTTGTATGAAAAAAGTTGAATTTGAGGTCAATGAGAATGTATGATGAGCTTAAAATATTTTCAACACATCACAAAATATTTTTACATAAAAAAAAAAATTTCAATACATACAAAATAAAAAAAAAAATTTCTTAAACGAAGGTTTTTTCTTAGTTAAAACAGAAAATTTGGTAAAACCTTTTTGAAAATAAAAAAAGCACTGCCTCAGATTACCAAAATTTTTTTTTTGTTTAATCAATATTATATGTACTTTAAGCTATAAGAGTGCCGAGGTGCGCAAATGTATGGTTGTCTTGTTATTTAACCTGTTTGATGGACCTAAAAATGCTATTTATTTTAATTGAAAAACCAGGTTCTGACCGTTTTTTTCAAATAACGGCTGTAATCGTGACGACAGATTGGCAGATTGCTAAATCTACTTAGGAGGTGACGCTGATCAAAAATATATATACTTTTCTACACCTGCCACTCCTATTATTTGGCATTTCAGACAGAAAAAAATATATTTCCCTTACAAAGTACACGTTTCGGTATTAAAATATGTATACATGAAATAAATGAAAATATATATATATCAATATAAAAATATATATATTACGAAAAGAAAACACTGCTCAAACTTAATGACAATGAATTAAAAAATATTAAAAAAATATGTCTTGCTAATATTATATGGGAGTAACATGCAATTTCTTTACATTATATTCTTTGCTGTTTGTTCTTCTTGTTTTTATTTAAATGTATTTTTCTTACTCGCTGATTTTTTATGCAATTCTTCAATTCAAAAAATGGGTAAAATCGAGAAAGTAAACGTGGTGGTATAAAAATATATATATTAAAAAAACTATACACTCTGCTCAAACTGACATGAAAATCAATTAAAAATTATTAAAAAAATATATTTTGCAATAATTACATGAGGGAGCAACATGCAATATCTTTAAATTATATTCTTTGCTGTGGGCTCTTATTGTATTTTTTTTAAATGCATTTTTCTAACTCGCTCATTTTATGTACAGTTATTTGCTTTGTGAGAAAAAAATAACAAAAACGAAAAATCAAAAAGTAAACAAAACAAGCAAGTGAAAACGAAGTCAAAGTTGATAAAAGTATTAACAAAAATAGTTAAATAATTAAAAGTTACTGAAGTGATTTGAAGATTAAGAAAATTAAAAATGACAGATTTTACTGGAGGTTTATTTAATAAAACATTCATTGCTTTAAAAAAGTGGCTTTAAAAATATTTTTCGTAGGAATAGTTATTTCAATATCCCGTGTGGAGTTTTTTGAGTTATGGTGCGATCAACAAAGTGATGACTTTTACGATACGGTCATTAATTTTGTTTCTTCAAATGAAATTTTATCTGATGAAATTGTTAATGAGATGAAGGTGAACATTCGTTTTTATGCAAATAAAATTCAACAAAAGTGGAAGTCAGCTGGTCGCCGTAAGGATAGGTATAAATGCAGCTATTGTGCTTACTACACTATGCGGCAAATTTTTAAGTTTCAAAATTTTGAAGTTCTACTACACAGCAAGACTTTTTTGAAATTTGTCATATAGTGTAAAGATAATATTTTTGTCTTCCTGTAAGAATAAATTGAAAATACTTTTCAGATTTTTCATGAAGAACTCAGATTGGTTACAAATGGAAGATATTGTATTAGTTCAACAGAAAAGTGATCAAGCCTCTGGTCAAAACGTCTTAGAAGAGCTCCCTACTACGTCTAAAGGCTCGCTCGGTAGGCCATCAAAACTTTTTGCAGATTGCGGAGAACGTTCAAAGCAAAATAAAGTACGTGATTTGTTGAAATCAAGAACTGTGAATGAGCTCTCATATGCTGCTCAAATGTCTAAACGGGCAAGTGGACTGCGTACTGTTGCAGATATTATAAAATCTGTTTGTGAATCTCCCGAAGAGGCGAAAAAAATTAAAAAATTAAAATATAGTACAGAAGCACAACACACTTACACCAATGTGGAAGCGCTAGCCATTTACATTGACAGTAGGTTAACTTCCTATACCTACAACAATCTTCGAAAAAGAGCATTACGAGCGGGCCATAATTTATATCCTTCTCTTTATAAACTTGCAAAAGCAAAGAAACACTGTTTTCCTTCAGAAAATTCAATCACTGTGACTGAAAGTAGTGCTTCCATAAATATGCAAGACATTGTCAATCACACTACGGAAAGGCTGTTAAATGTGATACAGTCGGTTATTGCTGGCAATATTGAAAATTTTAGTACATTGACTTTAATTTGTAAATGGGGTGGTGATGGTAGTTGTGGTCATAGTACTTATAAGCAAAGGTTTAACGAAGAGCATAGCACTGATGAGTATTTATTTGTAATGTCATTTGTTCCTATACAGTTGCGGCTAACTGAAAATTCAAATGAAGTGGTATGGCAAAATAAACATCCATCGTCCACTCGGCTTTGTAGACCAGTCAAATTTGTATTCGCTAAAGAAACCGAAAAAATAATAAAAGAAGATTTTGGAAATATTCGTCATCAAATTGAAAGTTTGAAAGATGCTGACTGTAACATATCATCCAAATCATTAAAATTTAAATTCAAATTTGCTTGCACCATGATCGACGGTAAGATAGCCAATCATCTTTCGTCTCACAAGTCAACACAGTCGTGTTATATATGTGGTGCCAAGCCAACTGAAATGAATGAAATCCAAAACCTCAAAGAACCTCGACCAGAATTGTATTCTTATGGCTTATCATCTCTACATGCTTGGATCAAAACGCTTGACTGTATCTTACATATAGGGTACAGGCTAGATGTAAAAAAATGGGCAATCCGCGATATCAATGATAAGTTATCTGTCGAGAATAGAAAAAAGCAAATTCAACTTCGTTTTAAAAAAGAACTTGGTCTAGTTATAGATAAGCCCAAGCCAGGCTATGGCTCTTCAAACGATGGGAACACTGCTCGACGATTTTTTAAAGGCCATGAAAAAAGCTCTTCTATAACTGGAGTAGACGAGAAGCTTATAAAAAGATTTTATATAATTTTAAGCTGTATCTCCTCTGGTTATAATATAGATATTTCTTCATTTGAAATTTATATTAATGAGACTAAGGCATTATATATTCAACTTTATAGCTGGTATTTTATGCCGGTAACAGTTCATAAAATTCTCTGCCATGCTAAAGATATAGTGCAACAATGCATCGTTGGAATAGGGCAATTATCTGAAGAGGCACAAGAGGCTCGTAACAAAGACTGTAGACGTTTTCGTTTGACAAACACACGTAAAAGCTCAAGAGTCAATACAAATACGGATTTATTGAATATGCTTCTCATCAGTTCTGATCCTTTGGTTGATTCCTACCGAGAAAAGCCTCTAACTAATGTTAGAAAATTGCATCCGGACGTATTAGTTTTTCTTATTCCTGCTGGTGAATCAGAAATAACCGCCATACGACAATCTCGTTTTACTCTTGCTAATGATGATTCAACTAGTGATGAATGGTCCGATCCTGAGGGCGATTCTTGGTCGTCGAATTAAAGATGAACATCCAATTCTTAATAATGTTAATATAAGAAAAAATAAATAAATTCTTCAATTTAGAAAGTAAATTTCGCAAATCACATACTAGACGTCTATTCGTAATTTTGTAATCGTACTTTTTAAATTGTAAATTGTATGGCAGCTGCCACGCCCACTTGTCCAATCACGCTGAAATTTTTTTTTACTTTTTTGAAGTTATACATTAGACGTCTATGGCTAATTTTGTTATCATAGCTTATCTCATTCCTAAGATATAGTGCAAAATGTGTTTAAGTTGTATGGCAGCTGCCACGCCCACTTGTCCAATCGCGTTGAAATTTTTTTAACTTTTTTCAAATTTTATATTAGACGTCAATGGCTAATTTTGTTATCATAGCTTATCTCATTCCTAAGATATAGTGCAAAATGTGTTCAAGTTGTATGGCAGCTGCCACGCCCACTTGTCCAATCGCGGTGAAATTTTTTTAACTTTTTTCAAATCTTATATTAGACGTCAATGGCTAATTTTGTTATCATACCTTATCTCATTCCTAAGATATGGCGCAAAATGTGTTTAAGTTGTATGGCAGCTGCCACGCCCACTTGTCCAAAATTTCTGAAATACTTTTTTTTGCACTTTCTTGTACCATAAACATCGAAAACTACCAAAAAATAATATTTTCCATCTAACTTGTACCAATCGCATCACTGTGCGGCGGTCGGACATGGGCCGAACATGGCTTAAAAATAATTTTAAAAGCCTAGTGGCCGAAAGTTGGCTCGAACATAGACCGTATAAGGTCAAAATTAAGTGGTACTTCCGCCGTATACCCGTTGTACGCCACCAAATTTTTCAAAACTCTTAATCAACAGCAAACATATGCGCAACAGCAAAAGCAAGCCTAACTCAGCAATGTTTATAGTATCGCCACTTGTGTGTGGCGCAAAATAATTTTTTTTATGTTTAGTTGTTGGAATTCAATGCCACAGTGAATTTTCAATAAAAACAGTATAATTTTGTTTTATATGATACTTTATTCAGTGTATTCAATATTAGCATCTGGTTTTCCAATATAAACCTTTTCCCCAACTGTAATTAAATAACGCAAATTTGTAATTGCTTCTATATTAACAAACAAATATGTACTATGTAGCATGAAGTTCCAATTTTCATTGAAAACCTACTTAGTTTCATTGTAGAATATTCACTGATGTACGGCCGCTGTACAATGGGGACTTTATGGCCAAAATGAGCATTAATTAAAAAAAAATAAAGGTATATAGAAGTGGTTCACACCCTATGAAATAAGATAAAATTCTATATCACTAGGTGCAAAAATTGTTGAAAAATATTGTACCATTTACCCGCAATGCATTTTGAAAGTAATTATGTATTCACTTTGAGTGCGCTCAGTGATAAACGGGTTTATTTGCAATTTTGAAAGTTTCTTTTGTACATAATTTAAAAAAAATTACATAAAACTATGATGGAACCTGTTTGTTTAGTTATTTAAGCAACACAAAATCAATTTTTTTTTTTTGTGAAATAGTTTTCTATATATTTTATTTTTTAACTTTAATTTACCTTATAAAAATGTGTATTTTTACTATGTTATTAGAGATATAGTTGTGAGTTGAGTAAAGTTGAGGAAAACTGTTACTGATAATCGTAAACTATGGACATTCTAGTAACATTCTTTAAAAAAAATTTGCGTCATTGCTGTTCACTTTTGCGGTATTTCAATGTTTTTACTATACATTCGTATCAAAATTCTATGATTTCCTTAATAAAAATAAAAACAAATAAAAAGTATAAAATAGATTTGGTTTTTTACTCAGAATGTATATTAAAAATCAAAACTTATGTGCAGAATATGAAGGTAATTTATTAATTTTTAGAGATTTTAAGAGATTTTACAATTTTGATAAAGTTACTTTGTATCGGAGGTAGGCGCGATTTTCATCCTATTTGATTCATTTTCTATCTTGATCTTTATATTTAAAAAGCAAGCTTAACTACTAATTTTCATCATTATAGCTTAAAGATTACGGCTTTAAACGTGTCGCCAAAAAGACAGACGGACAGACGAGCAGACGGTAAAAATTTTTTTTCTTATTTGCACCCATTATAACTAGGAAAAAAGTCAAAAGTTCTCTCCGTCTTCTAGGTGAATTTATATCAATTTTCAGGGTTCAATATCCCACTGTGCGCTGTACGCTCGTTGTAAGGCCGGGATTATTTAAAAACGGCTCCTGTACGGCCGCTGTTCGACTCTTGTACGACTGTTGTTTGGCTAAAAAAGCCTGCAAACGACCCTTGTACGGCCGAAAAAATATTCATAACAAGGCCTTGTTCGGCCGCTATTTGACTTAAGCTGAAAATGTTTTTGTTTTTATTTGGGTTAACGCTAAACTTTTATTAATAGTATTAAAACTGCACAGTAAAAAATTTGAGGGTAAATTTTATCTTTTTTATAACATTTGTGTGGTATAAACTTTTTTTATTCCAAATAATTTATACATTTTATACCACTCAATATTATAAAAAAAATAAACAAATATAATTTAAAAATTTTATATGGATATCATGTGTAAATCAAAATATATTCTGGTTCGAAAGTAAAAAATTCACCAAAATCGGGAAATTTAAAAATATAGTGGTTTCGACTGGTCTGACAAGAAAAATAATCTGGAAAACTTTATAAGATTTGATGGTGTAAATTTTAAAACATTTTTAGTTTGGATTTATATGTACACCAAATAGTACAAAATTTATCCTTATATTTTTTACTGTGTGTTTACTAGGAAAATTGTATTTATATTTTAATGTATATATTTTTCTACGTTGGCTATCCAATTTCTACAAATGATATTCAATTTTGCACTGACAGTTTAAAAAAGTAAAAAGTTGAATTGTCAATGCAAAAGAAACATTTGCATCACTTTATTATGATTTTCAAAAAGTTCGAAATGTAAATAGTTGAATTTAAAGATAAAAATCGTAAATTTTTGCTTTTTATCTAGTGTTTTGAAATATAGTCTTTCGATTCAAATCACTTTAAGCTACTCCTCGAAACATCAAACCTCGACGAACTCTACAAAAAGCCATGAAACCATGAAGTTCAATAAACCTTCTGAACAGTCATAAAGAAGTAACAACAAATCGATGTAATTTAGTGGAAATCAAAAAATCATACAAAGAAAAACAATATCCTTCCATCACTTCACCACAGCGCCAGCGGATGAAGCCACTAAACAAAAACAACAAAGCAGATATCTTGATATCAAAGTTAAAGCAAAACACAACACCGCAGGACCTCAACGCATAAAACAAGATCTTAAGTAATACAATGCAAGCAAAAGTAAATCGAGAATAGAGAGACGACAGAGTGCAAGATTGAGGAGAGTACGGGTTAGTGTAAGTGCGAGGATATGTTTTCCATTTTACCTGCACAACAAAAGAAATGCCATGACATCGTTGTGATATTCTGATATCAATTCTCGTCCTCGCCGTCGTCACCGTCGTCATCAGTTGGCATGACAAATATTTTCATAGTTTTCATGTGAGCGCTACAAAAGGATAAAAGAAAAAGAAAAGGCAGCAAGGTTGCATTATAAAATATTTGCAGACATGTTGCATGTGTGTGTGAGTAAGTCATTTCATCCTAGATGACGCTTAACCATACTGAAACGGAACCATATTATGTTTCCAGTGTAGGATTGATATCAGCAAAATTTCTGCTCAAATCTGCGCCTTTCTCCAAGCATTGCTTTACTTCGTCGCTCCACATGAGTTGTCATTGTCGTTGTCGTTGCCGTTGTCCTTATCGTCTCGCTCATTTGTGTTTCTTTTCTTGTTCTATGGAAAATTTAACTGATGTGTGGAAATCAATTTAAGTTCCATCAAAAGGACACAATTTTGTTAAAAATGTTTTCAAAGGTTTATCAACAGTAGCCACAACCAACAACAATGAAGGGTCTAACTACAACATTGAATACGTTGCCTTACCCAATTTTACACGGATAATTTCGGTATACAACAAAATTGGACCTCATTCAGTTGTTTGAAAGCAAAATCTCAACATGATGATAAATGATGTGGCAGCAAACAAACAAAAGCAATGAAAATGTGAAAATGAAAGAAAAAAAATTGTAAAATTTTAAACGGTGGCGAGTCTTACAATGTAATTACCAAATTATGTGCGGTCCTGCGAGGCAAGTGTCCTTGTATTGCACTTTGTGGCTTTACAAAAATTTGCCAACGAGGCGAGGAAAAAGGCTACATTTTTGGTTGGACATGGCCAGTGTCTAGAACGAAATTAATGTGCGAGTGCATGTGTGGAAACATCGGTATGAGTCAGGGTGTGGGGCAAGCACATGTGATCAATTCTAATCATAAGTATCGTCAGTTTTTATAAGTATGTTATTATGTTTTAAAATAAAAGAAGATGCTTGAGCAAGCAGAGATTGACAAAATATTGTTAGGGATAAAGCTTATGAGCTTTGTCACGATTTTTGGAACTTTAGATAGAGAATCACTGAAAACGGAAGTTTAAACAAAATCCACGCCATTGAAAAGGTTAATTTGTTCGCTAAATGTTAATATAAATACATTCATCAACGCTTATACCGCCATGTTATGCAAATATATGGTTTTTAAATATTTTTTCAAATATGTTTTCTCAAATAGAAAAAAAAATTGGGGCTAAAGCTACTTTTTTAAAAATAATTCGAATTTTTGGTCGATCTGTTAATTACAAAAAATACAATTACAAAAATAAATTTACTGCTACCATTTCTGTATCTCGAGTCACTCTGCGCCACCTATTTAAGATCAGTATTCCTTTTGTTTTAAAATTATTGCAAGTTATTTCTTGATTTTAGAAAATATGTACAGTAAGTTATTTTATATTTTAAGCGTTTTTTTAAATAAATAACTTCCAATATTACACAAGAGAGAAATTAAAATTTAGAAATTCTTTGTCAAAACAATCAATTGAAATTAATCAAAGAATAACTGATATTTAGAAATTTTATGTATATTCAAAAAGAAGCAATTAAAATTAAGAAATCTAATTTGAAATTCAGAAAAATCAATTCAAATTCAGCAAAGATAAATAGGAATTCAGAAAAAATTAATCGAAAATTAGAAAAGATCAATTTAAATTCATCACAGAATAACTAAAATTAAGAAATTGCATTTAAAATTCAAAAAGGAGCTATAAAAATTCTGAAATACAATTTGAAATTTGTATTTGTATTTTGCAAATTGTATTTGAGAAAAAATGAATTAAAATTACGAAATTCAACTAAAAATTTAAAAAATTTAAAAATTAAAATTCAGAGAAGATCAGTAAAAATTCAAATTTCTGTTTGAAATCCTTTCTCTTTGAAAATAATTCAAAGAAAATCAATCCAAATTCGACATTTCCTATGAAATTCTGAACTGACCAATTCAAATTCAGAAAAGATCACTTAAACATTAAAGTAGATCAATTGAAATTCAGAAACGACTAATTACTTAATAGGAAAAAACAAATAACTTCAAATTTAGAAAATAAAATATTTTAAATCAGAAAATATTAACTCAAATTGAGAAAATAAAATTAAAAAAAAGATGAATTATTATAGAAGTTCCATTTGAAATTTAAAAAGAATCAATTGAAAATCGAAATTCTGTTTCCAATTCGGAAAAATCATTAAAATTCAGAAAAGATCTTTTTAAATGTATTAAAGATTAACTTAAAGCTAGGAAATATCAGTTCAGATTCAGAAAAGATAAATAAAAATTTAGAAAATAAATTTTAAATTAAAAAAACATTTGAAATTCAGAAGAGATCAAGTGAAATGTATAAAATCCATTTAGAAATTTAGAAAAATGTACTGAAATTTCAAAAAGATCAATTAAAATTTAGAAAAAGTGAAAGAAATATCGGAAGAGATCAATTAAAATCGAGAAAATATTAATTTAAGTTAAGAAACTCAATTCTAAATTAAGAAAAAGATTAATTGAAATTAAGAAATTCTATTTAAGTTGAAAAAATCGATTAAAATTAAAAAAAGATCAATTGAAATTTTAAACAGATCAGTTGAGATTCAGAAAAGATTAATCCGAATAAAGAAATTATATTTAAAGTTTTTCGGCGACCAATTTTTTGTGAATTTATTTATAACATCGTTAAAATATTCTCAGAACGTTTGAAGTCAATTGAGTAAAAATTGTTGTTATTATAAGCACAAACGTTCGAAGACTTATAGCCTGAACACATTGACGACGAGAAGCGACGAACGACATGTCTCCATTCTGTCGTAATAGAGATATGTTGAGCGACTTGATTTTAATAAACGCGACAGCAGAAAACTTCAGCAGCAAATGTTTTTGACCTTTGATATTTACAATCAATTATTTGTTGTAGATTTGTGCTCATTTAACATATGTACGTAATTATATTAATTTAATTTGTAACATTTGTAACACGAAACAATGGCAAAAGTAAACAATGGAAGAAATTTATCTTTGTCGCCTGTCAAATTAGAATTAAATTGAAGCCGACGACAATGACATTCATTGCTGCGCGACAATGTCGTCGCAAAAGTCTACAAGAATTCTTCCAATAAGCAATACATGTTAATTAAAAAAGACATTTGGCGCTCGTCACTTGTCGTCGTCAGTGTGTTCAGGCTTTTATGTATAAATGTATAAAACTTATGTATAATTACGCGTTTTTCTCGAAAAGGGATGTTTGAAACCGGTGGACAGCATTATATTAAAATTTGCGACAAGGATCGCTACCAAATGTTTTGCACTTCCCGAGTAAAAATATTAGCGAGCGAACAGCGGTCAAGCATGGGCAGCACGTCCGTGCAAGTATCGAATATAGCCTAAAAAATCATCCAAAAAGCCTAGCGGTCGAAAGTTGGGTCGAACAACGGCCGTACAAGTCCTAAATTAGGTTGTACGGCCGTTGTGCGCTCGTTGTATGCAACCAATTTTTTCTAAGCTCTTATTCAACCGCAAACTTATGCGCAACAAGTAAAGTAAGCATCACTCGGCGATGCTGATATTGAAAGTATCGCCACTTGTGTGTGGTGCAAACGAATTTTTTTTGTGGATGAAGTTATTTTAAAAAAAGGTGCTCATTTTCATTGTAGAATAATCAATGTTCGACCTCTGTACGCCCATTGATATTAGTTCAAAACGACCTTTTTACGGCCCGAAAACGACTCTTGTACGGCCGAGAATAATGTTTAGTCTAAGCTTAAAAACTTTTTATTAAGCAAACTTCTCGGGTTACTAAGCAAACACAATTGGCTCTTTTCATCGTTAAATTTTTATTTAAAGATCGATGTAATGAAAAAGCTCCGAAAAATAGTGTCCATCTCATATTTCAGGTACTTAACTATACTTCGGATTCCTGCTATATTAAGTAATATTTGTTATCAAAAAATCAAAAAAGTTTTATTTAAAAGTTATATATATAAAATGTAAAAAATATTAACCAAAACAAACAGTCGCTTTAAAATACAACTTTTAGAACAGGTTTCTTTCACTTAAAAAACTTTAATGGGCCCTTAATGATACATTTATAAACCATTTTAAGCTAGAGGATTAAAATATTTAACGAAAATATCTAGTTGTGCCAGCTTTCAGTTAAACTCTAGCTTTCTAGCGGAAGCAAAAACTCTTTTCAATTCTATGATTAATTTCGGCAGACTCGTTGAACTGCAAAAGATAGCGGAACAAATAAGAGGAAACTGGAACATACACAATCCCTGGTAGAGTTTTAGGGCTTGATCTAATAAAAAACTTATTGCTTTATCGTCCCCTGCATGCCAAAACCATGAATGTGAAAAATTCGATTTTGGGTTTCAAATTTTATATAAGGAACATTGTATCAATATATGGAATAGGAATATAGATCAGATCTGCCGCAATAATACATTTCTAAATCAATAAATGTGTTTTTTAAATTTTTTTATCATGCCAATGAATTGAACACACATTCATTGTGTGGCACAAATATTTAAACAAAATTGAAATTTTTGTTCATGCCAAAACAATGAATGTGTTCTAAAATCCGTTAGAAGTGAAGTAAACAAACCAAATTTAAATCATAAATCGAGGACCTAATGTTCACATATTTGCAAACCAAAGTATCAAAAAACAACAGATCCTTCACATTCATACATTACTCTATTCCTTGAAGCATAAATGTTTTATAAATTGGAATTTTTGTACATGCCAAAACAATGAATGTGTTCTAAAATCCGTTAGAAGTGAAGTAAACAAACCAAATTTAAATCATAAATCGAGGACCTAATGTCCACATATTTGCAAACCAAAGTATCAAAAAACAACAGATCCTTCACATTCATACATTACTCTATTCCTTGAAGCATGAATGTTTTATAAAATGGAATTTTTGTGCATGCCAAAACAATAAATGTGTTCTAAAATCTGTTAGGAGTGAGGTAGGCCAACCAAATTTTAATCATAAATCGAGGGACCTAATGCCCACATATCTGCAAGGCAAAGTACAAATAAACAACAAATTTTCAAAATTCATACTACATTTCTCGATTCTTTGTAAGCATGAAAGTTTTATAAATTGAAATTTTTCTGCATGCCAAAGCAATGAATGTGTTTTAAAATCTCTTAGGAGAGAGGTAGGCCAGCCAAATATTAAACTATTGTTAAATCATTAAATACTTACCATTCGGTAAATAAAAATTTAAAAAATTTTTCTTCCCTAATTTTCAGAAGCATTCAACCTTTAAACTTGTTTCCCAAAAACAATAAATTCATTCATTGTTTTGGCATGCAGGTGACGATATGATAAAAATGGCCAATGAAAAAAATAAATTCTTGCGATCTCAACAAAATAATTTATCGCAACAAGTTTCAAATTATATGAGACTTAAACAGTGGATTGGCCACAGCTTAATCACTCAAAACAACTGAAGATGGTAGTTTAACCGCTTCCGAAACAGTTCTGTCTAGTCTGCTGTTTGATTGACTCTATACTGATTGCTGTTTCTTTCAGGGGCGTAACTAGCGGGGCATAAAGGGGGTAGACTACCTCCTTACTTTTTCAGAGTCGGCCTAATTGTTATTTTTTACTAAAATTTTTTAAAATATTTATTTTTATAAACAACTAGCTGAACCCAGTGTGCCTCGCTACACCCCTCGCGCTGCTGCACTTGGTCGTTATCATCCGCTTGTCCCGTGAAATAAATTTGTAAAAACTTAGGATCTTCATCTGGAATTGGCAATATTGATCCCATTCGGTGATAAATTTGGCCTTGAACTCTAAATGTTGGCATGAAGTTGTCTCGAACCACTTTAGTCGCACCAAACGATGTCATTTGAAAATACGAATTGTATTTTCGTATGTTGCTTAAGAAATATTAGGAATCCGCTGTTGTTCTAATGTAGTGGAATATTATTATTTTGAATAATAATCATTTTATTTTTCCTCTTCTTCCTTTTTTGATGCCTTAGGGGCAAATTATTTATTTGTTCTTACCTGAAACTAACGATAGTAGTGGTTCTGGTGGTGATAGCAGTTCAGGTAAAGCAATTTTACCATTTGCGCAGCACATTCCAGGTGCTTCATTTTTATATTTCTTAGTATTGCAGTATTGGCAAACTTTATTCATTGGTCCAATGGCGACTAACTTATCTTCACTGCAATCAATTTCTGATGTGTAGTGAAATGCAATCAGATATATGATGCAGGGCTTCGACGATGCTGTGATCTTCGACTACGATCTTGTTGACGGTGTGCCTCACGTTGCTCTGGTGTCTCGGCAGCTCTTGATAAAGAGGATCGCGATCGGTCACTTCGCATGCGTGTTTGACGTTGAGTAGAAGTCTCGGAAGCCCTTGATGTAAAGGTTCGAGAACGGTCGCTTCGTAACCGTGTTTCATGCTGAACAGATGTCTCCGAAGCCCTTGATGTTGAGGTTCGAGATCGCTGAATTTCTAAGCGTGTTTCGCTCTGAACAGCAGTCTCGGAAGCCCTTGATGTTAAGTCAAGAATTTATTATTTCGTAAGAATATCCATCCTATTGTGAAAATTTAATGAAGATTGGTCCAGTAGTTAAGACTATATTACGATTTTTAATTTTCCTAAAAAGGGACGTGGTCCCACCCACTTTGTTCCTGGTACATATCCCTTATTATGCCAATACCATATGTACCAAATATCATCGACGTAGGTCAAAAAATGCCCAAAATATGGCGATTTAAATTTTTGGGTTATATGAACGGTGCCACGCCCCTTTGTTCAATAAAAACTTCATATAGCCTATTATTTCTTCCAGAGCCACAGTAACATGCTGTGAAACTTTCAGGAAGATCGTTCCAAGGGTTTGGCCTCCTATAAAGCACAAACAAACAAACAAACAGACAGACATTAATTTTTATATAAATATACCATATTGAAAGCAGATTAATTATAATTAAAGTAAAATGGGGCGAAAAAGGGGGATTTGGTAATAAAAAAATCTATGGCTACCTTACCTGTAGAGAAAAAGTATATAAAACTTTAGGTAAATACATATTACAAAAAAAATATTTTGTATAGCAAACATTGTTAGTGGTATAAGTAAGTATATGAATTAAAAAAAGGGGGCGGTGAAGTGGGCGTGGTTCATAGTAATATGGCGACGTTAACAGTATTAAGAGCAATATACTACCAAATAAAAAATAATCCGTTGGAAGGAACAAATTTGTACAGAGAACAAAAAGTTTAAAACTTTAATTTTGGCGTGAAAAGGGGCGTGAAAGGGGGCGTGGCGTAAGAAATGTTTATTTCTACCTCGCCTGGAGTATAATGTGTACACAATTTGAAGTAAATCTGTTAAAAACTTTATGGGAGCAATTACATATTTTTAAAAAAGTGGGCGTAAAAGTGGGCGTGGTCGAAAAAAGTACCCTATTAATCATTTCAGAGTCCCAGTTAAATGCTGTAAAAATTTCAGGAAGATCGGTCCAGAGGTTTGGTCTCCTATAAGGTACAAACAAACAAATAAACAAATACACATTCCATTTTATATATATAGATAAAGATAATTATGAACGCATCAAAGCCAGTCGTACCTTTTATTGCCATTTTCATAACAAAAACCAACTTTAGTCGGCTATTTCATTTTAATTCATACCCAAAACTATCTTCAGTCGGCCAATTCACTTTCAGTTGTACCATAAACAAACTTCAGTCGACCAACTCATTTTAAGTCGTATCAGAGTTGAATTGTTGCAAACGAATCCAGTGTTCCTTTCTGTCAAAATGCAGAAAAAGTTCAGAAAAGTAGTATAAATTTTGTTAAAAAAGTACGGAAATAGTAATGCATAAGAAGAGAGCAGCGGACCAAATGGAAAAAATGGACCATTTTTAGTCCAATTGTGCAACCGTGTCCTTGACCAAAAATAAAAACCGAAAATGATATTTTTGTTTGACCAAAGAAATATTAATAATTTTTGTTTAATATTTAAAAGATAAAATCAGATTACTATTTTTATATCTGAGCAAAAACTTGAAAATCATAAAATAATGATTAATGCTTAAATTTTTGGATATAGCTTAATGATGACAGTCCCTGATACAAATACTTTGTCAAAAAGTGGAAAATATAAGTAAAATAAAAAAAGCCAAAACGACGAAGGTTTACTCAGTAAACATATTCCACACATATTCCCTTTTTTAAAACCTAATTAATACATTTTTGTAGAACTTTCTGAGATTGAAATTTTTATCCAGAAATACCCAACATTTGTAATAAAAAATTTAATGATGAACCTTGTCAGAAAGTGGAAAAAATAAGTGGAATAAAACAAGCCAAACGACGAAGGTTTACTCAGTCGCCACACATATTCCCCTCTTTAAAACCTTATTAATACATTTTTGTAGAACTTTCTGAGATTGAAATTTTTATGCAGAAATACCCAATATTCGTTACAAAAAATTTAATGATCGAAATTGGCCAACATATTTAAAGAAATTTTATTTGCTCAAGAACTCTGATGTAAAATCTTTAATTTCATAGACTTAACATTTTAATTTAAATACAGTTATAGTAAGTAAATAAATAATGAACTTAAAGTATTTAGTCAAACTATTGAAAAAAGTCCGTTTTAACTTTTAAACTCGAGATGATGGCAATAGGAACATCATTTTTAAATCTGCATTCAAAATTCATTTATTATAAAAGCAGCTTTATGTCATTGTTGATGTTTTAAACGCAATTTCCCAAATCTCTAAGAAAATTGACAAGTGGACTCGAAATGCTGCATATTCGCTATCAAACCAACTCATTTCTGTGGACTTTATTATGAGTCTTGTTTTTATGAAAAATTTGCAAGTAAATATGAAACTACTGACTGAATCTCTTGAAGCCGTTGAACTGAATATTTTAGATGCTATGAAATTTATTTCTTGTACCCTTAAATCATTAGAAAAAGTAAATTCGGACTCTGAAGGTACGGATAACCTAATTAGTAGTGCATTGTTAAAATCTTTTAATGTTGATGCTGAAAAAGAATTCTCAATTCGGCTGATAACAATGCCAACACGCTTATTTTTTGATGAACTGTATAGAATCTAAATTTATAGAAGAGAATCTAAACTCGTATTGAATAAGATAACCTCACTGATGCAAGATAAGTTAAGCAGTTGCTAAGAAACAATAAATCCTCTGTATGAACTCTTTAATCCAATTCTATCTTCCACTAACTTGGCCCAAAAGCAAATTCTAGAATCCAAAAAATTGTTTGTTGGATTCACTTCAATTGGAAGCGAAATTTGAAGTATTCTATGAACTATGCGAAGTCGTAGAAACTCTTTAGGGTACAGCTCATGTTTCAGATTGCAAAATCTCTTTCTGCAGTTAACAAAATGTCGAGTTTGCTGTGCACAGTGCCTGTTACTGTTTCAGGAAATGAGAGAATGTTTAGCAACTTCAGCAAAAGAACCAAGCAAAGTAACTCATGCCTTAATGACTTATTAATACTTTCATCGGAAAAGGACATAGTTGATCTCATTAACTTAGATAATATTGCGCAACAATTGGTTACCTTAAAAAAAGCAAGAATTAATATTTAAATGTTATACTTAAAAATTAGTTTTGTATTTTGTATTTAAAACACTATTTTTTTAATTAATTTAAAAAATTAAGAGAAAAAATATAAAATAAATTGAAAGCCCTGTTTATTTTTTAGCACATATAAACTATGAATTTTTAAAACAAAAACAAAAAAAATTTTAAATGCTAGTCAAGTATTATCGTTTAGATGAACTAAAAAAATTTTCAGTTACCTGTTGTTAAAGCTGAGAAATCGTTGCCACCTATTTGGATTCGAAAAATTATGTCCAAATTGCGAAAAGCTTAAGAGAGCAGGCCAAACCAAAAAAAATTCGAAACATACTTTATTATATGTATTTTGATGTACACAAGTTCTTTTTTCATCATTAAAAAAAGTTTTTATTAAAAATAATTACAAAGTGTTTTTCTTAGCCGTTCAAATTAAAAAGACGCCTTAATCTTTATTTATATTGATCGAACGGATGAGTAACTTTATATAATTCAACTATGTTGTATCTAAAAAAAAGTCGAGACTTAAGGGTATCCACTCAGCCGAAATACATTGATATCTCCCAATCAAAATGGCTTCGGTACGCCACTGGTTGCCTTCTGCAAACATATTTGATCTAAATAGCTCACAATTAAAAATATTTTTTATACAATTTTACTACATAAAATTTGAAAATTTTAACTCTTAACGACTGCTTTAAGCTTTATTAAAACATTTTTGAAAAT
The DNA here is from genome assembly GCA_963920525.1 of Dichetophora obliterata. Classification (NCBI taxonomy): domain Eukaryota; kingdom Metazoa; phylum Arthropoda; class Insecta; order Diptera; family Sciomyzidae; genus Dichetophora; species Dichetophora obliterata. Next base: position 36,670,613 of record OY986438.1, on the reverse strand, counting down.
AGTAAATAAAGGACAATGAAAAGGGGCGCCTCTTTTGAAAAGGGTTAAAACAGACCCATTAAAGTATGTGCTAAAGGGTACATATATACTACAAAAGCATTTGCTTTGAAAGTTTACTGTATAAATTATAATACTTTTACCCTTCACGACTGTGTTTAAAGGTACTTTTTTAAACCCTATTTAAACCTCATGAAAAAGGTCGCTTAGGTGTTAAAATATTCTACAAAAATTATTGCCACAAAACTTTACTAAAAATATGTAAACACAAAAGCCAACAGCTATGTCAAAGCTATATATTTATAGTTGTAGTTTTCTTACACTTTATATTAAAAATTACCCGAATTTAGAGTAAACTTAGCACCTTTGTTAAAAACTATTCAGATGTAGACTTTAAAACGCAGATACACGTATTTTTTATACTCTACCAGAGTCCGTTGATCGAAGTCTGTAATTTTGGAAGAGGTTACATTTTGTCGAATATTGTTTTCATTCCTTACCATGGATATGGTTTGCATTGTATCATTATCCAAAACTGTATTCGCAACATTGTCGCAACAACATGAAAAACTTGCCGCTCTGTGACAATAATAATATAGCGTGGGTCTCACATAAACAGACCGTACCAGAGCGCTACTTAAGTAACTCTAATTAGATAAAGCAAAGCCGACAGAGAGGAATCAGAAATAAAACAGGACTCCAAAATCAAGGCACTTACCGAATAACTAGCCGCCAAAGAACAGAGTATATTAAAAAAGGGACGCGTCTATATTTAGGAAAAGAATTAAATAACCGCACAAATCTTTTCAAGTTTACAAATGACAAGCGTAAAAAAAGAGCAGAGAGCGTCAAGTGGTGATTTAATTCAAAAATTATTATTTATTAAAAATGCGGAAAAATTTAGCTTCATGGCACATGCAAGCATATGTATCTAAAGTAAAAGAAAAAATACAACAAACAATAACTCCGAACTAAATACGGTAATGCAGAGGATAAACGTTAATATAGGTTTGAAAATAAATAAAACAAGCGTTACCAAGCAGCAATAATCAGAAGACACAAGAGACGTCAAAATAATAGCGGTTTAATGCGGTTTAGAGCGCGAACGATAATTGCGATCAGCGTCAAGAAGAAGGCGAAGCTGAAGAAGAAGAAGAGCGCTTAAGCATAGATCAGCAAACAAACGAGACAAACTTCAACGATCCCAAGTAACCAGCCCAGCCAGACCAGACCAGACCAGACGCGACATGACTTTGCGACTTATTGACGACGCAGACGTAGTCATAGACGTCGACTAGGTCGTTGTTGATGACTACCTTAGTTGTTGTTGATGGCACGACTCCAACAACTCCAGCACTGCGGCAGTTGGGACACTTGAGTCGCCGCATCTTGCCGTGTCTAGTCTTGGATTTAATTTCCTCAACTCTGTTACTTTTTTTTCTTTTTTTTTTTTTACTCTTATTAACCTCGCTTTGCTATTCCTGACTAATTTTCCATTTTGATTGCATTTTTTTTAAATTTTTTAAAGCCCGATTTCAGCGTTCAACAATTTTCTAAAGTGTCTGCAAAGGTTCTAATGGAGTTTCTAATTTCCAAGATTTCGTTGCTCTGAGCTAGCTTGCTTTTGTTGCTATCATTATTATTATTGTTGTTAACTATTGCTGTTGTGATTGTTGTTGCTGTTGAAATGATAAACCAAACCTGCAGATAACAAATCCATCAACGTTCTACAGCCACATTTTGGGTTCTTGTCTTAAGTGGTTCTCGGTCGGTCGAGGTAATTTAATAATGCGTGTAATTATAATGGCTTTGAGGTTAGCTCAAGTTGTTTAAGGGTCTTTTTTTTTTTGTTAAATTTTTTTATATTTTTCTAAAGATTGAAGAAAATACATTTATAGTTGTTGCTGTTGATTGCTTCCTTAGCCACCTGGCTTACGCTGGGGCCAGCAATTAGCAGCAGCAACGCTTAAGCATAAAATTATGGGTTGTTTTGGAGGATTGTTACTTCTCAATGCAGGCTTCTAGCGAATGGGTAATTATTGGCACCTCTGTTGTAGCTGGTGTTGTTGCCAGGAATACGCTTGGCTAATCTTAGAGCAGATAATTAAGTTAATAAGTCTTAAAATTGTTCTTAATGTCGAAGAAGCTGTGGTTTAGTATAGCATATTAACTGTGCTCCTTCATCATCAATCAATTTCATTTTCTCTAATCCATAAACGGACATTATTTGTATGTATCCTTTTCAGCGCTTACTCTTAAAGTCAATTTGTTTCAACTTATTTTATTTATCCGGTTTCTCGGATAAAAATCTCTTTCACATAATAATTATCTGCATCTTCTGGTTGTACTTTTGTAACGCTTCACTCGGTACGAACTTATCTTGTTTTATGATTCGAACCGCAACGAATTGTAGGTTTTGAACAACCCTTTATATATTTCGGATTGCTCCTTTCTTTTGTGGATCCCCAGCAGAGAAATGAAAGATTAACTGTTTCTTTGTGCGTGTAAGTGTAATCAATCATTTCCTTGACTCTTCAGTTTGGGCAAGAAAAACCGACAGAGAAAAGTTTGTCACTGGGGAGTTTAAACAGGATATTTTGCGGATGTTCGAATTGATATCCTTTTGCCATTTATTGATTGGTAGTTGTTGGTCAAGTTAGTTTTATGCATAAATAAATGTTATGTTATGCTGCGTCTATAAATCGAAAAATTATAAATGATGTCGTTGTTGTTAAGGTTGTTATTGTATGTAGTTAAGGTTTCTTTGCAGGTGCTCGTTATAGCAATTTTTAGTTGTGGGCATTGAATTTTTGACAGAGTTTGTTTGCGAATATAATACATAGAAAAAAATAATTTAAGAGTAATGAATAACTACAATAAATTATGAAATTTAAATGTTATTTTAGTATTTATACCAAGTGAGAATGTAAGTTTGGGGCTAATAATAAATATTAATAATTAATAATAATGGCGAATTTAGTGTAATACAAAATATTTTTCCAAAATTTGTATTTTTGTAGAAACACCATGAAAGTTGGTATTTCCAAAGCTAACTTATGCTAGTAAGAGAATCATACATTACATATCAATACTATTTAGAATTTTCTTAAGTGATTTTTAATATAAGTTCATTTGCGTAAATTGTATTTGAAAAAGAAAATTTGAAATCATATCTGGCTAGAAAAATGTTTTTTTTTTGTTTTTTATGTACCATGATCGTGATACCAGTACTTTTATAAAGTCGTCTATGTAATAAAATCGTCTAAATAAAATAACTAAAATTTCAGCAACTTTAAAAGTAATTTAAAAAAAAGGACGAAATAATACCTCTGTAATTTTTTAATATGTTATTTTAAAAGAATAATTCTAATATTATCTGATTAATAATCTATCAAGAGTAAGCTCCATAATGAAGAGCACACTCAAAGATATACTTAGATGGTCAAATTCAGTCGGTCTTAGTGTTAACGCAGAGAAAACGGATCTGGTTCTCTTCACGAAAAGTTACAAGATACCACAGTGGGTACCACCGAAATTGAACGATATACGTCTCATACCGAAAACTCACACAAAATATCTAGGAGTCGTCCTGGACAGCAAGCTGTCATGGAAAACCAACGTAGAAGAAAGGGTGAAGAAATCCACCATTGCGCTATACACATCCAAGAAGATGCTAGGCAGTACCTGGGGTCTCTCACCCTTTCTGATGCACTGGATCTATGTAACGGTAGTGCGTCCTATTCTACTCTATGGAATTATTGTTTGGTGGCCGGCTGTGAATAAATCAACATTCCTCAGGCACTTATTAGTGGACTTGGAGAAAACTCAGCGGCAGGCAGCTATGTATCACGGGGGCACTGAAGTCAACTCCAACTAAAGCGCTTGAAACCATTCTAAGCATAGACCCCCTGGACATCCACGTAAAACTAATAGCCGGAAAAACGGCACAACGCCTTACGGCGGCAGGCAACATGCACATTCAAAGTTTTGGACATTGTACAATCGGAAAGGATCTACTTAGTAGCACGGACTACATAGTGCTACTCTTCTGGGACCAAATGACTGGTGCAAAGGTATAGAACAAGCACAGCAGGCGGTCAACATATTTACAGACGGCTCCAAAATGCCTACGGGGGTAGGTGCGGCGGTGAATTGCGCAGAGCCTAATATAAGGCAGCCATATAAACTGCCGAACCACTGCAGTATCTTCCAGGCGGAAATATTTGCCATAAGGAAGGCTGCTGAGATAGCCCTCAGCATGGACACACAACACTCTAACATCAACATTTTCGTTGACAGTCAAGCGGCGATCAAATCCATGCGCTCCGCTAGCATCAAGCCCAAAAGTGTCATGGCTGGCAGGGATGCACTAGATGCACTATGCGCTTCGAAGAGAGTGCGCATCTACTGGGTCCCTAGCCACCAGGGCATTGAGGGAAACGAGATGGCAGATGGTTTAGCAAAGGAAGGCGCCGGGTTGGAATCAGAACTCGCAGAACATGTACTTACTCCGCTACAAGAGTTGTACAGGAACCTCGAAAGAAGAGCTACACTAGCAGTGAATCGTAGATGGAGAGATACGACAACGTGCAAAATCTCGAAAATCATGTGCAATGCACAATGCGAAAAATGAACTCTGTTCATCTTGGCACGCCCGCGCAAAGATTGCAGGACACTAGTGGGCATGCTCACTGGTCACTGCATGACGGCAACCCACGCGAGGAAGCTGGGCATCACCACGGATGACTACTGCAGGAAGTGCAAGGAACCGGGCACAGTGGAGACCCTGGAGCACCTACTATGCACATGCCCCGCCCTACTTAGATCGAGACTAAAATACCTAGGCTCATCGACATTCCCGTCGCTTAAAGATGTAGCCAGGGTGTCTCTAGAATCCCTCCTAAGGTTTGCGAACTCAACGCAAATCTTTAAAGACTTTTAAAACAAACACAAAGGTTCCTTTTGTTCGCTACAGGTACCACTAAGGACCTGAATTGGTCTATGTGAGCCTTCACGAAGGCATCCGATTTAACCTAACCTAACCTAATAGAATAATTGTATGTAAGAACAATTAAAATTAAGTGGCGGCCGTAGCCTAGTGTGTAGAGTGCGTGGCCTCTAAGCTAAAGAACCGTGGTAGCCCGGGTTCAATTCCAGCTCAGACAGAAAGCTTTTTCAATTGAATTAATTTTTCTGTTCTGTCGTCACCTCTGTGCAGACAAGGGCAATCCTCAGAAAGCTAAAAAGAGCCATATAAAGCTTCTTGAGAACATAAGTCGTTCGGAATTGGCATAAAACTCGTAGGTTCTCGATCATCTGTGTTCAAACATTTAATAACACGAAAAACACAATTGATCAATAAAGCTCTGTCAAAGTCCTTTCTAGAATTTAAATAACAAATTTATTTTTATTAAATCAAAATAACTGCAATTCTTTATAATAATTGCATTTTTGTAGTGATAGCTTTTAAGCTTTTTCTTTAGGTCTTGCTAAGATAAAGGAGCAATAGACGTTATTTAAGTAATTTTTTACAATATCTGAATAAGAAAATATACAGAAATTTTATACGTATAGAAAATATAGAATAAGTGCACTCCGTTTTCGTTTTGATTTGGCATGGTCCCGGCAGTAACGTTACCAGTATAACTCTTTTTTTTAACTGAAAAGTGACAAATTTCTCCAACTTCGAAAATGATTAAAAAAAAAAACGAAATAGTACCTCTCTAATTTTTGTATATTTTATTTCTGAAAGAATGAAAAATATTTAAAAAAAAACTTCAACTGCAATTCTTTTTAAAAACTGCATTCTTGTAGAAGATCTTTTCAGTACATTTTTGAGGTCCTGTCATAAGAATAACAGCCATAACGTAAACATTTTTGAAGTTAGTTATTAAAGTAAATACACTTAAGTTATAAATTTTAAAATATAAAATTATCAAAAAACTCTCTATCTAAGCATCTTGATCTGGGATACTTTTTTGGGGACATATGCCACCTTACCGACAAAGGTTATATGAGGGCTGGGCGTATTAGTCGGCTGATTTGGTTAACTTTTACACAAACTAGTTGTTATTATAATAAAATAAGGTGTATCGAATTGTATTTCTCTGGAATGCTATTTTGGGGAAATATGCCACCTTACCGATTTCGGTTATATGAGGGGTAGGCGTATTAGTCGGCCGCTTTGGTTCGTTTTCACACAATCTATTTGTTGCTATAAAGCAACTAAGTTCACAAAATTGTATTGCTCTGGGATACTTTTTTGGAGAAATACACCACCTTACTAATTTCAGTTGTATTAGGGGTTGGCGTATTAGTCATCCGATTTGGTTTGTTTTCACAAAAACTAGTTGTTGTTATAATAGAACTAAGTGTATCAAATTTTATTTCTCTGGGGTTCTTTTTTGGTGAAATATACCACCTTACCGAATTAGGTTATATAAATGGTCGTATTTGTTGGCCGATTCGGATAATTTCCGCACCAACTAGTTGCTGTTAGAAAATAACAAGGAAATTTTTTGAAGAACTGGTATATTTCTTATTCTTATATAAATTATCGATTTCGGTTATATGGGAGGTTTGCTATTCGTCCGATTTGATCGCACTTCTGTAAGAATGGTTCTATTATCAAAAAACGTATTTCCAGAAAGTTTTGTGATTCTAAGATAACTTTTTCTATTTATGGCCGTTCACTATATGGGATCGTTTCACTTTATCGGAATTGACTTTGATAACACCTTTGGTTTAAATGTCAAGTTCCTAGCTTTCATAAGTGTTAAGTTATTAAAATTTTTGCACTATGAGAAGAATCAGTCTATAGCTTTTACAAACTAACATTTTTTTACTCAAGCTTGCATTTTCCAAGTTCGCTGAGCCATAAACAATTAAGCCGACAGATATGTGCTAGCGTAAATCAGGGATGATATTTGAAGTCCCCAACTTTTTTGGTCCTAAAAAGTACTTTCAGATATAGATCACCACCAAAAAAAGTACTTTCTGATTTGATTCACCAAATTTTATTTAATTGGTTAACACATCAAAGCATTTTGTAATTTTGTGTGCCTTTTTTTGCTTTTTCCTTTGACATAACAAACATACTCAAAAGAACCTAAAAGCTTTGTTTGAGTGTTCTATTTTCAGGTTTAATTTTCTTGTGATTGTGAATATAACATTATAACCAGAGTTGGGCGTAGTGCACTAAATGTTGAGTGCACTCAGCCTTTCACTAGCACTAAAATATATTGAAAGAAATTCTATTTTTCACTATTTTTTTACCAGCTTAGATGCTTCACTAAGAGATGCTTCACTATCACTAGGGATTTTAGTGGTAGTGTTATATTGTTGCACTATAACTAAATTGAGTGGTAGTTACTAAATCTCCACTACACTCAAATAGTGCAAAATTTGGACAGCCACTAAATGAAAGCTGCAATTGAAATTTTTTCCTCTCAACTTGCAAATATGACTGGTTTTAAAACTATTTCAGTTACCCTCGAATTAAAAAAATCTATAATTAAGAATAACTATTTTTCGAGCTTCTGGTCATATATGTTTACGAAGAAAACAACAACAGCTCTGAATGAGCATCACCAAGCTAGTATCAGATAGACAGTTTATATAAATTTGGTGTTATTTAAAATAATAGTTTCATGAAAGTTAAATTGCTTACAGCAAATAATTGTTTGCATAGCTTATTTTTCTTGTTTTACTTAATATTTTTATATTTTACTAAGAATAGCATAGAAACACACAAATTTCTGTGCAATATTTAAATACTCAATACTACAAGTAAACTGTTCCTGTTTTCATTGCAATTGAGTGATAACTTTCAGTGCTGTACCACTAATAGTGCAAGTATTTTTTTTTTTGCACTATTTATTTAGTGCAAAAAAAAAATTTTCCACTAAGCTGCAAACATTTTTTTCCCACTATTCTTTCATGAATTTGATTGAGAAAATTTTCACTATTACTATCACTCATGTATAGTGAGGCTTTTATTTTTCAATTTAGCAGTCAAAAATAATAGAAGATAGAGGATAATTTCACACTATCAGTACATGTGAGCTGAAACTGCAAATTTAGTGCACTACGCCCAACTCTGATTATAACTACCAACGTCATGGTGTAGTGGATGTGCAGTGCAGTGATGAAAGTATTGTTATTTATTTTTTTATAGCAATGTATCTGATTTTTTTATAGCAAGTCTGAGTAATATATTTTAAATTATTATGTTTACATATAAATCTACTACAAATTTTCTCGATTGCCAACCCGAATTCAAACAAACCAGTCTGAAGCGTTGACGGAAACATTGAAAGTGATGAATGTACCACGAGCAGCACTCCATCAGGATCAGTTACATGTATCGAGTATGTTTAATTGTTAAGTTATTAAGTATAAAATTTGGATTAATTTTTGATATGTGGCTCAGTAACACAACAAAAGCTTATTTAATTATATTAATAAAAGGTACTCTCGCGTCCGAAAAAGTCCTTTCTGAAGAGTAAAAAAGTCCCCTCAAAAATGATCAAATATCATCACTGACGTATATTTTCTCTTGTTCTTACGTAAGCCTGAGCATAATTTATTTAATTTCTCTTTTTTAAATTGGTTTTGAATGTTTTTAAATTTAGTTTTCCTGTTTCCTTCATATCATAAGCGACCTCTTGATGATGTCTGATACTCTAAATCGTGTGGATTTGGAGTATGGCGCAACAATCCGTCGACTCTAATACGTTAAACCATCTTGCCATCACTAGGTTAGGTTAAGTTAGGTTACGTTAGGTTAGGTTAGGTTAGGTAAATAGGGTCATGCATCGTTACAGGCACTTCCGCGTGGGCCTATAGGCCCATTGCCAGTTCCTTTTTATTTTTTTTGTGTTACCATGTTAACCATTATATCGATTATTCCTCAAACAAGCCTGTGCTTTTTATAAACCTCCAGATGTCTAGCAGTGGTGTGTTCGTTAAATCTTCCAGGTCTTTGAAAAACCTGTTCCCCATGTATCGGAGTTGACAGTTCTGTAGACTTGGGCATTCGCATAGACGGCGAATTATTGTTTCTGTTTCTTCCGGATCCTTGCAGCTCCAACAGAAGTCTGTGGCTGTTATGTTCATTCTATTGGCCACTACCCCAATGGGAAAAAGACCTGTTAGAACTCCCACAAGAATCCGGATTTCTCGTTTGGCCAAAAGCAGAAGGCTTTCGGTTCTCTTTTCATTTAGCTCCGGCCAGAGCCTTCGAGATATGTTTCAGTCACCTCTGGAGGCCCAGTTAGTGTTAGCATTATCTTTGGCTTTAAGGTCCATGCTCCTTTTGACGACGCCTATTGGAATGTACACATCTGTATTACCTCTTATTCAACTTGCGGTTACTCCACTTCTAGCCAGTTCATCCGCTGCGTCACTCCCTTCGATATTGCTATGTCCAGGAACCCAGCAGAGGGTGACACTTTGGGTATTGCAGATACTATTCAGTGCCATTTTACAGTTCTGTACCATTCGAGCCTTCGTCATTTTGCTATTCCAAGCTTTGATAGCCGCTTGACTATCCACAAAAATTACTACCCTTATGGGGGTAAGATTTTTCCTGTGCATAGCCTGTGCAGCTTTTTCAATAGCATGTATTTCTACCTGAAGAACGCTACAGTAGTCGGGGAATAGTCAGTAGAAGAACGCTGCAGTAGTCGGGGAATTTGTAGGACTCTTTGATTTGTAGCGTTTCACGGTATACACCTGATACAGTTCCGTTTTCTTTTTTGGAACCATCAGTATATAGTTGGAGATTGCTGTTGAATTCTACGGCCATTGCCATCACTATCTGTTTCATGAATAAATTGCGAAAAAGGCAATTAATTTCATTTTTAAAACGATATTCTTGTACTTCTGGCACTGTGCTGCAATTACTATTAGAAAAATATTTTTAATTCCTTGTCTGTTAGGTGAATAATATATGTTGTTTTCTAGGTTTTGTCAGCAAAATCGTTCGTAAAAAGTCTAGAAAAGGTACAATATGATGCAAAGCACCTGATTAAACGATTAATGTCGCTCAATGATGTTGTGCACTGACGTTCTCGAGATAAATTCTCAGTTCTCAGCGTCAGCTTCCCAGGTCGTTTCTGTACAATAGCCTCGCGAACCTGAGTCAATTTAATTAATTTAATATAATTCTTCTGTCGGCCAGAAAGATTTTTTGACTTTTCGGACGTTTTCCTCAGTCAGTACCGTTACTGCCCGGGCCAGGGTCATCTTCAAAGCTCTCTCGTCCTTGTTGAAAAAAGCGGGCCCATTTTTTCACCATTATATATGAAGGCGCAGAGTCCTAAAGAACCGATGACATCTCGTCAAAAATGTCGTTCGGTGTATTTCCCTTCTTTACGAGGAATTTTATCACGGCGTGGTGTTCAAAATTCTGAGAATTTCCAGATTCGGCTGACATGGTAATGTTTGTTGTTCGATAAATAATTGAACACTGAGTGCAAACTTAATTAGTGATAGCTTTTATAATGCTACTGACCGTCGCAACTAGTGACATGAGTAACATGCTAATTACTCATCGATAAGTACCCTAGGTCGCGAACATTTCAGCCGCCTCCCGTATATGAATTTTAGAGAAAGATTTCTCACTATACTATCACTAATGTCTAGTGAGGCTTATATTTTTCAATTCATCCACCATAACACCAATAGAAGCAGTGAATAATTTTACACTATCAGTACATGTTAGCTGAAACTGAAAATTTAGTGCACTACCCCTATTTGTGACACATATAATGTTAAAATATTTTAAGCCATTGCAAAACTATTTTCAAAAAGGTCCCAAAGGTAAAATTGTTTATGTATGGGAATATTTATGCTTGATTTTGCACCACGTAATTGCTCTGATCACATATGTAATTGGTCTGATAAGTGATTTGTTACAATAAAACTGGGTTCAATTATGTATTGGTTTGATTACCAATTGGCCATGAGGACATGCCCTACAGCAGCACTAGAAGTAATTCTGGACCTAACACCCTTACACCTTGTCATAGAGGGAGTAGCCAAGCGAACTCTGTTGGGCATTGCAAAAGAGGGGACAGGTTTAGGTAAAACTATTAGCAGTAGAGAGAAGGAGGATATTGCAAAGCACACTCCCTACATCGATCTACCAAGAGACGATATAGTAAAAAGGTATAACTTCGAAAAACACTTCGGAATTAAGCTTAGTACCAAGAAAGAGTGGGACAGCGAGATGATATCGCAAGTTAAGAAACCGCATAGTATAGCATGGTATACAGATGGGTCCAAGACATTGGAAGGTATAGGCGCAGGGGTGTAGGGGCCAAGAACCAAGCACTTTGAACCTATGGGGACAACACCCAGTATCTTCCAAGCGGAAATCCTAGCAATACAGCTGTGTGCACAATTGAATCTGGACCGTAAATACAAAGGTCAGGATATAGTTGTGATGTCCGACAGCCAAGCAGCAATCAAAGCATTAGTTTCCTGTGAGATATCATCGAGAATAACATGGGAATGCCTAACAAAACTCAACGAGCTAGGCAAGAATAACAATGTTACTATACTTTGGGTCCCAGGACACAAAGGAATACAGGGTAACGAAGAAGCCGATGGTCTAGCGCGACAGGGTGCAGCCACAAAATTTATAGGACTGGAACCATTCTGCGGATTGGGCACACATTCTATAAAAGAAGAACTAAGAAGGGAGGAGAGGCATAAACGTTCAAACCTTTGGAAAAGCCTCCCAAAGCTAAGACAATCCAAATTGCTCCTCAGAGATGCTCCTAAGCATAAGCTTAGGCAAACCGAATCTTAGGATTCTAACGGGGTTCCTTACAGGACACTGTAAGCTGAAATACCACCTGATGAAATTGGGCATAGAGACCGATAGTAACTGCCGTTTCTGTGAAGAAGCAGAGGAGACTCCAATACACCTACTTACAAACTGCGACGCCGTGGCTTGCAGACGTAAACTAGCACTGGGGAATTATGAGCTGAGTCTAGAGCAGGTTTCATCCCTTGAACCTAAGAATATTCTCAAATTCATTAGAGAAATAGGGCTGGATGAAATTCTGTAATCCGCAAACCCAGCGGAGCTTTGAGAAGGAGGTACAATAGATCTCATTTAGGTCGCAGTACGCATCTCCACCACACAACATTAACATTAACATTAACATTACCAATTGGCTTTCTTTTTTTTAAGAATAACTTCTTGCCCAGGTGAAAAAGCAAGACAAGAACTACTTCTAATTAGTTCTATTAAATCAAACCCGTAAAATCTTTTTATCTAGATAAAATAGAAGAAAATCAAGAATTTATTTTGTTCTCGCTTCTTTTTAAGGCAACATTCAACTTCAGTCTACATTTAATATATTTCACTTGAAATTTTCTATAACTTCTACCTAATGCTGAAAATTGCTCTCCTACTCTCAGCTCACTCTATCAGTCAGTTTTTTTGTCTATATTTCCTACGAAGTCTGCTCTCAACAGTAGACTAACTTAAAATTGTGCTGATTTGATACTTGGTTCAAATCCTTTTTAATATGCTTGGCCACATCAACATACAACATGGAAATCAGCAAAATTTATTCATTTATTTTGACAGCCAGCATGATTTATTAACCGTAAGTAATTTGTAAATACACAAAAATAACTGTGAATAAGAGAAGTCAAAATCAGCTAGCTACCAACGGACATCTTGAATTTGAACGCATTCAAAGACAAAAAAAGAACAGGACTGCGGAATGGTCAAGTGGTGCTTCTTTATTTTTATTTATTATTCAATTTTAAGATTATTTACAAAACTTTCGACCGCAACGAATTGCCGTAGAAAAAATTAAATTAAAATGAATTGGCAGAATAAAATAAGCAACCCTTTCTTGCCAGGATATAGGGTTGTATATATAGATATATGGGAATCCCCTCGTGTGTAGTTTAATCAAACATTAAGTTGGCAATCGTTGAATTGTAGGAAATAAAATGATGAATTTGAAAAAATTTAGCAAAGTTAAAGGGAAAATAAATGACAAAAAGCGAATTTCTCTTTTCAGCTATTGACTGAGCTTCTATGGTCAGTTGTAAATGTTAATATATTAAATGACAAACTATTTGTATCACTAGATAAACGACGCAAAAAATAAGATAAAAGTGACATAACAGGGAAAAATGTACCCCTGAGAGTAATAAGCTGATATAAAGTAAGCTCCATTTGCAGTTTTGATTAAAAACTAATAGAGATATTTTTTAGCTCATTCCGAAGGAAATTGAAAAGGCTTAAATGCTGCAGTAGAAGAGCACTCGAAATTGTTTACGTTTTGCACACATTTTCACCCAATTTGTGGTTAACGACGAATTGTTGCATTATCAGCACCACGTTTTTTTTTTTTTGGTTTTGGTGGCAACACAACTCAATTACTTGCTGAGATAATGTGTTGTGTAGTCAGCTGTTGTTGTTGTTGTTTTTGCTTTACCACATTTTTAAATATATATTTATGCACTCTAAGTCAACTCTCCACACAATGAACTCAGAAAAATACACAGGCCATTAAAATTCATACATAAATTAAAAAAATAAAACAACAGAAGTGCAACATGTAAAGCTGGCAACACTTTTTTGCGAATTTTTAAATTGCATCAGGAAAAACGCCCAAATTCAATTTTAATAATTACAGGTTTGCGGTGAGCATACAAACGAAAAAAGAATGCGTTATTGTGTTCGGTCAAGTGCTGGTTTTATTTATGTATAGTGAACAAGTGTGTTCTGATTTTTTGGACGCAAAATTTGTATGCTTAATTTTTTTTCTTCTTCTGCTGTGCTAATTAGCATAATTAGGGAGCTGGTAAGCCGCAATCAACGCAGTGTTAACGGTGATTTTCGTGCAATTTTTTTGCTAGTTACTCTTTTGCTTATTTTGCTCAAGCAGCAGAGCGCATCAAGTGGATAACTTGGTTTAATGTAATATACAGCTGTGGTCAAAATAATAACAGTACTCTTTTATTCAGATATGTTTGCATAAATAATTCTTGTCTACAAATTTCGGATCCGGTTAACCCATTATCGTTCCTATATGTGCTTTCAACACTGATTCGAAATCAGTAGTCAGTTTCCTCCTATATTGTACAATTTTCCAGATACAGGGGGTTTTACGTTTTAGGCACGTGTTTAGTATTATTGATCTAGAATCTAAGCTACTCACCATAAAATAAAAAAATAATATTTTGTATTTTAGAAAAAATAATCTACTTTTTCACCAATATATCAACCACTATCGTATCAGGTGCTGTAGCAGAACTAAAATTTTGAGATTATTTATTTATTTATTTATTTATTTATTGGCCAAACAAGGCAATGCAATTTACTTATTCTAACTTATTCTAACAGGTTTTGTTTACTTATTACTAAGTTTTTTGTTTTTCTTCTCCCCTTTCCTTGTTTTTATTTTATTTTTTATTTGGTGCTCTTAGTGGGCATACTCCGCCCACCGGATTGACATGATTTCAAAAACCATGTCAAAACTAAGAGAAGAGGAGGAAAACAAGAAAGACTATATACACACTTAAGATACGATGTATATATATTATTCTTAAAGACTATAAGGACAAAAGGATGTAAATGGGAGATTTGGAGAGGGATGTTAAAGAATTTTGATTTATTAAACTAAATGCTTATACATATAAATCCATACATGTATGTAGTTTATCTGAGGCCTGTGTTAATTCTGATTTCTGAGTGATTTATATAGGGTTTGCTTGAAAGAGGATTTGGACATAGAAGGTGAGTAGTATATAGAGATATTATTATATTCTCTGCAACAACGATTGATGGGTTCATTATTTGCATATGTAGTTTGGTGCTGATATTCAGTTAACAATCGAGTATGCCTAGTGCTCCTAATTGGATCGTTAAAGGAAATCATATTAGAAATATATTCGCTGTGAATAGCACCACTAATTACATCAAATGTGAAGCATGAGCCCAATAACGATCTTCTTGTTGATAGTGGCATCAAATTTAAAAGGCTGAGTCTATGTTCATATGATGGAAGGCTACAATAATCATGGGGGTTGTACACATCTCTAAGCGCGTATAGTAAGAACTGCTTTTGAATATACTCAATTCTTTCTCTATGGGAATCGAAAGATGGATTCCAAATTATGCATGCATATTCAAGTATTGGGCGCACTAATGCACGGTACAAGGATGTAGTGACCCATATATTCTTGAATTCATTTGCACGTCTTTTTATAAAACCGAGCTGTTTGCTGGCCCTGGACACAATTTTATCATAGTGCAGATTAAAGCGCATCTTGCAATCTAAGACAACTCCAAGATCCACTATATGGTTGACCCTTTTTAGTTCGGTACTATTGAGGTGGTAGGTATGTAATGTTACGTTGTTTTTACGAGAAAAGCTAATAACATTGCATTTATTGACATTAAGATGTAGTTTATTTTGAAAAAACCATTGCTCAAGAGACAACAATTTTGATTGCAAAAAATTTACATCTACATCTGATTGAATTGAATAGTACATTTTTAAATCATCTGCATACATAAGATGTGGGATATCGTTAAGAACTTCTGACAGATCGGATATGAATATGTTGAAAAGAAGAGGACCAAGATGACTACCTTGCGGAACTCCCGAGGAGACTGCAATTTTTTTCGATAGAACTCCCTGGAATTTAACAAACTGGGATCTGCCGTTTAAATATGATTTTAGCCAACTTAGTATGGACCCTGCAACACCAAATTTTTCTAACTTATATATAAGAATGTTGTGATCAACTCGATCAAAAGCTTTACTGAAATCAGTATAAACAGCATCTATTTGGTGCCCTTTTTCCATTTTGACTAAAACATCTGATACCATAATCATGAGATTAGTGGTGGTAGATCGCCCTTTTCGGAACCCGTGTTGCTGCTCATTTAGACGTGGGTTAATGAAACTTGTTAGCTTTTCACAAATAAGTTTTTCAAAAAGTTTTGGAATGGCTGACAAGATTGCTATGCCTCTATAATTTTCAACTGATCTTTTATCACCATTCTTGTAAATTGGCGTAAGATGGGATGATTTCCAATATGAAGGAAATGTCCCACAAACCAGTGATTCGTTAAAGATTATGTGTAATGGCAATAGCAGTTGGTCTAAACATCGCACCAAAAAGCTTGTAGGTATTAAGTCTGGTCCTGGTCCCTTTAATATATCCAGTTCTTTTATTGCATTAGAAATCTCTTCCTGGGTTAAATATAAACTATCAACTATAATAGTTGAGCTAGGAGAAGTTTCAGATAAGGTGGTAGGAAGACAAAAGACCTCCTTAAAGTGATCGGCATACAAGTTGCTTATTTCAAGAGAATTGGACGAAGTGACATTACCTTTAAACATAGACGATGGATAGCCGCTAGATTTGCGCTTCATGTTAACAAAGTCAAAGAATTTTCTCGGCTCTTGGACAATTTTTTCTCTGATGATGTTCGTGTACAACTTGT